>LR738710.1:905961328-905971390 GCA_902687465.1 Secale cereale | reverse complement strand
CCGGACGCCGAAAATCGCCGGATTGGGCCGAAACTGGCGCAGGCGGACCCAACCCGAACCCGGGGCGCTGGGGGTCGCCTGGGGGCGCCGGACGGGGCGTTTTTTGGCGCGAATGTGATGGGCCCGTCCTGTCAGCGACGCGCTGCTTCGTCGTCCTCATCGCCTCGGTTCCCGCGGGAATCAATGCCAAAGTTGCCGCACTGTCGCGCCGTCGCCTGCCCATTGATGCCGCGCAGCGAACCGTCGCGTCGCCCAGCGCCACGGGCGCCCGCCACGCGTCGCCTGGCACGCGCCTCTCGCCGCCCGAGCTCCGACTATAAAAGCCGCCCACATCGCCGGTGAACGCCACACCGCAGCACATCGTCCCCCCGCACTCTCGACACTGACATGCGCGGTTCACCGCTTCCTCCCGCCGCTGGCTGCTTCGTCGCCGGCACGCACTGCGCCCCCATGCCGCCTCGCCGCCGGGGAGCTGCGGGCTACCGCGGCGTCCGGGTTCGTCCGTCCGGCACCTACTCCGCCGAGATTCAGTCGGGCGACGTGCGCCTCCGCCTCGGAACCTTCGACACCGCTCAGGAGGGCGCCCGCGCGTACGACGCTGCGGCGTGGCGCCTCCGGCGTTCCCGTTGGGACATGAACTTCACGGACGTGCCGACTCTGGAGCAGGCACAGGAGTTGGCGCCTCCCCCGCGGCTTAGAACCAACGAAGATCGTCGGAAGAACCGTAGGCGGGCGCACCGTCTCACCCTGGCCGAGATGGACGAGGAAGCCATGGCGACGTGGCGCCAAAACTTCCCGCAAGACATCATCAACGAGCACCAGTTCTTGGCCGAGAAGAGGGCGGAGAGGAAGAAGAGGAGGAAGGAGCGAGCGGCTTATCGCGAGGACAAGCGAGCGCGGAAGGCGGTCGCTAAGTTCAACATCGAGCTAGGAGATGCGTTCTCCTGGGACTCCACCGACGAGCGGTTCCTTAACGCCTACGCTGAGACGTCGGAGGAGGACATCACCGAGGCAGAGTCCGAGTCGGAGAATGACTAGTAGTAGTAGTTCGTAGGAGAAGACTATGTGAACTATCTATTTATCTATCTATCGTAGGATTAAGATTATGTGAACTATCTATCTATCTATCTATGTGAACTATCTATCTATCTATCTATGTGAACTATCTACGAGAACGTCGAGCATGGGCCGTTTTGCGCCGGAAATGGGCTGAAAGCGTCGAAAATGGGCTGAAAGCGCCGAAAATGAGCTGAAAGCGCCGAAAATGAGCCGATATCGGCGTCTGGGGGCGACCTGGGGGGACGGCGACTGAAACGCACAGGCACCCAAGCCGAAACTAGCGCCGGCTCGCCCCAGGCGGCGGTTTTCGGCGCGTCCTGGGGGGCCAACGGTTGGAGATGCTCTTATACTTTGCTCGCCCTCCCTACCTCCCGCTTGCTCAGCCAGCTGTCCGCCCCAGCCTTTTGCCCGACGGCATCGATAGAGCTGATATGGGCTTAATTGAGCTAGACTTCGTTGGGCGTGGGCATGGGACGGCCATGGTGTGTGCTGCTTCTGTCCATGAGCAGGACACCAGCATGTCCAAGCAGGTACTCCCTTCCATCCAAAATAATATAAGTTTTAGGATTGTCATGAATCAACCGATCGATAGAAAAATCTACTTAGATTTACAATATCAAATATATATTATATAAAATATTTTTACGATGAATTTCATGAAACAAATTTGGTGTTGTAGATGTCGATATATTTTTATATACACTTGGTAAACTTATTTAAGTTTGACATAGGACAAATCTGGAATTTCACTTAGTTCGAAACAGAGGGAGTATTGCATATGTCTGCACCCAATCCCTTGGATGTGTAAATTGCGTCGTGTATGTAGTACCTATAGTTTAAAAGTTGTTATTCTATCAAATTCGGAAGTACTATGCATACTTTGTTTGTTACAAATTTTATGTTTTCTTGCTTGAAAGACGTTAGATTTCAGCTCTTGAGAAGTTAAATCCTCACATTTCAAAATCTCATCCATTCTTGGAAGCTCATCTCGATCACCTATGTAAAGTGGGACAGTTCATTGCCATATCTGCAAGCTAAATATACAGCGGAAAGTTCATTTCTTTTTTGTGCTCATATTTATGAAAACAATTACTTTGATGTATATGCCAATGAAAAATCAATACCTTTGTTGCACATATACTCCATGTATACATGAACTGGACAGGTCTTTCATGGGATACACAATCTTATCTATGTTCATGCTTCAGAGCGAACTATTTATCTGGTAGGTGCAACTATATGGGCCTCACATGAGGTTTTGGTATGAATTTAGAGATTGACGAGGTAATACTTTTGAGGAGGGGTGATGTGTGTTACTTCTAAGATGAGCAATGCTATTGTCATGTAATATGTTTACTTAAATCCTATGTAGCAGTTCACTTGGGAGACGCTATTAGCACGTTTTGCTCTAGGTAGTTATTCCTTACAGTACGTAAGATTTAAGTAAAACTCTTGTGTGGGAATAGGAATTCTATTCTAATATTGTGATTGAAATTGCCGCGCAGGAAACTGGTGGAAACCGATGGTGTGTGTTGTCCTTGTGGAGCTCTTTAAAACAGGAAATATACTGCTAGGCAAGGTAGTAGTGGATGGTGGCATGTTTGTATTCTCATTGCTGTGCTATAGAAGCATTCTAGGTGCCGTTTTCATCTTGCCATTTGCCCTACTCCTCGAAAGGTGGGGAATTTTGTTAAACAATCTATTATTTCCATGGAAAGTAATATTGTAAGTTTCAACTATTTACTAAAGAATATGCATGACAAATATATGCAGTGGGAAGTGGAAAGAATTGGATAAGCATGCTCTTCGGTGGCTCTTCATCAATGCTTTTGTCGGGTATATATATACACTGATGAACAACCTTATATACCTTTGCACTAACATAAAATAATTAATTTTGTAGTTACGCTCCTTTAAACTCTATGTTTTGTTCTATGCTTATATATGTGCATTTTGTCCCATGTTCCCACCAAAATCAGTCAGCCAATTTGGAGATGTGGTTATATGTTGGTCTGATGATGACAAAGCATGCATTAGCCAACTAATTCAATCAACACCTTGGTTCCATGTGAAAACTTAAACCGAACCCGGTTGATTCTCCAACCCCCATATGCTAATTTTTTTTAAATCCTAAAAATTAAATGAATGGAAAACTGGTCTGCCCGATTCTTCAAATATCTTATACCTTTGTTTCGACATGACCACAAATGAAATTAACAGGTTAAGACACACAACTACAATTTTAATCAACTTCACAAAGCATTATATTGATCAAATGTTAAGTGTGATATAGTTACTTTTTATTTGAGTATATGATTAAGGAATCAGGTATATTGATATTGACATTGATATCTTTACTTCGTATAGATACTCGTTGCCTATGGCCTTGTACTACAATGGGCTACATGACACAACCGCCTCCTATGGCGTGATCTTCTCAAGTTTGACTCCGCTCTTCACTTTTGTCCTATCAATATTGCTTGGGTAAACAATCCTTTCCTCCAACTTAGAACACCATAACTCCTTTCTTCCAATGTATAATACAACAACTAGGGGGTGCTACCACACCATCCTACTTTCCTCTACCTGATTAGTAACAATTACTAGTAACTTTGTCCGTATGAATAGGCAACTTATTAATTAATTGAGATTTAGAAAAATACAAATCTGAATATATATTTTGCAGCATGGAAAACTTGCACCTCAAATCCAAGGAGGGAAGTGCAAAGGTGGTTGGTGCATTGGTATGTTTTGGTGGGGCTTTGTTGATTAGCTTGTACAATGGAAAGGAACTGCATCTCTGGTCTCCGATTATAAAAGGTATCACTAAGAGTTCCAATGGAGTAGTCGGAGGACACCACCATTTGAGGGGTACCTTGCTTTTGTTGGGTGAATGCATATGCTATGCATTTTCATACCCTGTACTGGTATGTCCAGTTCTAATACAGTATTTTTGAACTACTGCTTGGATCTATATTACCCCTAAGGGGCATAACATGATTTCAATTTTTTATTCTCGTTTTTTACTGTTAACGACTAAGGGTTTCTATTAATGAAGGTTAAAGTTTTAAAGGTTTACCCATGGAAACATTGGTCATCAGTGTTGACATGTGTTCTAGGCGGTTTCCAAACATGTGCCATAGGAATACTTATGAGAAGGGACAAACTTGCTTGGCAAGTGGGATGGAGCATTCAACTATTAACAATTGTCTACTCGGTAAGTCGTTTCCAGAATGTCTCAATTTTCAAAATCCCTTATTATTGAATGAAATTTTATTACTTTCGACATTTTCATATCTAACTGATATTCCACTATATCTATAAACTAATCTTAGTTTATCAAGCAAAAAGCAAGCAACCTGAGTAAGATAGGTTTTGATTTGTAGGTACAAAAGAATTTGTGAGGAAAGTATCTGTTAGAGATTATTTTGCAGTGTATTCAACCTTTATTCTAGCTACCAAAATCAAATGGGCATATCATTGTTGAAAGTTAAATGTTAGCTTAGTTCAAAATTGTAAAAATCTTCTTATGAGGAATTCTTATATTGTTTGAGATCCAATTGCTTCATAACATTGAATATTAAAAACATGTGTTTTGAGTTTTTTCTTCACATGATAGCTGAAACCAATTAGCAGTAATGTGGCACGTACTTGATTTGGAATGTAGGCTGCACTTGGCACAGCAGCCAAGTATTGGTTAAATCTATATGCCGTGGAAAAGCGAGGCCCCGTTTTCCCACCAATGTTCAACACCTTATCGGTTGTCTTCACTATGCTTCTTGGAGCATTATTACTAGGAGAAAGCCTCACGGTTGGGAGGTACATGTACCTTGTCTCGTATCTGCACTTATATTCAAATATTTTAGTTTTTCTTGCAAATATGTGTGTATTATAGTTGTACATAATGTCCCTACCCCTAGAGGGTGGGTATTTTCATGTAGTTGCCATTATATAATAAAGCATGACTTGAAGACAAAATAGCCTAGGGAGAAATCATTATTGTGACCTATATAAAAGTGCCTTTATTTAATTTTAAGAAAATGATGCTTAAATATTGTGTATTTATCATGATGTATGTACCTACGTGTGAAGCGAGTATTATGAGTGATATGACCAGTGTAATTAATGTGTTCTATTCATGAAGTGGCCCCTATAGCCATCTAGTGGTTTTGAATATATAAAGTGAAAAAGAAAATTAGCTTAACGAATTGTGAAAAGGAAATACTGATCAATGTACCTTAGCAAATATTGTGACTTTGGTCTACAATTTTGCACTAGAAGTACAACAAATATTATAGTTTGACCGTTGGTTCTTTTAGTATTTACACTTATAAACACTTATATTCCATAATTGATACATTTTACTGTTATATGGCAGCTTGTTAGGTAGTGCAGTGGTTTTCAGTGGTTTGTATATGTATCTCTACGGAAAGGCCAAAGAATTACAGGTGACGATGACATCAGGTTCAAGCAATGAAAAGCTTCAGGCGCAACCTACCCACAACTCAAACTGCGAGGTTCCATCATCTCGGCCTTAATTTTGGGGATACTAGTCTCTCGTGAGCTTTGAGAATTAGCATTTAGACTTCAACTCGGGTTAATATGTGGGGTAGTTACTAAACTGGGTTGACCAATCCTAAAATGTGTCATGGTTTATTAATGTTTTCTAGCGAGGAAAAAGACTACTTTACAGAGTATCTATCTTATCAGATTATGTAATTATAATGCTTGCTAAGAAAATATCTTCAACTTGAGAAAATGCACGTAATTGCACAAACTGGTGATTTGGGTGATGGTGTCTCCATCACGAAATGTGCGCTCAATATATTGGTAGGACATATCGATGGGCAAGGCGTATATTATTTTGTTGAACTAATATTTTAGATGTAGCAATGCAATAACATTATTTGGTGAATTTAGTGTCTCGGTGTTGCATTCTTGTTTCTCAAGTGGTTGCCGCAAGCTGTGTTTTTTATCATCTTTATTTTTTTACCTTTGATGGAAAACTCTATCCAACCAATGGATCGAAACCTCCCAAGGTTCCATTTGCTTTGCTTGCAAAACTACTGCCTTAGTGCCTCATTGTCTCATTGGACGGCCAATACCCAAGCATCTTAAACATATTTTTTACGAATGCGCAATTCCGTATCATTTCATTCATAGATAGAAAGCAAGAGTGTAGATAGGGTCTCATTACACATGTGTAACTTGACCCAAGCGAGCAGAAGAAATAAGGGGTTGCTCAGCCCCAAGAACGTCTAGGGATGTCGGGAATGTGTCTCCAGAAGTATAGCAGCTAGGTCCTTGGCTCCAGCAGAAGCCCAGGCATGCACCTCAGGCCTTTTCTAAGGCCAACTCCCACGCGCGACCTCATCCCGTCCGTCCTGGTCCATTTGGGGTAGAACGGACGAATAGCAGAGCCCAGCGCGCGGCCCCAAACGGACAAAATGTCCGGTTTTCTTTCGTTTTCGACCCATTCCCGGCCCAAACTTGCGATGCGTTTGGGGTGAAACGGACGTCGCGCGGACGGGCTGGGCGCACGCCCTTGTCCTCCCCATGGCCCGCCTGTCGGGGACACTAGAACTCCATTCGCCTCCATCCCTCCACCCACTCTCCCCAGCCCCACCTCGCCGGCGGTGCCGCAACTATTCTCCGGCTGACTCCTCACTGCTCACCCGCCCGGCCGTCCATACCAAACCACGTCTAGACATGGCCGGCACCATGCCCGCGCTTTCGTAGGAGTTTTGGCCGTCGGTTGGAGGAGTTTCGGTCGTCGCCGTCGTAGCCGGTGCCAGAGGGGGTACGACCACCGGCGATGGCTATGGACCACGGCAGCTTCCGTTGGGTGCTCGAGAGCGGCCTGTAGCCAGCCGCCAACCACCCCGGCTGCATCGAGGTGATCATCACGGCCTCTTAGCCACCACGACCGCAAGGTGTTTGACACTTTTGCCCAGATAAGTATGGACAGTGGATGAGTACGTGAGGATGAGTGATTCCACATGTCTGCTGTCATTGTACAACTTCTACAAGGCCGTGGTGGAAGTGTTAGGGCCTGAGTACTTGAGGGAGCCGAATGCAGCTGATACAGCAAGGCTGTTGGCGATCAATGCCGATAGAGGCTTTCCAGGCATGCTTGGCAGCATAGATTGTATGCATTGGGAGTGGAAGAATTGTCCATTTGCTTGATAAGGCCAGTACAAGGGGCATGTTAAAGCATGTACTATCATCTTAGAAGCGGTGGCTTCGCAAGATCTTTGGATATGGCATTCTTTCTTTGGCATGGCAGGTTCTCATAACGATATCAACGTGCCGCAGCGTTCTCCAGTCTTGGCAAGGCTTGCAGACGGCCACTCCCCACCAGTGAACTTTGAGATCAATGGCCACCAATACAACAAGGGATACTACCTAGCTGATGGTATATATCCTCAGTGGTCAACTTTTGTGAAGACAATCTCGAAACCCCAAGGTGATAAGAGACAGAGATTTTCCCAAATGCAAGAGAGTGCTAGAAATGATGTGGAGCGTGCCTTTGGTGTGCTTTAATCCCGATGGGGTATCGTTCGACACCCTGCACTTTCATGGGTTGAAGGGAAACTTTGGGAGGTGATGACTGCTTGTGTGATCATGCACATGACAACAACATCTTCGACCAAGGATTTGATTATCAAGGTGAAAATGTCGAGCCCCTGCACCAAGAACCGGCCACGTTTGAACAGTTTACCCAATTCCATCGTGAACTGCGTGATTGGCACACTCATTTGGATCTTCAAAATGACTTGGTTGAGCATGTCTGAGCTCACATCGGAAACCAATAGATGTATTGGTTCATTATGTTCATTCAAGACAATTTCTATTTGATTGTAAAACTATTTTATTATAGACGATTTCGATTGGGTTGTAAAACTATTTTTATTTCAGACAATTAATATTTGGACGTGCAAACTAGTTTTGAATATTGAAATATGAATATATGGGCAATTTTTTCCGTGGCGGACATGACGGGGCCAAAGGATGCGTCCGCGCGTTGGGCGCACGGCCACCGCATCCTAGGACAGGTCCGGACAAGACCCCATTGCCCTTCCCAAATAGACAGAATCTGGACAAAACGGACGTCCATTTTGGGTCGTGCGCTGGAGTTGGCCTAACCGATCCCCTGAAAGGCCATAAGGGAGTAAAATTACTCTCTTATGATGGACCTAGCCGATCCCCTAAAACAGTTAACAGAGTAACAAAAAGTACTCCACCTCCCTATTTCCCCAAAAAAATCCCTAAATTTAGTCCAACTTCGCTCGGCCGAGTAAAACTGAGTCTCTCCCTCCCACGCCGCACTACCTCCCGCCCTGCCACCGCCACTGATGACCTCCTAGTCGATCGGAATGGATAGCCAACACCCCCCGCTCACCCCGCCATTTGTCGGCGCCGGAAAATCGCTGCCGGAATCCAACCACACTCCGCTGCCGATGGCGAAAAAAATCTTGAGGATGAGAAAGAACCACCGCATCCAAGCGCCGGCTCCAACCGCACCAATGGTGTCCGGTGGGGCCACCGTGTCTCCGACAATGGCAGGCCGCGTTCCCGCCGCATGAGAGACAACAGTCTTGAAAGCCAACGGCGGCGGTGTCTGCGCTCCACGAGGCGGCCGTCAAGAACAAGACGAAGAAGACCGTCGGCTCGTGCAAGGCCTACGCCTCGTGCGGCAACTCCAGCCGCCCCTATGGCGACTGCTCCGGCGCGAGCAGCAGCCGCGACCCGCAACCAAAAATGTGGCCGCCAAGTGCTCGATGAAATGCCAACAAGGTAAAAAAACTTGTGTCCCATTGGAATTCGACAATGATTTTCCTGATTGGTAGTGAGGGTTTATGGTGCTTGCTTTGACATTGTAGAGCGGAGATGACCACGTCTGAATTCCTCGCATCGTTGGAGTCCTCGGACACCATTGGCCTTGATGATCTCAACTATGGTGACTCGTTTTTTTATCATGCGGCCACCCAAGACACGGAGGATGCCGAGGAGGTGGTGGCCGAGGAGGAGGCTGAGGAAGAGGTGGTTAAGGTGACCAAATCAAGCATCAAGGCCGCAAGGACCCGCACCCAAAACTATAAGTAAAAGGAGGACCTTGCACTTTGTGATGCTTGGTATGCCATCTCCATGGATGCAACAATCGGAACGGATCAAACCAACACCATTTTTTGGGAGAGGATCACCGACTTCTACAACTCCTCTGTGGACGTGTGATCAAGCCGTACAAGCCTGGGAGGCGCACCCCCAGAGCTTGTGGCTCCTGGGTGGCCCCCCTCGGGTATCTTTTTCCAACAGTATTTTTTATATATTCCACAAAAATTCTCTGTAAATTTTCAGGTCAATCCGAGAACTTTGATTTCTGCACAAAAATAACACCATGGCAATTCTGCTGAAAACATCGTCAATCCGGGTTAGTTCCATTCAAATCATGCAAAGTAGAGTCCAAAACAAGGGCAAAAGAGTTTGGAAAAGTAGGTACGATGGAGATGTATCAACTCCCCCAAGGTTAACCCATTGCTTGTCCTCAAGCAATTCAGTTGACAGACTGAAAGTGACAAAGAAATACTTTTACAAACTCTGTTTGATCTTGTTGTTGCAAATATATCTAGCCAACGTTCATGTTTTCAGCAAATATGTCCAGCCAACGTTCGTTTGGGCATCGTTGGAGCACCATCCATGATCAATGCAACCGATGAGCTCAAGGCCTTTGAGAATGAGAAGTGGAAGACCAAGATGGTGGCCGAAGAGAGAAAGTTGAAGGCCGAGGAGCGTAGGCTTGCACTCTATGAGGAGAGGATTCATGGCGAAAAAGGCCGGATAGTGTGTTATCATGTTCATGAAACCAAACACAATGTATGAAACCGCAAGAAAGTATTGTGAGCTCACTCATGGAGAAATATTGTCCTCTCTTTGGAATGTTGGTGGTGGCCGAGGGGGTGGTGGCGATGATGGCCGAGGGGGTGGTGGTGATGGTGGTGGTGA
>LR738710.1:905945956-905961127 GCA_902687465.1 Secale cereale | reverse complement strand
TGATGGTGCTCATGTTGAGGGTGGTGGTGGTGATGGTGCTCATGTTGAGGGTGGTGGTGGTGATGGTGACCGAGAGGATGGTGGTGAGGGTGATGGTGGTTGAGAGGGTGTTGTGAGGGTGATGGTGGCGGAGGGGGTGACAACGTTCATTTCTTTGCGGATGACCTCGTTTGAGTGGTGGTGGCCGAGAGGGTGGTGGTGCATGCCAAAGATTGGCTCGATCCATAACATATGCATGCTATGTTTGTGGTGATTTTCAATCAAACATTGTGTTTGAAGTGATGTCTTTTGGGTGAACTTCGCATGTTTAAATTTGAAAAACGCGGTCATGAAACTTTATGGTATGACTTTTATCGCTATGCATGTTTTAATTTGAATGTTTTAAAGATACATATTGTGTTTTGCTTGAAGTTGATGCGGTTAATTAGGATACAAAAGTTAGACAATTTTATTTTTACTCCACTAACTTTCATTGGACTAGGTGCGACCACCGTTAGTGGAGTAAAATTTTACTCCACTAACTTTACTCGGCCGTTCATTCCCTTAAGTTTTAGGGGATCGGTTAGAAATGCGTTCGTCGTAGATGAGTTGGAGCAGGCGCACAGTAGTAGAACGCTCATTGTCGAAGGTGGCGCATTTCCGTGCTTCCAGATGCACCAAGCAACGAGAATAACCAGCGAAGCAAGGCCTCTCCAGAGACCGACTGCAGCAGCAGCCGTAGATGACGCCCACCAGTCAAGGAACTCATCACCGCCAGCCGACAGGGACACTGCTAACATGCAGGCGGAGAGAGTTCCATGCCAGAACACGCGCCAAAAAGAACAACTGATGAGGAAGTGATGCATAGCGTGAGGGAACCCTTGACTAGATAGGCATGCAACCGTCCAACATCGGTCTTGAATCGCTAGCCAAGCAAATAATTTGACGCGCATCGAAGCCGAAAATGCTAAACCTACACGTAAACTCCAAAGGATCCAAAGAAGACCGCCCTAACCGCCATAAACAACATGAAACATTGCTTTGTGATGGAGTGAATTGCAAAAAACATCGACATTGAAGCACTGTCTTATAGAAACCACAAGTCTCTAGTTTTGTGCCCAAAAACACTAATTCTCAGGCTAATTTTTTGCAAAAAACACTAGTCGCTCGTTTCGGTCGTTTTAAGCTGGATTATGACAGGTGGGACCCACTTTTGCTGACGTGGCAGTACTGTTCGGACGTTTCAACCGGTTGACGCCGTCTAACGGCGTTTGCGGGCCGTCCCCACTCTAATTGCAAAAAACATCGACATTGAAGGCTAGGATTGCAGAAACCACAGTTCTATAGTTTTGTGCCAAAAAACACTAATTCTGAGCCTAAATTTTTGCAAATAACACTAGTTGGCCTCTTTAGCCGTTTTGATGAAAATTATGACAGATGGGACCCACATTTTGCCGAGGTGGCGTGCCCATTCGCGATAGATAACGTTAGACCGGGTACATTTCTGAAAAACTCCTCCCCCCTAGCAATATCTCCCTCCCCTACCCTGGATCGGGATCGGTCGTTCCCCGCACACCATCGGCCTCGCGTCTTCTAAGGTCGTCGCCGGCAGATCGCCGGCGGTGTAGCCGCGCGCCCAACAGTACCGCCGCCGCGGCCTGGCCAAAGGTGTTGGCCGCCCCCTTCCAGTCGGGCGCCCTCGTGGCCGTCTTCCCTGTAGCCGTCGCACGCGCCAGGATGGACAACCTCTGCTACGTGGCCGCCGGCGACGTAGATATCCCGCGGCAGCGCGCCTTGAGCACATGGTTCCCGCCGCGGCTCCAGCCTATTTTTTTGCCATTGCATAGGGTGAAGCCGTCGTCGCCAGGCCGATGAGCTACATCGACCCAGCCGGTGCGCCCGAGCAGCAACAAGACGACTCTTGCGCTGCCGTACATGTACGGTCGCCACCATGAGCGACGTGCGCGGCTCGTACGCCTTGCTCCGGCCATATCACAGCCTTACGCCATCGGGCGCTCCCGTCCTGGTGGATCTCGAGCGCGCCAGCGTGCGCACCAACAACAACTCCATCGCGCCTCCCTGCGCCAGCCGGGGCATGAGCAACAGCAGCTCCACCACGCCTCCCTGTGCCGGCTAGGGCACGAGCAACAGCAGCTCACCACGCCTCCTTGTGCCGGCCGGGGCAAGAGCAGAAGCAGCTCACCACGCATCCCCAGCAGATGGGGTTGATTGCTTTTTCTATTATTGATTGAAGGGTCTCTATGCAAAAAGTTAGGGACTGTTTTGTAAATTCAGAACTAACGCCGTCTCACGCGAACAGTTCTGCCACGTCAGCAAAAGCGGGACCCACCTGTGATAATCATGGTCAAAGTGGACTAAGTGGCCAACTAGTGTTATTTGCAAAAAATTAGGCTTGGAATTAGTGTTTTTTGGCACAAAACTGTAGAATTGTGGTTTCTGCAAACCTAGCCTTCAATGTCGGGTCCGGCTCGGGACGCCCCGCAAACGCCGTTAGACGGCGTCAACCGGTTGAAACGTCTGAACAGTACTGCCACGTCAGCAAAAGTGGGTCCCACCTGTCATAATCCAGCTTAAAACGACCGAAACGAACGACTAGTGTTTTTTGCAAAAAATTAGCCTGAGAATTAGTGTTTTCGGGCACAAAACTAGAGACTTGTGGTTTCTGCAAGACAGTGCTTCAATGTCGATGTTTTTTGCAATTCACTCCTTTGTGATGCGAACATGAAGCCCTCTGTCGCGACCACGCTGTACGCAGCGTACGCGGCGGCGACCACCCTGATATCTGTGCTCCAAGTGCCTCCCGCAGCCGGCGAGATCGGATCCTCCCCCTACCCGTCGCGCTTCGATGGGCCTCCCGCGTCCTCACTCACGGTAGATGGGACCACAACGCCGTCGCCCGGGCTGCACCATCCCAAGCTCCACAACGGCTGCACTTCATGTGAATTTCAAACTTACAAAACAATTATGCTATATTTTGTTAGATTTTTGTTATGTTGACATAACCTGTGTTCAGGCACAAAATTCAATTTACATCTCCCTGCAATAAAAAAAAGTCCATTTTACATCAGCTTCACCTTGTAGCACCGATTGCAACCAGCTCGACGTGCCGTATGGAATGGTCATCCCCGTCCAGCCCGCCCGCAGTTTGGAACATGTTGAGAAGAAGCGGAGATCGCGCTGATACGATCTGAGGGAGTTCTAATTAGAAGACAGGTTTGCTATTTCACGTCTAGGAATATCTCACATCTAACACACTCATCCTTGAATTTTTTTAAAGTCTCCTATGAATTTTAAGGGTAAGAGTTAGAGATAAGGTTTGCGTGTGTCCATATGAATGAGTGTATGAATGTGTATATGGCCTTGTACCGTGTTAAAAAAAACTCCAAGCCTACAATGTACTGTACATGCATGGACCCATTGTTGCCTTTCGTATCAGTTACAGTTTAACACCGGTGTAATTCACTGATAGTACAGAGTACTGTATTTCGGTTCCTTCGAGCTCCGAATGGCCAAGTTAACAATTATGGGGGCCGGTCGATCGACGTGCTGGCAGAGACTATCTGTCTCTCGGCGGCTCCAACGTGCATGTACATACTGAAATCTCCTTTCGCCGGTGGCCACTGGCTCTCTGCGATCGATCGATCGCCGCATCTGCTCGCCCGCCCCGACGACTCGCCTCGTCGTCGGGTGCATGCGTGGACCAAGTGTCGGTAAGCGACGACCGCGCCTGATACGATCAACGATTCGGCGGCAATTGAGTACGGAACTACTGCACCCACTACATGCCTCCTGGACGAAAAACGTGCCCATGCATGCACATCAGCACATGCAGCTCACAAAACGGTCCCAAAACCGAGGTCTCCCGTCCATGGCTGCTAATTCGACCATGTATCCACTGGCTAGTGAACTGAACCTGCTACTCGATATGTATACCCCGCCAACCAGGGAGCGATCATTTTCTCAGCGTGCAGGAATTTGTTCTCATGTCGTGAAGCTTTGGAGGCAGAGCTGTGTGCTTGTATGGAAGGATTATCACTGGCAATTTAGAAAAGAGATCGTCCGGTTATTGTGGAGATGGATTCACTGCTGGCGGTGAAGATGATCCAAGGCGGAGAACAAGATAGATCCACTTATGCTTCTTTAGTTAAAGAGATTAGATATCTCAGTTCCCTTGGTGAGGTTTGTATTACTCATGTGAGCTGTTTACAAAACAAAGTTAGCGATAGTTTAGCAAATTTTGCTCGCTCAGAAGGTAGGACCATGACTTGGTTAGGATCGGGACCCTCTTTTGCGGTTGAGCTGGCTCTTGCTGATTGTAACTTTGATGGTTGAGTAATACAAATTTTTCACTAGCAAAAAAAAAAAAAAACATCTTCCCATCTCGCACAGTTGCCATGGCAGCGTCCAAGCTTACCCCCACCTTGCCGGTCTCTTCCTTCGCCCTCGCCACATCTCGCTCGCCGGGACAGCTGCGCTCCCCAACCCTTTACCCGGTGGCAGCGGCCGCAGCGGCTGAAGTTGATGGGGGCTTGAACTGGACTCCGAAGGACGCTGGCAATGACACGGCCATGGTGTGTGCTACTGCCGTCCACGGCCAGGACGCCACCATCCAAGTCCAAGGTATATGCATGGACCCATTGTTTCCTTTGGGTGTGTATGAACTGTACCGTGTGCGTAGCAGCTACTGTTGAAAATAACATAGCATGAGTATGTTTGTCTACCCTCTAATTCCTCCGCCAAGTCCGTGCTGCGGCTCACAATGCCTATTTGAGGCAAGAGGGTAGGAACATATTTATACTCAGTTTCCTGAAAATTCAAATCTGTATCCAGATAGAATTCAGTTAGACTCATAATCGAATTAACCAACCACGATCATAACCGACTAGTTTCCGAGTCAAATTCCTTCTTATCCCTTCGCACGTATGTGTGAGTCATGCGCCATGTTTAAACTGTATCAATACATGTTTAAACATGTAGGCTTTTCAATACGTAGAGCTGATCCTACGTATAGCCTAGCTTCCCCAGTTTATACTGTTCTCGGGAATATTCCAACATGTATAAGAACATGATGTGTTCCGGTATAACCGTGTCCAGCACCTTGATCTTAATTCCTCAAGTACAAAGAATGAATGCAAACCTTTGATCAATTCCGATCAAACTTAATTTCCACAATGAGGTATTAATAAAAATAAAAGTGTAGTATAATGTTTGAAAGACACATAAATTCCTACATCTCCCACTTGTGTGAAAACATTCAATCAAAAATCCTAATGCCCATGTTCCTGACATGTTTGCAAAAAAATTCCTGACTTAGGGGTTTAGTCTGTGGATCTGCCAACATGTCATTACTAGGCAAAAACTCAAGCCGAACAGTTCTCGATCTATTTATAACATCTCTAATATAATGGTACTTTCCCTCGATATGTTTAGCCCTGCTATGGAACTTGGGATCCTTGGAAAGTTTAATCGCAGCTTGATTATCACAATAAACAGTGACTGGATCTGACGCACTTTCAACTATCTCTAAATAAACCAGAAATTCCTTCAACCAAACACCATCTTTTACAGCTTCATTCGCAGCAATATACTCTGCTTCCATAGAAGACTATGCCACAGAAGTTTGTTTCTTGCTCTTCCAAGAGATAGCACCTCCAGCCAAAGTAAATAGACAACCTGACGTCGACTTCCTTTCATCAAGGTCTCCCTGCCAATCAGCATCAGTATATCCCTGCAGCTAAAGATTATCACCATTAAAACAAAGAGAAAAGTCCATCGTTCCTTTTATATATCGCATAGCATATTTTATTTGCTTCCAATGAGCTTCCCCGGGATTTTTCTGATATCTGCTCAACATCCCAACAGTGTGACATAAATCTGGTCTAGTAAACAACATTGCATACATAAGAGACCCCAGAGCAGAAGCATAAGGTACATTTTTCATTTCCCTCATTTCCTTAGGAGTTTTAGGACATTGTTCCTCACTAAGTTTAGTTCCTTTTAGCATTGGTACATTTTCCGGTTTGCAATCTTCCATAAAAAATCGTTTTAAAACAGTTTTGAGATAAGCTTTTTGAGACAACCCCAAAACTTTCCTTTTCCGAACCCTATGTATTTCCACCCCCAAAACGTAAGAGGCTTCCCCCAAATCTTTCATATCAAAAGTAGATGATAACCAAGATTTCACTTCCATTAAGGTTCCCTTATGGTTTGAAGCAATTAAAATGTCATCGACATACAAAAATAATAATGCACAGTTTCCTCCCACTATTTTGAAATAAATACGGTGGTCTCCTTCCATCATAGAGAAACCATATGATGTGATTGCAGCATCAAATAAGGTATTCCATTGCCTAGAAGCCTGCCTCAAACCATATATGGATCTTTTTAATTTACATACTTTATTTTGATTTTCTTTTTCCACAAAACCATCTGGTTGTGTCATATAGATTTCCTCTTTTAAATGACCATTTAGAAAAGCCGACTTGACATCCATTTGATGGAGATCAAGATCAAAATAAGCAGTTAAGGCACATAAGATGCGAATAGAAGTGAATTTTGCAACAGGAGAAAATGTTTCCACAAAGTCTACTCCTTCCTTTTGTGTATATCCCTAAGCAACTAATCGAGCTTTATATTTTTCCACACCTCCTGAAGCATTGAGTTTCCTTTTGAATATCCATTTAGATCCTATGGCCTGGCGGTTCTGGGGTAAATCAACAAGTTCCCAAACACCATTTCTTTCCATGGAGTTTAGTTCTTCCCGCATAGCTTCCAACCATAGTCCAGATTCCTCACAATCAATGGCATGTTTGTAAGTTTTAGGTTCTTCCTCTAAAGACACTTTAGAGTGTACTTCCCCTAAAAACACAAAATAATCATCTAGATAAGATGGTGTTTGTGTGTTCCTCCCACTTCTTCTAAGCATACTAGTGGAAGGAGTTTGTTCCGTATTTATGTCAGGGATTTGGCTTGAAATATTACCGGTAGAGTCATTTACTACTTCCTCGGAGTCTTCTTCTATCAATTCCACTCTAGCTCTCTTAGCACGACGAGGAGTGTCCTGATCTAAAAACATAGCATCTCTGCTTTCCAATAACTTCTTATTATTGGGATCATAAAACCTATAACCATTGGAACCAGTGGAATATCCAACAAAAATTCCTGGAGTGGTCTTAGGTTGCAGTTTGGTTCTGTTCTGGCTAGGGATTTTAATTTGAGCATTGCAACCCCAAACAGCCAGGTGCCTTAGTGTTGGTTTCCTCCCTTTCCAAAGCTCATAGGGAGTGACCTTTACTGATTTTGAGGGTGAATGATTTAACAAATAAATTGCAGTATGCAGTGTTTTCCCCCAAAAACTTAAAGGTAAATCCGAGTAAGCCATCATGGATCGAACCATATCCATCAACGTCCTATTTCTTCTTTCCGCCACACCATTTTGTTGGGGTGTGTAGGGTAATGTGTAGTGGTGTACTATGCCATGTTCTTTACAAAATTCATCCAAAATTCCGGATGTGTACTCTCCTCCTCTATCGGTCCAAAGGACTTTAATTTTCCCATTTAGTTGGTTTTCCACTTCAGCCTTGAAAGTTTTGAACATGTCAAAACCCTTAGACTTGTGTTTAAGGAGGTAGACATAACCATATCGGGAGAAGTCATCAATGAATGTAATAAAATACACCTTCTGTCCTATCGTGGGTCTTGTCATTTCCCCACAAATATGGATTATGGCCAAGGGCTCACTAGACCTTTCGGCTTTAGGAAAAGGAGCTCTAGTCATTTTTCCCATGATGCAGGCTTCACATATTCCATAATCTTCCCATTTAAAATTCAGAATTCCAGAACTAATCAATCTTTTAATTCTATTCTTTGATATATGTCCCAACCTTAGATGCCATAGGTAGGACTCGGAACAATTGTCATTTCCGGCTATATTTCTCACAACGGAGCGGTTTTCAGCAACTAAACTATCCATAGCATCAATATCGGAAATATCTTCAATATAATAGAGGCCTTCTACACGATTCCCAGATTGTATTAATTTTCCTTTTAGCAATATTTTAACCTTCCCATTGCCAAAGTTAACATCAAAGCCTGCAGATTCTAGTCTAGATACCGATATGAGATTTTTTCCTCATGTCTGGAGAAAATACAGTATTCTTAAGGAGTAATATTCCTCCACTTGGGAGTTTCAGATTATAGTCCCCAATTCCTAGTATATCTGCCTTTGATGTTGTTCCTAGATAAATAAATCTAGTCCCCTTTTGTATTGGTTTAAATGAACAGAAAGAATTCCTATCTCTTGCAATGTGTGAGGTGGAACCAGAATCAACCACCCAACTATTTGACAAGGAAGTAGTAAATATAGATTCTGAACATAAAAAAACATGAGACATACCATCAGGTGAAGAATTTCCCCTTCTATTATCCTGATGCTTGGATTGGTTGTTGTTGTGCTTCTTCTCATCTGACTTTCTCTTCTTAGTGCACTCAGATCTGAAGCGTCCAGGTTCACCACAATTATGGCATTTAAAATTCCTCTTGTCGGTCTTCTGATTTGAGTTTCTCCCATTGTGATCATTCCTATCGCACTTCTGATTTATATTATCCCTCAAATCTGTGCCATATTTCCTCTTTTGCCAATTCCTCTTGCTTGAAGACTTGTCCTCACCAAGGTGTAGTTCATCATTTTGAGACCTTCTTTCTTTCCCTTGTGTGGACTTCCTGTCTTCTTCCATGAGTAGATGATGCCTAAGCGTCCTCATGTTTAGCACACGCTCAGTATGACAAAAGGATATTTTAAATTGCTCCCAAGAGTTTGGCAAAGAGGTAAGAGCAACCATAACATGAACTTCTTCAGGGAAAGGGTACCCAACATTCTTTAATTCCTCTACTAACACACATAATTTATTCAGATGTGCACTAACAGTAGTTGTTTCAGTCATCTTTGCAGTCAAAAATTGATTCACCAAGCTGAGAACTTTGATAAGTGAAACTTCCCCAAAGTCCTTTTCCAATCTCCTCATTATTTTGCGAGCTGATTCCTCTGTTTCATATTCTCTCGCTAGAGAATCGGACATGGATCCGAGCATAAATACTCTAGCCTTTTTGTTGTCCTTAGTCCATTGAGTAATTTCCTCTCGATAGCTTTCCTTCTCCTCATCCTCAGCTTCAGCAGATGGCTGGGTTGGCTTAGACTGAGTTATGATATAATCAATGTTCTCTGCAGTGAGGAGAAACATAATCTTTCTCTTCCAAACAGTAAAATTAGAACCATCCAATTTGCAAGACCTGAGCAACTCAGCAAATACACTGTTGGAGGCCATTGGGTAGGGTGATAACCGTAGCAAAAAATTCCAAAAAACAGTCTATAGCAGCAGCAACAATGAATGAACAAGTTGTGAGTTACAGATACCCAGTAGCCAGTGGCAATGATCAATTCCTGCAGTACGTGTTGATGTCCACACCGTATAGCAGTTTGGCAACTATCCAACAGCAGCATGCGGACACACTCGGCGGTGAAGACGGCTGCACGAGCAGCTGCAGCAGGCGGCGAAGTCCGGCAGGCGGGTGCTGAATTGCAGCTTGAGGTCGAGCGAGCGGAGGGAACGGCGACTTCGTGGCTGATTCCGCGCCGGAGCGCGTGGTACCGTCGAGGTCGGGGCGGCTGATGGATTCTGGCGAATCGATCTGTGAGCGGCGGCTCGCGAGGAGTCGGGGACAGATCGATCCGTGATGCGGTGGTCACGGCGGGGCGGCTGATGGAGTCGCGGTGTAGGCGGCGAGTCGGACTCGTGGTGGATGCGGCGAGGCGGGCTTGCGGTGGCGGCGGCAAGATCAGGTGAGCGATGGGGGCGAGACGAGGCAGGCGACTCTGTTCCAGATTTAGGAGGAGCACGCAGCGGAAGATGTATCCTCCCATGAAAATAGCATAGAAGGATGACGTCCTATTTCCTATCTCTAAAAAAAGAGATTTGTTATGGCCGTCAAAACTCTATGCAATTTGCTTCGATGCCATTGTTGAAAATAACATACCATGAGTATGTTTGTCTACCCTCTAATTCCTCCGCCAAGTCCGTGGTTCGGCTCACAATGCCTATTTGAGGCTAGAGGGTAGGGACATATTTCTACTCAGTTTCCTGAAAATTCAAATCTGCATCCAGATAGAATTCAGTTAGACTCCTAATCGAATTAACCAACCACGATCATAACCGACTAGTTTCCGAGTCAAATTCCTTCTTATCCCTTCGCACGTATGTGTGAGTCATACGCCATGTTTAAACTGTATCAATACATGTTTAAGCATGTAGGCTTTTCAATACGTAGAGCTGATCCTACGTATAGCCCAGCTTCCCCAGTTTATACTGTTCCCGGGAATATTCCAACATGTATAAGAACATGATGTGTTCCAGTATAACCGTGTCCAGCACCTTGATCTTAATTCCTCAAGTACAACGAATGAATGCAAACCTTTGATCAATTCCGATCAAACATAATTTCCACAATGAGGTATTAATAAAAATAAAACTGTAGTATAATGTTTGAAAGACACATAAATTCCTACAGCTACAGCTTAAAAGTTTTTAATCTATCAACTTTGAAAGTACAAGTGTACTTTGTTTGGTGCAAATTAACTCCAAATGGTGAAGATCTAGGTAACTAGGGCTTGGCCCTACATCAAATCGTTTTGAAGACTGAAGTAGGGATCACGTGCCTTCATGCGCAGGAACAAGGGTTTGCTCATCCAGAAGTGATGCCAAAAAGGTCATCATAGAACTTTGGTTCGTGTTGAAAGTGGTTATTGTAAGACAGTTGTGCGCCAACAATCCTATTCCGTTGTATAATTCACCTCCCCTTCATCAAACCCTTGTAGTTTAGCATATGATTCACTTCCTTCTCTATTTTCTCTTGGTGCTCATCATCATCCTCTTTATCCAATGAATTCGACAAATCGACAAACTCTTTTTGAGTGAATGCATCAAATTCATTGTTCTGATACTCCTGACCCGAAGAATCCATCATTTTACCTACAAACAAAAAAACAGCTCGGACATTTTGTCGAACACATAGAGGGCAAGGTATATGACCAGAGGAGCAGGATGTACCGCGGCGGCATCCGAGGCGGCAACCATGAGGGGAGGCGAGGATGGCGAGGAGGGGTTTTGTGCTGGTGATGGTGGGGGAAGCTAGGGACGGGCCGACGTGGACGAGGCAAAAGAGAGGAGAGGAAGAGGACAGGTCGAACTAGGCTGCGAAATCACTAATTAAGGAGTACTCTTTGCAAATTTCACTATCACCTCCCCTGCAGGTAGCAACAAGTGTCACACTGCATGTGCGCCACTTGTCACAACCTGAGAGTTTTTCTTTTTTCCCTAAATTTGTTTATTTAAAATGTTTTATTTCTCAAACCGCCGTCTAAATTTCGAACCATTTTCACTGGTGGAGTCCTCACGTCGAGAATTTCAAAACTAGATTCTATGTTGATAGGATTCGACGATTTTTTTTTTCACGAAAAATTCAGGCAAAAAAACCCGAACCGTAAGCACGTTTTCCCCCTTTACGAGAGGCACAACCATGCCTATCGCGGAAGCAAATCCGTACCTTCATGAGAAATAAACCCGTTTCTCTCGAGGAAGGGAAAAACATGTTTTTTCCCTTTCGGAGATGCTTCTCACGGAAGCTAATCTGTGGCTCCACGAGAAGTAAACACATGCCTCTCGTGAAAGGAAGAAAACATTTTTCTTCCTTTTCCGAAAGGTTGTGCCTCTCGCGGAAGCAAATCCGTGCCTCCACGAGAAGCAAACTCATGCCTCTCGCGGAAGGAAAAAGACATGTTTGTTTTTCCTTTGTAAGAGGCACGGCCGTGCTTCTCGCGTAAGCAAATTCGTACCTCCACTAGAAGTAAATATGTTTTTCTCACGGAAGGAAAAAATGCGTATTTTCCTTTTCCGGGAGGCATTGTCGTGCCTCTCACATAAGCAAATCCGTGCCACCAAAGAGATGTAAATCATGCCTCTCATGTAAGAAAAAAACTTATTTTTTCCTATTGCGAGAGGCACGGTCGTGCCTCACACCTCACACGTAAGCTAATATGTGCCTCCATGAGAAGTAAATTTATGCCTCTCGCGGAATAAAAAAAACATTTTTCGTGAAAAAATTATTAAAAAAATTGATTTTTTATTATCAAAAAGCTAATAAAAACCAGAAATGAAAAAAATCATTTAAAGTCGAAACGGGTAGACAAAAAAAATCGACGAAAGCACCCAGAGTGCCACACATGGCGACTGCTGAGAGCGCGTGGCGGGCTCTTAGCCCACCCCAAAATGGCCTATGGAAGGGCTTCCGAAGGAGTACTCTTTACTTATTAGTTGCTCCCCCTGGGTTGGGAGCCATTTAAAGGGATTTGATGTGAGTTTGATCTGTCCGACGTGACAGACGTGTCTGGACTCATCCGAGCCCCCCATTTTCATTCTAGATACTATGAACTGAGTTTGAGTGGTGCTGGACCAGCCCCTCCGCCATAGGACGGATTTGAGGGGTCCAGCTCTCTCATCCAATTCTTACTGTATCTCTCTTTGTCTCTATCAGCCTGGTCGAGCAAGTAAGAGATATGGTTGGTACGTCCACGTTGAACCATTTCAGCCGGTCATCCAGCTACACATCTTCTTCTAAAAAATAATAATCTAGCATCACATCTGCTTGTGCGGTGGTGTAAATGTGGGCATTGTTACTCACTAGGGACAGGGAGGGGGAACAGAATGTGCTACCCACTAAATCCAGGTCGTCCATGACTACTAATGGCTTCCAGCCATATCTTTCCCTTCCACCGTTGCCCTGCCATGGCAGCGTCCGCGCTAACCGACACCTTGCTCGACTCTTCTCTCCCCATTGCTTCCACCTCTCGCGCGCTCCCGTCCACCGCCACCCGCGGCCAGCCGGGCTCTCCAATCCTCCCCCCGGCGGCGCCGACTGGAGCTGGCACGGCCGTGGTGTGTGCTCTCCACGGCCAGGACACCACCATCCAGGACCAAGGTATGTGGGTGGATCCAGTATTCCGTTGGGGTGTAAAGTCTACGTAGCAGTAACAGATCAAAGGCTGTTATTCTATTACTATTTACTAGTACTATTATTATTTTATTAGGGGAATGCATATGGCACATTTCATTATGCTTTCAACAGAGTTACATCATCCAAGATACTCCCTCTGTTCCAAATTATAAGATGTTCTAATCTTTTTTATGAATGAAAAGATGTTCTAATCTTTTTTATGAATCAAAAGCATATAGTTTGGTGTTGTTGTTCACTTATTTCACTCTGTTCCAAATAAAATAATAATAAGATACTCCCTCTGTTTCAAATTATAAGATGTTCTAATCTTTTTTATGAATCAAAAGCATATAGTTTAGTGTGGTTGTTCACTTATTTCACTCTGTATGTAGTATTAAAATATTCAAAATGTCTTATAGTTCGATACAAAAATAATATCTTGCAAGATAAAGAAAAGGGGATCACTCCCAAAAAAACACATGTAGTACTAGGCATACTTAGCTGGAACTATTTAACATGGTCCCAAACTATCCCGAGCCTCTGTAATTCTTTATCAAAGGGTGACAATAATCTCTTACCTGTATCTTCATGATATTAATATATTTCCCTTTTCGAAAAAATATAATCTCTTACCTTGAGGTAGGATTGCTAATCATCAATTAATGTTTTGTTTTTCTAAGGCACTTATTAACAATATGAAAATATATTGCCATAAACAATTACCATATCAAGTGTGACAGTAATCTATTACAGCGCACGACCAAGCCCCACACATAATGGTATGCAGTAGCGGTCCCAGGAGAAATTGACGCCCCAGGCAAACAACGTATGTACAGTGTCAAACAATACGAAATAATGTAGCTATGCCTATAGCCAACGAAGCGCCGGCCAGCCACGTCATAGGCCGAGGCCCTGGCTGCCTGGGCCTGGGTCCGCCATTGGTATGGGTGTCGTGTACAACAGGGAGTATGTCACGTGGATACATTCCATTCGAATGATCTGCTGCGAGAAATAGGTAGATCTTACTAATTGACAATCTGAAAGTCTTTGTCATCAAGGGGTACAATAAAGAAATAAAAACAACAACCAGTCTTTGCAATACATCGGTATTCTTCTACGATCCTGTGCGGTGGGCACTTGTATGTAGGGCCAGTTTTGCTGGCTTTTTTGGACTTCCAGAATAAGCTGCCCCCAACAACCCGGCTTATTCTAGAAGTCCAAGTTATTTTTCTTTTAGAAGCCTACTAGTGAAGTCTTAACTACTAGACTTCTACAAAAAAAATTGGCTTAGCCTTCTAGAATAAGCTAGGTAGGGGGCAGCTTATTTTAACTTATTCTAGAAGCTAGCAAAAGAACTGACCCGTAATTTCGTTGAAGGCATTTGGACTGGTGAGTTTTCACTTATCAGCTTTTCGAATTCCTCTAGATTACACTACGATTTAACACGGCTTCATAAAACTGAGTTGGGGCGTTCGCCTGACTCCAGCGTGGAGTGCCGAGCCAGAGGACACTAAACAGGCTCTAAGTCCACTCTTCATGAGCAATATGCATCCTCATGCAATGCTAACTAGGCATATATTTGACATGTCACGGTATTATTGAGGAAAGAGATGATGGTGGCAACATATTATGTTACCATGACATAGCACTTTCCAAAAAAAAAGTTCACAAGCTAATAAATGCAACCATCTACTATGAACTTTCCTGTATCACACACCTTGCAAGACGGCGGTTGAAAATTGTGACAACAAAAGGGGATTTTAAACGTTTGTGTTGGACTGTTCTACACTAGAGCCAATTACAATTTAATACCGGTCTTTCATTGATAGGATAGAGTTTTGGCTCCTTTGATAGAGAGAAAAAAAATGGTCATAGCAGCTAGAAACACATAGACTGTTAGGTTCCTTGTGTTGGAACCAGCTCACGAGTGCACTAGTGCTTGCGGGTTTTTTTTTAATTTATTTCAACCTTTCCGACAATGTTTATCAGTGGAGACATTTTCGTTGACTACGAAGCCGTTTGGAGTGATTTCCTCAATCTCAATACGTTGTGTCGGTTCAGTATCTCAAAGATGATCATGGGGATAGAGTGTGCATATGTTCAGGGGCGGAGCCAGGATTTGGACAT
>LR738710.1:905922479-905936171 GCA_902687465.1 Secale cereale | reverse complement strand
CCACCCAATTAACCACGACAAGACAAGGCATGGCTACAGTGTGGCCTACCACCCCGAAATCCAGGGCAGGCATGGCCACAGTGTGGATGTACCATACAGACACCCCTTGTCCGGCACGGAACTGTAGCCATGCGGCCCATGACATCGCCCACGTCGGACGGAGCCATGCCCACACGACAAGCAGCAGTACGGCCCGCAGGAGACCGTTTCTGCCGCAGAGCGCTTCGGTGTCGACGCCATTGTCCGGCACGGAACTGTAGCCATGCGGCCCATGACATCGCCCACGTCGGACGGAGCCAATGGCGTCGACACCGAAGCGCTCTGCGGCACGGAGACCGTTTGCGCTGCAAGCGGCCTCGCTGATCTCCTTGGTGGGATCCGCCTCTCCAACGAGCCCGCTCCGGGCGCAGGAGTAGCTAGCTCAGAAAATGGCCTCGTCGAGCTCCTCGGCAAGCCCGCATTGTCGACGAGCTCGCCTCCGACCTGGAGTCTGTTGGCTCCACCAACCCGCCTGTCGAGATGCTCATCGACTTCGATACGGCGTCCGCCGACGCCTTCCCTGAGCACGTGGTGGTCTTCGACGACCCGCTCCCTCCCGCGATCAGCAGCACCAGCGTCAGCACCGTCACGGAGGTGCTGGCCACAAGCCACGACGAGCCCTCAAATGAAGCTGGCCATGACCCATTGCAGGCGGCAATGCGGGACTTGTCCACTCCCATCGCCGCGGGAACCGATGGCGCGACGCTGGAAACGCTCCGCATCTCGCTCCTCGACAACGCCAACAAGCTGACGGTCATGAGGCGGCTCACTGAAGCCTACCATCGCGAGATCGACCGCGTCGTAGACGGCACGCCGGCTGCTGGCGAGCCCAGCCGAGCCGGCACGGTCCGGCAACGCGGCGCTACCCTCGCCAGCATGCTGGAGGCTACACGCCCAATTTACGCTACTCCATTGGAAAATCTGTTTTGAGAGTTGTCACGGGATTAGAAAAATTGTCTGTATCACTCACTCCCATGAATTATTTCACTTTATTTTCTTTGAAACTTGAAAACAGTGGTATAGTCAGAAGTGATTGCTAAACTAAGGCACAAAATCCATTTTACATCTCCCCGCAATAGAAAGAAGTCCATTTTACATCAGCTTCACCCTGTAGCACAGCTAGTTGCAATCAGTTTGGTACATCCCTGTCCAGCACGGCCGCAGTTTGGAACATGTTGACGGGAACCGGAGATCGCGCGCTGAGACTACCCATAGTGGGAGTAACATAGGTAGTAACATCACATATATCTAGATAAAATAGATGATGTGGCAAGCAATAAGTGAAGAAAGAGAAGCATGTGGTAACATGGCTAGTTACTACTAATATGAGTAACATCACACATATCAAGGTAAGATGAGTCTATAGCCTAATAAATAAAGTATTTCATGTTACCACACATACTCCCTCCGTCCGGTGAAGAGTGAACATCTACTCCATCCGTCTAGGTGAATTAGACATCTTAGAGCATGGTTAATAATATAGCCAGCTGCTGGCTATATGATGTTGGCATGTCACATATAGCCAAACTTATAGTCAACAAGTACAATAGCTAGATATAAATATGTACTACTTTATTGATACATGGCCCACCCCACTCTCTCACAAAGTACCTAGGAGCACGTGCTGTAGCCGGCTGTTAACTAGTAGCCCGCTTCTCTTCTCTCTCCTTTTCTCTCTCTTCCAAGTAAGCAAAAATATAATATTTAATGTCTTACAGCCCGCCAACATCATCTTATTGTACTTGCTCTTAGAAGGTGCACCGCAACCTAGGCGCAAAGAGATTGGGCAAGGAAAAAATTGAATCACAGATGAAGCCAATCACATCATTTCTTTCTCAATTAAAAGTGTGCTATTAATTAGAAGACCTCTTCAAATCCCAATAGCGTGCCGCAGAAATTGCATGCATTGGTCCTTCAATTAATAGATGGGGTCTAATTAATATGCATTCAACTAGTACTGCTCTTTCGCGCCTTAGTGTTTTGAAATTATTTCATTTTCGTAAGGTGACTTACACACCTAGACGGAGGGAGTAGAGATTTTGGGACAAATTATGGAGTGAAGTAAAAAATGTATTGGAAAAGTGCAAGTCATCTTCTCTCGCCTCTTTAATTAACCAACCCCCAATGAGCTAAGTGCATGTAGAAATTAAGAAGACCATGTGTAGCTTGTTATTGGTCTTGATTACCGTGTGATGAGAGAGAAGTGTTTTTTCTACTTTAAAGTGCATTGGGAAGATAGAAGTACATTTTTTTATGGACAAATTTTAAAGTCAAATGTTCACTTTTTACCGGACGGAGGGAGTATGTTACTCCCCACTATAAAGGTAGTAACATAGAGTAGTAACATGGGCATATTACAACTGGAAAAAGTCCATTTTAAACCCTGAACTCGTAGACATTCGGCGAAATGAACCCCCAAGTCAAAATCCCGGTCGATTTCACCCTTAACTATGCAATCCCGGTCTAAATCAAACCCTGACCAATATCAACCGGGATTTGACTAGTTGATGGGCCAAGGAGCACCATCTTCCGCACTGGACCAGCCCATTTATTTTTTTGTTTGCTCAAAAATATTTGTCTTTATTTTTCGGTCGCTATTTTGCGGCAGAATTCTGGATGTACGCACAGGAGAGCCGGACCTCCTGCTCAGCGCTGTAGGCGCCGGTTCGAGCTGCTAGCGCTCGCGCGCCGGCCCAGCAAGACCTCCTAGGACAAGCTTATGTTGCTGTTTATAGGAGGAAACAAAACTATTTGGCGCTATATTTAGTACAGACAGTAAACATATAGCAGTATTATATACCAGCTATAATTATTTGAATAAAGAAAACATAAATTTAAAAAGTATTCACAAAAACCAAGAATTCAAAGAAATTCAAATTTCTAAAAAGAATTGTACCAATTGAATTCACAAAAATGGGAAAACTTTGTTAATTTAAAATAATTTATAAAATTTTATCGAACTAGAAAGAAGGTTCACAAATTTGAACTAGAAATAAGGTTCACAAATTTGAATAAAGTTCATCGTTTATTTTTTTTAAATAAAAATTGAACATGTTCGTGATATACGCTGAACAGTATTTAATACATGTTGAGCTGAACAGTATTTAATACATGTTGAAGATTTTTGTGATATCCATTGAACAATATTTAAATTTCATTGAACATCTTTGTAAGAATTTTTTTAAGTTAGTTCTATGTTATAATTTAGAACAAATATTTGTAAACAGAAAAAATAATCGAACAAGGTAACAGAAAGCAAAATGAAACAGAAAAACGTGTTCAAGGGACACCGTGCACTTGTTTTTTTTACAGAAAACAAAAGCAGGCCGGCCCAGCAGGGGCAAGGTGTGCGCCCTTGTGAATTTTTATTTCTTAACGAAGAAAATCTAAAGCGGGCCGGCCCAACGGGATGTAGGTGTGTGCCGTCAGTGAAATCCCAGCAATCCCGGCCATTCAAACGACTCGAAGGTTCGATTTCGACCGGGATTGCATAGTTCGGGGTGCAATCGACCGGGATTTTGATTTGGGGGTTCGTTTCGCCGAACGTCTACGAGTTCAGGGTTTAAAATGGACTTTTTCCATTACTACTCTATATTACTATCCATTGTGGCTAGTCTGATACGATCAACGATTTGAACGTATACTAATTAGAAGAACCTACAGTACGTATAATTAGTTGCCTGTGCATCGGGTTTGGTTCTTGGAACAAAAAAGCTCCCAGATCGAGCTCGTCCATGACATGACATCCAACTCCAAGCCTACAAGCCTACCATGACATGACACCCACCTCTAGCTTCGTCTGGAGTTGGCGAGGGCGTGGAGGCAAGCTGGTCATCCCAAGTGGTTCATCCCCGGCGACGGCGAGCTTGTATCGGTTTGAAGCTGCTTTCTGTCCCAATTGTAATTTTGTATCTCAGCTCAGGGTCCTCTTTGCTTAATCCAGGGATTTTTTCACTATTTTATTTTCTTTTCTTTTTCAAAAAAACAAAACATGGTTAGGTTCCTAACGATGGAACCGTCAAACCAAGATTCAAATTCTAAACATGGCATTGGTTGTCGCATTTTTTTCCGATTCATTTCAATCTTTCCGGCATTGTTCGTTCAGTGCGAGGAGACGTTTTCATCGATTACGAGGTGCCGTGGTGACTTCTTAATCTAAAGATATAATGCCGACTCAGTACATCGAAGGTGCTCATAGGGACAGTGTATGCATATGTGCGTTTATAGGGGTGAGTGTATGTATATCTATGCTCCCATATGTGATTGTACGGTGTTAAAAAAAACTCGAAGTCTACAATGTATACATGCATGGAGGGATGGACCCACTGTGATGACTTCTTAATCTCAAGATGTGATGCCGACTCAGTATCTCGGAGGTGCTCATAGGGACAGCGTATGCATTTTTTCCCAATTCATTTCAGTCTTTCCGGCATTGTTCGTTCAGTGCGAGAAGACGTTTCCATCAATTGCAAGGTGTCGTGGTGACTTCTTAATCTCAAGATGTGATGCCGACTCAGTACCCACTGTTCCCTTGGTTGTCCCCTTTCGTATCAGTTACAAGTTTAACACCGGTGTAATTCAAAAAGCATATCTCCAGCCTCCAGGCTGTCTCATTCCATCGTCGTGCTTCAGCAGCTCCGCTCTGCCAACGACCTCGGTCGTTGGTTGTGTGGAGGTTCACCGGATCCGCGCGTGTGGGTCTTTTTACGCTTTCATAATCTAGGTTTTTAAGTTGCTCATCATCTTGCATCGGCGGCGGCAATGGCGGTGCTAAACAAAGATTCTTCACATCACTTTTCAATGAGGCGGTCGGTCCTATGGTTGGGGTTGGGTTTGAAAACCAGTCTGTTCAAGTAAGGATGGATGGTGACGGCGGCATCCTCGTGGTGTACATGTGTCTCCGCCATTGCGACGACTTTTGCTCTAGCATCGGTGAGGAGCTTGGGACGTAGTCTAGGAGCAAATGCAGATTGTGGTATGCATCGACGACATCTGGAAGATGATGCACCGTGCGCTAGGTTCGTGGTCTGTGGATGGCAGGTATGGTTTCCTCCTCCGCCATCTTAGACGTGCGGGGTACCAGATCTGGAGTTTGATGGCGTGCGTGGGTTGTTGCCCCGGTTTGATTCGTTCAACAGTAATGGTTTCGCCTTTGTGGCGAGTCATCTTGGAGGTGCGCAAAGATGCATATCAGCGATAGAGTCGCATCTAGCTCGGGTGAGACCGTGAGAGGGTGATATGTCATATATTTTTTTGGTGGCTGTTGCGGTGGCGCTAGAGGCAGGTGACGGATATTGGTGTGAAACTCAGAGGATTCTTCGGTTAAGTTTCTTTCTCCATTGGTGTTCTTTTGTAAAAAATAGCTAAGTTCTGCGGTTTTTTCAGTTACGTGACTTGCATTATTGATTATACTCCCTCCGTTCGGAATTACTTGTCTCGGAAATGGATGTATCTAGAACTAAAATACGTCTAGATACATCCATTTCTACGACAAGTAATTCGGAACTGAGGGAGTAGTTATTAGGAGATAAATGACACACGTATTACCATTAAAAAAAGAGGCCGTACCAGCAACTTCTCCAGTCTGCAGCAAGAACACGTTTGACTGTTTTCGAATGGGCCAAGTTAACAATTATTGGGGACGGTCGATCGACGTGCTGGCAGAGACTATCTGTCTCTCGGCGGCTCCAACGTACATGTACATACTGCAATCTCCTTTCGCCGGTGGCCACTAGCCCTCTGCGATCGATCGCCGCATCTTCTCCCCCGCCCCGACGACCCGCCTCGTCGTCGGTTGCGGCGTGGACCAAGTGTCGGGAAGCGACGACCGCGCCTGATACGATCAACGATTCGGCGGCAATTGAGTACGGAACTACTGCACCCACTACATGCCTCCTGGATGAAAAACGTGGCCATGCATGCACATCAGCACATGCAGCTCACAAAACGGTCCACTGGCTAGTGAACTGAACCTGTCACTCGACATGCATACCCCGCCAGCCATCTTCCCTTCTCGCACCGTTGCAATGGCAGCGTCCAAGCTTACCCCCACCTTGCCGGTCTCTTCATTCGCCCTCGCCACATCTCGCTCGCCGGGCCAGCTGCGCTCCCCAACCCTTCGCCCGGTGGCAGCGGCGGAGGCGGCTGAAGTTGATGGGGGCTTGAACTGGACTTCGAAGGGCGCTGGCAATGACACGGCCATGGTGTGTGCCACTGCCGTCCACGGCCAGGACGCCACCGTCCAAGTCCAAGGTATATGCATGGACCCATTGTTTCCTTCGGGTGTGTAAAGTGTACCGTGTGAGTACAGCTTAAACGTTGTTATTCTATCAACCTTGAAAGTACAAGCATACTTTGTTTGGTGCAAATTAACTCCAATTCGTGAAGATCCGGGTAAACTAGGGGTTGGCCGTACATCAAATCGTATTGAGACAGAACTAGGGATCATGTGCCTTAACGCGCAGGAACAAGGGTTTGCTCATCCGGAAGTGACGCCAAAAGAAATCCATCATGGAACTTTGGTTCGTGTTGAAAGTAGTTATTGTAGAGCAGTTGTGCGCCAACAATCCTATTCCGGTGTACAATTCACCTCCCCTTCATCGAACCCTTGTAGTTTAGCATATGATTCACTTCCTTCTTTTGTTTCCTCCTGGATGCTCATCATCGTCATGACCTCTTTATCCAACGAACTCAACAAATTTACAAACTCTTTTTGGGAGAATGCATCAAACTCATTGTTCTGAAATTCCTCACCAAACGAATCCATCATTTTACCTACAAAAAATAAAATAAAATATAGTTCAGACATTTTGTTGAACGCATAGAGGGCAAGGTATATGACCGGAGGAGCAGGATGTACCGCGGCGGCATCCGAGGTGGCAACCGCCAGGGGAGGCGGGGATGGCGAGGAGGAGTTTTGTGCTGGTGGTGGCGGCCCCGTGGGGTTTGGACGACGGCGGAGCTAGGGACGGGCCGACGTGGACGAGGCAAAAGAGATGAGAGGAAGAGGACAGGTCGAACTAGGTTGCGAAATAACTAATTAAGGAGTACTCTTTGCAAATGTCACTCTCACCTCCCCAAGTAGCAACAAGTGTCACACTGCATGTGTGCCACTTGTCGCAAACATGAGAGTTCTTCATTTTTCCCATAAATTTGTTTATTCAAAATATTTTATTTCTCAAACCATCGTCCAAATTTCGAACCATTTTCACCGGCGGATTCCTCGCTCGAGAATTCCAAAACTAGATCCTATGTTGATAGGATTCGACGAACTTTTTTTCACGAAAAATTCAGGCAAAAAAACCCGAACCATAAGCATGTTTTCCCCTTTTCAAGAGGCACGACTATGCCTCTCGCGGAAGCAAATCCGTACCTTCATGAGAAATAAACCTGTTTCTCTCGCGGAAGGGGAAAACATGTTTTTCTTTTTCTTTCTGAGATGCCTCTCACGGAAGCAAATCCGTACCTCCACGTGAAGTAAATCCGCGCCTCTCGCGGAAGGAAGGGTTGTGCCTCTCGCGGAAGAAAAAAAACATGTTTGTTTTTCCTTTGCAAGAGGCACGGCCGTGCTTCTTGCGTAAACAAATTTGTACCTCCACTAGAAGTAAATATGTTCCTCTCGCGGAAGGAAAAAAATGCGTATTTTCCTTTTTCGGGGGGTATTGTTGTGCCTCTCGCGGAATCAAATCCGTGCCTACAGAGAAAGGTAAATCGGCCCTCTTAAATTCATTTTTTTTATTCTATTGCGAGAGGCACGGTCTTGCCTCACACGTAAGCAAATATGTGCCCCCACGAGAAGTAAAGTTATGCTTCTCGCAGAATGAAAAGAAAAAAGGAAACACGTTTTTCACGCAAAAATAATTAAAAAAATTGATTTTTTTTTATCAAAAAACTAAAAAAACCAGAAATGAAAGAAATCACTTAACAGGTAGACAGAAAAAATGACGGAAACGCGTGGCGCGCTCTTAGCCCACCCCAAATGACCTATGGGAGGGCTCCCGAAGGAGTACTCTTTACTTTACTTGCTCCCGCTGGGTTGGGAGCAATTTAAGGTGCTTTGATGTGAGTTTGATCTGTCGGACGTGACAGACGCGTCTGGCCTCATCCGGGCCTCTCCACTTTCCTCCTAGATACTACTAGCGGGTAGTGCGCGGCGGCACGCCGCACCACAACGAGTGATAAGCTATTTAGTTTTTTAATATTTGGTAAGTTGTCTCAAAATTTTATTAATGGTAAAGTAGTTCATACAAGGCCCTGTTGATTTGCTTGAGGTTTGTTGTTTTTGTGAAGTTTTTGAGATTTTGTTGTATGTTCAACATGTGTGTATCTTTGTAGTGGCGAAGAGAATAATTGTGCACTACCCAGCTTATGTGGCTCCCACCGTGATCACTGAATTAACCCATGAGTTGGAAGTCCGCAAAATTTTAAGCACACTAACTTGGCATAGATGTTTCAGAAAACTAAATCTGCACATGATGCTGAATGGAAAAAATATTGGAGTAGGTAGAACTGCGCCCGCTGTTATCATTCACACTAACTTGCATATTCCAGCCAACATAGAATATACTGTCAATATTATGCAAAAAAACACAACTGAATGATTAACTGAGAATAAAGTACATCTACACCATATTCTATCTGAATAGTAAAATACTTCTATTAGTATCTAGAGAATTTCTTGCATTTATCCATCCTGTTAGTATTACGTATTTTGGACATTGGTGCTGTCATGCCAAGATCTCCATAAATGCAACAACATATTTGTTGACAAAGGTGTATCTTCATAACACCATACTCTGCTAGCCCATATCAGTAGTAGCATTATAATCTCAGCCTTGAGATTCCATTTCTGAAGATATAGAATGTCACAGCTACACAAATAATTTCAGCACAAATTGTGTTTTACCTTCATTTCTACTACTACTATCTAGAAAAAATAAAGAGAAAGTAAATAAATTAGGAGCAGCAAGTCACCAACACCACCTGTCCACCCACCGACCCCCTTCTGCGCACCACCTGTCCACCCCCTGCTGCGCACTGCCTCCTCTGCTCTCAGTGTTGCGTTGCCTCATGCCTGGTCGCGCTAAGCTAAACATCAAACCGCGAAAGACTACCACCACCTTCCGCCGACCGCCGGCCACCTCCGGCCTGCGTACGCCGGTACGCGAGCTCCTCCCGACAGCGACAACCCCTCACCTGGACGCGGAAACACTGCCGTCGGAGGAGGAGGAGATGCAGTTCCTATACGATTGTGGCGCCACCGCCGTCGTCGCGGACGTGGCAGCCGCGCTCGCGAGCACCGCCGGTATCCAGGCGTCCTCTCCCTCTGCGGTCGCCTCCGAGGTGAGAGAAACCACAAAGGGTCCCGCCGATGATGGAAGAGCGGATCGAATCGAGCTGATGCGCTGCTGTTATGGTTGCGCTTGCAGAGAGGTACCGGAGCGGTGAGCTGAAGAGGGCTCTTTCCGAGGCTGAAGCCTATGCCCTCAAGGTATAAAATCCTTGTCGATTCGGTTCAGTAGTTGCTCAACTCGGATGCCTGAATTTGTTCCAGTTTTGTCGATTTCTTTCTTGGGACAGAATTTAGAGTATGATGTTCTGTAGCTGTGATTTGTCCATCGATGCTGATAGCTAGTACAATTGATTGAATACATCTCCCACCTCGCCTCCTCTGACACATACGATTCTCGGCATCTCACTCATGTTCTCGTGGTGCTGCGGGCCAACATAGGTGGAGCTGCGCATGGGGTGAGCAGACCGGCCTTGCTCCTGAATTCTGGCCGTGTTTGGGCCGGCCGGCGAAGATGGCAAATTCTGGCGCTTTGTGTGCCTCAGCTTCGGTTCCTTTGCTTCCCTTGCTGTTCTGGTGGCCGTGCTTTTCCTTGGCTTCTTCTGCGTGGGTTGAGCTTTCCTGAATCCCTGACGAGTTATTGTTTTTTCTAGAATACTCAGTTCCTGGGTGGACGCTTAGTAAGCAGATAAGTTGACTTGGGCACTTCTTAATAGGAAAAATAGTGATTAAATTGTTATATTCAGGGTGATCTGGCAGTTTTTTTATTTAAAGAAAACGATCAATTCAGATCATTCATAATATTAATAGAGTGTTGGCCCTCCCATCCTTCAAATCCTGAATTTGTTTCTTTTGGTTATGTTGATTATTTGTTCCTTCTTTGGCTCTGCATAAGGAAATATGGTGAAAATAAGGGTTAACATAAGATAGTACGTTAACATAAGATAGTACTAAGGGGGGGGACTGACTCTCACCACCAGGTGACAGCAAAATGTACCGCACATCACGACAGAGAAAGGAAATCCATATTCTGGTCAGCTATTAACACCGTATGTCTTTGTATATGAAATTTGGTGGGCAAAATCTCAGTTCATTATGCTAAAATAAGAAATGAGACAAAACACTCTTGTAGCTGACTGTCAAGATGAGAAATGAAACTATTAGTCTTTGTAGACAGAACACTATTCTAGCTAGTGTATAAACTCTATACCGTTGTAGACAGAACACTCTTCTAGCTAGTGTCTAAACGGTCCTAGATAGTGCTTCCCTGCCACTACATCATCTTCGTGTTGTACGATTAACATCTACCACTGCATCATCTATTTTTGGATTGAAGACATTTAACTGCTCTATATATACTTTTCTGTCAGGTAGTCTGACTGTTTAGCATCTGTTGCTACGAGTGACAGAGTTTGCTGTTTAATTAAAATGAATTTATTCGTTGCAGAGAGAAATGTCCAACACTACTTTCTTGTCATTTTTTGCATGTCTAGCTTTCTCGGAAGATGGCATTATGCAGTGTTCTTTCCGATGGAGACAACTTCGGATGCTACCTAGATTGGCCGGTCTACTTTTTTCATCAGCGACGCTACTATCTATTTCATGAGGAAGCACTTGGCAGATCTGTAGGATCGCAATATTCAGCCTGGCTTCTATCTTTGATCTGGTATGTAATAGCTTTTTCGTTGGTACAAAACTGCAAATTTATCCGAATTGTGCTGCTAAAACAAAGTTCTTGATATAAGTTACCTATAATCATCCGGCGCAGCTTATATAGTATTTTGATAGTAAGACTCATGGCACAGTAGATCTAATACTTCTGTTTGGAAAAGAAGCAATAGAGAAAATTAATTTGCTAGATTTGAAAAGCGCAACCCGGTATTTAGTGTTTGGTGAATTGATAGCATCATCACAAACACCATACAGATAGAGGCTTTTTTGTCTAATTAGTTAATTGACAACATGAATGAGCAGATATACTGGATGAAGTATGTGTCCATCACCCCTCTGTCTAATACTCATCGCAAGCACCAAAATAAATTATCTTAGTTTTATACAGAAAAACCAACTGATGAAGCTAGCATAACTTCCAAAAGTCGTTCTTGACAGGAAGTCCCGTACTACTAACCTGAAAAAAGAAAATGTAAAAAAGATTACTAAAATTCAGAAACAAACAATTAACCAAAAGAGAAGTTTTCTCCAACCAGATATTTTTTCTAATTACCAACAAAGATTTAATTATGTCCTTGTTAAGCTCAACTGGTGAAGTGAGGATAAATTCCAAAAGCCAGTCTTGGCAGGAACTCCTAAACCACTAACCTGAAAAAAGCATATCCATATAGAGATGAGAACCGAAAAACCCTTGGCCAAAATCAGTAGCAAAATTGTACAAGTACCTCTCTTTTCTAACGTAATAACACAACCATCACCTTTTGGAATTGATAAATAACACATGCAAGATTTCACATTTGGAAAGGACCATTGGCCCTAACACAGGTTGATTTTGTGCATCTTAGTGTTCCTATAATAGCTGAAAAAGATCAAACGATGATCAATTTGTTCTATCGCTACAAAAAGGAATGTGGTTCTTCTATGATATTCAAAAACTCTTCTTAAAAAGGTGATAATGCCTCAATGGCTGAGCGCCCTACTTTCGGCAACCTTGTTCAAAGAATTAAAAATTGAGTCATTTTACTTCTATATAGGAGAGAGCAACCTTGTTCAAAAAATAAAAAAATGATTCATTTTACTTTCATAGGAGAGAGAACTATCACAAAAGGAACAATACATACCTGAAAATAATGTAGTACTGCAATAATCATCAAGCTGTAGCATTTCCTCTGTATGTCAGCTATTCAGCATATCATGTGTTTATTTCTTTACAATCATGTGAAACTAAACCAAAATTACTTCCATCGAGAAAAATGCAACACAACGTCAAGGAGAGATCAAGAATAAATATACCATGTTATACTGAAGAAAAGATGCAGGTTCTAAATTCCTTGCACATTTATGCAAGGATCTAGACACCCAAATTTGTGTCCTCACCACAGACCTGCACGCAATACCTGAACATTCTTCTCAGATTAAGAATCTGTACCATATGCACCAACTTTAGATCTGAAATTCTAGTACTAATAACTCATCTACCTATACAAAGAAACCACGCAGATCAGAAAAGAGGAAAGGCAGATGCGATGCATACCTTCGCAAGAACGCTGCAGCGGAGGGACAGTCGTCGGGCAGATGGAGGGGACCGGCAGTCGGGGCCGAAGCTGGGGAAGGCCAAGGGGAGCCGATTACTCCCTCCATTCCGATTTACTCGTCATCGGAATGGAGGGAGTAGGATGGAGAGCAGCAGGGCAGCGAGCTATCCGCCGCCAGCTTCAGGCGTGCTACCTTGGACCACGCGAAGGCCACCACTGTTTATCCGCCTTCAGGCCAGGGAGCCAGAGCCGAGGAAGATCCATGGGAGGCAGGGAGCCGGAGCCGAGGAAGATCCATGGAGACGATGGTACACGGCTCTCCCGATTCATGTTGTAGCCTGTGCGCACCTCTCGGCCGGCCAGCCGGAGCGGCGACGTAGCGCGCCATGGGATCTTGGGTGGAGGCTGGAGGGCAGCATCGGAAGGAAAGATGGGCATATTGGTGAGGAGCGGTCGGGGTGCAGCAGTGACAGGAGAGACCCACGCTACGGGGGCTTTTTATACGCACATGGGATTGAGCCAGAATTTTCGGGAGAGATAGAGATAGATCGGTCAAAGCGGTGGAGGCAAACGGATAAAACTTGCCTGCTCCCTCCTCATGCTCCCCCCCTGATTTTAAGGGGGTGGGGCCGGGCCTTATTTTGGTCCAATCAAATCTAGCCACGTACGCGGGAGCACGGATGGGAACACGTGAGGGGAGCAGGCAAGCCTCGTCCGAGGCAAACGTGGCGAGGTGCATGGCGCAGACATGCATGCCGGCGCAAGACATGCATGCCCATATGGGGAGACGCGTCGAAGGAAGGAAACACATGAAATCTAGAATAGGCACGTCAGCTTGACCATGCAAACCGGGCCAGTCAAACAAATATAAAAATACAAAGGAACTCTCACGATGAGCTACACACGTGAAGGTAAACAAGGCTGCACACACGTCGCTCAAAGAAACACGGTAAAAAAAATTCCAAAAAAACCAGAAAAAAGGAACTCTTACGGACCTAGTCTTCTTAGTGAGCTGGGTTTGAGTGGTGCTGGACCAGCCCCTCCGCCATAGGAAGGATTTGTGGGGTCCGGCTCTCATCCAACTCTTACGTATCTCTCTTTGTCTCTATCAGCCTGGACGGGCAAGTAAGAGATATGGTTGGTACGTACGTGCACATT
>LR738710.1:905831347-905913346 GCA_902687465.1 Secale cereale | reverse complement strand
GGGGGATGTGCACTACTTCTAATGTTGTGACTGAAACTGCTGCACAGGAAGCAAGTGGAAACCAACTGTCTGTGTGCTCCTTGGGGAGCTCTTCAACACAGGAACTATACTATTAGGCAAGGTAGCAGTTGATGGCGGCATGTTTGTATTCTCATTGCTCTGTTATAGAAGCATTCTAGGTGTCATTTTCATCTTGCCATTTGCCCTACTCCTCGAAAGGTGAAGATTTTGTTTCTCGATAATTTTGTTAACAATACACAGTATTATCATGGGAAGTACTACCATAACTTTTAACCATTGACTCAAGAATATGTATGGCAAATTTGCAGAGGGAAGTGGAAAGAATTGGATACAAAGGCTCTTGCGTGGCTCTCCATCAATGCTTTTGTCGGGTATATACGCTCGATGAACTATCCTATATACGTTTGCACTAAAATAAAATAATTATTTTGTTTTTATCCGATAACTCTATATTTTGTTCAATGCTTATATAGTGTATCTTATCATATGTTCCATTCAAAATCAATCAACCGAATTGATTATACATTGGTCTGAAGATGGCCAAGCATACATTAGCCAACTAACTTAGTCAACTCTTTGGCTCCATGCCAAAAATTAAACTAAACCTGACTGATCTATAACCCCCATATGCTAAAAGTTTTTGGTCCTCGAAACAAACGGAAAAAGTGTGTGCCATATTATTCAAATATCTTATGCCTTTTTTATTTCTCCGTAACCAAAAAAAAAATAACAGGTTGATGCAAAACTTATGTTTAAAATTTCACGGTCTATTATATAGACCAAATGTTAAGTGTGATTTAGTTACTTTTTGTTTGAGTATATGATTAAGGAATGATGTATATTGATATTGACAGTGATATACTTACATTGTACAGATACTCGTTGCCTATGGCAATGTATTACTATGGGCTACATGATACAAGCGCCTCCTATGGTGTGATCTTCTCAAGTTTGACTCCGCTCTTCACTTTTGTCCTGTCAATATTGCTTGGGTAATAAACAATCCTTTCCTCCACCGTAGAACAACATACTCCAACTCCTTTCTCCAATGTACTACAGTTAGGGGGCGCTTGCCCCCCTCCCCCCATCCCGCTTTACTCTACTAATTAGTTACAATTACTAGTAACTTCGTCCCATTGTATAAATAACTTAGTTACTTACATTAATTGCTTGATATTAAAAAAATGCAAATCTCAAGATATATTTTGCAGTATGGAGAGCTTGCGCCTCAAATCCAAAGAGGGCAGCGCGAAGGTGGTTGGTGCACTGTTATGTTTTGGTGGGGCTTTGCTGATTAGCTTATACAATGGAAAGGAGCTGCATATCTTATCCCCGGTTATAAAAGGCATCACTAAGAGTTCTAATGGAGTAGCCGGAGGACAACATCATGTGAGGGGAACCTTGCTGTTGTTGGGTGATTGCATATGTTACGCATTTTGGTATCCCATACAGGTATGTCAAATTCCGATACGACATTTTCATACTAAGGCTTGTATCTATGATTTCCCATAATAGGCAGTACATGATTTGAGTTTCTTTATCCTTGTTCTTGAACAGTAAAAATGAAGGATTTCTAATAATGCAGGTGAAAGTTTTAAAGGTGTACCCATGGAAACATTGGTCATCAGTGTTGACCTGTCTTCTAGGTGGTTTGCAAACATGTGTCGTAGGAATATTTTTGAGAAGGGACAAACTTTCATGGCAAGTAGGATGGAACATTCAACTATTAACAATTTTCTACTCGGTAAGAATTTTCCAGAATATGTTCAATTTTAGAAATCCATTACTATTGCATGAATTTTCATTACTTTTTTCCAATCTAACTCATAACTCCACTATATGTAGAAGCCAATCTTAGTTTACCAAGAAAAAATCAAGTAACACAAGTAAGTTAGGTTCTGATTGTAGTTATAGGAGAACTTTTAAGGACAAGATTGGTTAGAGTTGTGGTGTATTCAACCTTTATTCTAGCTACCAGAATCAGGGGATATTGGATTCGCAGGATTGTAAGAACATGGGAATAGGAAAGACATAGTATTGGAATGTCATGATCATCTCAATCCTATAGGATTTCAGTTTTATTACATCATAGCAAAACGAAGTATTATTTCAAAGAGGTTTGAGTGGATGCTATAAATCATATGTGAAGTAGTGCAAAGAAATAATTCAAAATTAGGATTCAATCCTGTGAATCAATAACCAACATAGGAAAAATACTAAGGATTCTAATCCTCCAAATTTCCTATGAAAATCCTTTGAATCAAAGGATCCCAATGGGCATATCATTGTTAAAAGTTAACTCAGTTCAAAGTTGTAAAACCTGCTTACAACGACTTCCTATATGGTTTGAGATCCAACTACTTCATGATGTTGAATATTAAAAGCATTCGTTTCTATATTTTCTCTTAATTAATAGTTAGAAATAGAAAATAATATGCCACATACTTGATTTGGAACATAGGCTGCACTTGGCACAGCCGCCAAGTATTGGTTGAATCTATACGCCGTGGAAAAGCGCGGCCCTGTTTTTCCACCAATGTTTAGCACATTATCGATTGTCTTTACCATGGTTCTTGGGGCATTATTACTAGGAGAAAGCATCACGGTTGGGAGGTACGTGTATTATGTTCTAATATCTGACTCATATTCAAAGCTTTTGCATTTTCTTAATTATATGCATTTATGCATGTATGTATGTATTGTAATTGGACATAATGTCCCTGCCCTGGGGTGTGTGTATTCTAAATGTACTTACCATTTTCTAAAAAAATTACACACAATTATTAAGTGTGACTTGAATACACAATAGCCTAGGGTGAGCTCATTCTTGTGACAAATATAAAAGTGCCTTTATTAAATTACAAGAAGATGGTGCTTAAATATATTTGTGCTAATCATGATGTATGTGCATACATGTAAGCGTGTCTTATGATCAATATGATTAGTGAATGCATATTCAGGGCGAAGCTAGGAATGTTATAAAGGGGGGGGGGCAATGGGAAGATATAAAATTCTGGATGGGGCAGACACAAGAATACATACTATTTTGAGCTAATAATTAGGAGGTTGTTATAGAAAAAAGCTAGGACACATGGCCCTAGCACGCTCACTCGCTCCATCCCTATGTATAATTAATGAGTTGTAAATGTAGCGACCCTAGAGCCATCTAGTGGTTTGGAATAGAGAGAGTAAAAATGTACCTTAACGAACAATGTAACTTAACGAATGTTGTGATTTAGGGTCAGTTCTTTTTGCACCTTAAAAAATAAGCCACCTGCTTCTCAACCTTTCCCATAAGCGGTCTCTCTTATTTGGTGGGGCTTCTAAACTAGTTATGGAATAACTAATTATAAGTCTCAACAAATTTTGGAGGCGGTTTTTTTTTTAAGCTGGAAAGAGGCAACTTATTTTTTTAAGCCGCCCAAAAGAACTGGCCCTTAGTTTAACATTTTCTTTAGAAATACATCAAACATAATAGCTTAACCATTTCTTGTTTTAACGTTTACACTTATATACTCTTTTGTTCCATAAATAATACATTTTACTGTTATATGGCAGCTTGTTAGGTAGTGCATTGGTTTTCAGTGGTTTGTATATGTACCTCTATGGAAAGGCCAGAGAACTCCGTGCGAAGACGACATCAGGGTCAAGCAATGAGAAGCTTCAGGCGCAACCTACCCATGACTCAAAGTTTGAGGTACCAAGATTTGGTCCTTGATATTTTGGGATGCTAGTTTCGAGTGAGCTTTATATTAGCAGTTGATACCACCTATGGTTATTTGTTATGCGTCTACATCACAAATTTGGTGATTTTGGTGTTATGTGTCTACATCACAAAATTTTCGCTCAATGTATTAGCATTTAGCAGGACCCACCGAGGAGCAAGGTGTTATTTTTTTAAGCTAATAATGGGTATGTTGTACAACGACATTATTGGTAAAAAAAATATCTCTCAGTAACGCATTCTTGTTTTGCATGTTGTTGCAGCAAGCTACGTTTGTCATTGTGTTTTCTTCATTTCTTACACTAGATGATACCCCGCGCGTTGTTGCGGAAAATATTGCCTGCAGTTGATGTTTTACTCATCAACTACTCTCCTAAAAGGACAAAACGATGAATAAATTATTCTTATTTGAACATACTTTAGAATGATAGATAGGTAAGTAAGATCAAACCTCCAACTTATATCATTCAAAGCTTGGACAATAGACGAACAATCGGAAAGAGAATGGTTAAACCTTTAGGCAATATTTCCACTATCTCTGCAAGTGGAATAAACTATCAAGCTGCAGCTAAAACTTGAACACCTAGCTATACAACCCCAAGTCTTGAGTGTGCGCAATCTGCATCATAACACCCAGGTACATTTACTTCAATCGATCCGACAACATGAGATAAACAAATGTCATTAGTCCCGATAGATCCTTACGGCTTTGGTCTTCTAAATATATAGTGTTCAGTTGTACCTGCATCAGAAAGCTCCCTCTTCCGACTAATTCTGTGCATTGGATAACATAACTCTACAGAAAGAAAATAGGAAACTGTCATTATGCAACTTATTCGCTCAATTACATATATTAAATGCACCAGAAGGATATAGTCACGCATGCCCACTCAGAAGTCTGAAATTCACAGAATCATGTTGATTCTTCATACAGGATTAACACACACACAGTTAACACAGAGAGTACAGAGAGAAACTTATCAGGAGAGAGAAAGACGGAATTAACAGAGAGAAATTCTCTAGTCCACCGCCGCCTAGCTCCACGTCGTGGCCTCACTTTTGTGCATCTACAATCAGAGGAGAAGGATTAGTACAGTGCCTTAGAATCAACTGGGAGAGAGGATTAGCACCAGCACAACCGGCCGGTGCATGCATGCACACCCGAACGGCACACAACACACACGCATGATCACCCAGCCAGCGAACAACACACACACCAAAAAAAACTCATTACTGCTACAAGGATTGTTGAGATGATCCAAACAGACATAGATGTCAATTACAGAAACCACATATTGGAATTTAAGTCGAGCATATCCAAATACTGTTGGAAGGATTGTTGAGATGACAACCCAAACATGCATACATGTCGTCAATTACAGAAATCAACTACCGGAATGGACATATGCAGAACTTAAGCTCGGCAAAGACCTCAGGGGCGGTCCTCCTGGACACGCATATCATGAAGACAAATCCAAACTTGTCGCAATGTTTCGCATTCCATTCTGACAATTCCTGCAACAAACAGTTTGAAGAAACCAGCGAAATTACATAAATCAGATCAGATCAATCTTATTCTTATCACAGATGCAAGGCACCGTATGACTTGCGCGGTGGAACCAATGGCTGTAGAAAGTACAGTTGAATGCTCCTCCTTGCTCCATCTGTTGTGATGACTGATGGCCTGATGATGAAGGGACGAACTAACTGAGACCAACAGACAGAAGAAGAACTAATCAGCAGGAAACGGACTTTGGAGACGACGCGGGAGGTGGTGCCGATGTGTGGGTGGGCGGAGAAGGCCTCCAGCCATCCAGTCACATCCACCTAGGTCTGATTTGTTCTTTCCCGGTCGCACACATGGCCGGCGCGGAGCACACACACCATCCAGAGGGATCTAGATATATATAGAGAGAGCGGGAGATGGACTCACCTCGATCCGGTGCTGCAGCCCTCCATTCGTTGCTGACGTGTGCCCACGCTCCATAGGCGCCGCAAGTCTCGAGAGGGGAGGGAGGAAGAACACGCTTGGTTTTCTGTGAGATGAGGGAACCACAACCACCTCGTCGTCCCCAGGCCTCCCCCGCCCGCTTCCCTCGAGCCGCCGCCACATCTTCATATACGGACGCCGCCAGAGAGAAGTTGGGCTCGTGAGGTACATCGGGGCGAGGATGTGAAGGGGAACAGTTTTTATTTGAAGACTTCAAAGGCAAATTTTGTGGAGATATATAGATTCAGGGAAGATGATAGGATTCTGAATATGGGTTACATCACTACTCCGGCCGACCGCTCAAATGCCTCCTCAATTAATCTTATAGAATCGTGTGGGACAGTGGGAATTAAGTAGTGGATGGTGGGTTGAGGTAGCGACGCGCTGGTAAAAAAACATCGGGGGAAAATATGCCAGCAAGGGATGCTACGTGAGTGTGGAAAAGAAACAAATAACGAAGAGATGAAGTGCCGTGGGTGAAAATTGCTGAGGTTGCTAGATGATGATATGGACGGGCTGCATGTTGAGAGAATTGTTAGTGTGGGAATCAACTTCTTAAGAATGTAAGATTAGATGGTAAACTCAACCCAACAAGGGATCGCAAGTCAAAACTTTCAAGTTCATTTGTTTTGCTTGTAAAAAGAGTGTCTAAGGGCATCTCTAACGCCGACCCGCAAATTCACCCTAGCAACAAAGGATGCGGGAGGCAGACATTGACGAGGTTACATACCTAGGGTAGGGTCACAGGCCTGACCAAGGTACCCCACCCAAGGTCACTACCCCGGAAAATCAAAAGACAAAACCGATGATGATAAGGACAGTCGACTGAGACGGCCCAAGAGGACATCCCACTCGACTGAACTCCACGTACCAGACGACTCAACTTCACTCGACCCATCCAAGGCACTCGACCCCCGAGGTCAAAGGTCCCTTAGGACAGCAACGGTCTGGAATTTACTCGCTGCAGTGAATGCCTTTATTACTCTTTACTGCGGACGTTATCAGTATCGTCCGCCTTTATGTACATTGAACCCTTAGTAGCGTGGGGCATGGCTGGGGTCCTGGCGCACTATATAAGCCACCCCCTCCTCCAGTACAAGGGTTCGCACCCCCTGTAACACACACATATACCCATTTCAATCGACCGCCTCCGGGCACTGAGACGTAGGGCTGTTACTTCCTCCGAGAAGGGCCTGAACTCGTAAAACACCTTGTGTACAACTTCACCATAGCTAGGGCCTTGCCTCCTTATACGTACCCCCTACTCATACTGTACGGCGTAGAACCACGACAGTTGGCGCCCACCGTGGGGCAAGGCGTCTTAGCGACTTCTGGTGAGGTTGCAAACTTTTCTCCGACCTCCTTCGTCATGGTTTCCGGCGGTGGTCTGGCGTTGGGCCGCGAGATCCGACTCGGCGCGCTCGTCTTCGTCGCCGACGACTCCGCTTGGCTCCAGGAGGCTCCTCTCGACGTTGAGGCGCTGCCCGTCCACGGGGATGCGCACTTCCGCGCCAGCGACTGTGGTGTCCTTCTTCGGCAGCCGTCGACTCAGTGCCTGCCGATTCCTATATCGTCCTCCATCCTTTCCGGACGCCGTCGCAAGCGATCCGGTCGTTCACGGCTCCAGCGGTGGGTAAAACACGCGGTGGCCCGCCAGGCGGCCACCCCTCAGGTCACGGCCATTGAGCCCGACGGTTACCTCTACGGACCGGTCGATCCGTCGGTCGAGCTCGTGGATTCAGTTTCCGAGTGCGGGAGCAGCGATCCCGCAGCGGAAGTCCTCATGGTCGACTCGCGTCGCAGCCCGCCGGGGTTTCCTCGCGGTGGCAACGGCGGCAGCGGTGGCGGCCATTCATTTGACAACGACGGATACATTCCTCAACCCCTCACTGCTGAGCAGAGGGACGAGCTCTGCCGCCGCAATGAAGAGGCGCTCTTCATCCCCATCGTGGGGGATACTCCAGAGGCTCTGGCCCTGGAGGCCACGCGCTTGGCCACCGTGGCCGAGCGCGCGTGCTTGGAGAATATCCAGCGCGCACTCGACGAACGGGCCCACCGACTGGTCCCCGAGTTCAGCCGACGACCGCGGCAATCGCACCTGCGCGAGACTCAGGTGTTTCGTACACCAGTCCAGAACCTCGAAGCCGCGGCTCGCATCGCAGAGTCTATTCAACCATCTCAGTCGGAGGCTGGGAGAGGCCTTCAGCAGATCCGGGCGTTGCTCCGAACGGCTGAGGTTCAAAACGTGGCTGTTTCTCAGTCGCGCAACAAGATTCACAGCAGATCGGTGGCTGCAGACACCGTTTGGTCAGCCTACAGTCCAAGATCGCCCCCAAGGTGTGAGGATCGTGGCCCACGGCAAGACCGTCATCTGGGTCGGAATGACGAAAAATATGACCGTCGACCCGGTCATCACGACCGCCATCGAGTGCCTACGCCTCGTCCGGGATCCCCCCAGATCCCCGGAGGCACGAGGGTAGGCGCTTACGCGACGACGAGCGGAGGATTCCCCCAGATCCCCGGAGGCCCGGCTTCGATGCAAGGTCTATCCTTGTGCAGGGGCTGGTTGATGGCTTCTCGCCCCTCGTTGGTTACCCCAAGTGGAAGGTTGAGATGTAGCGTAGTGGCAAATTTCCCTTGGCAAAGGTACCAAGGATCGAATCCCGTGAGATTCCGAGGGTCGACAAGTAGGTGTCAACGGCGCCAGAAACTTAGCGGTTGACGGGACCTGCACATAGATACAGATAACTTTGCTCCCAACGAGTACAGAGAGGTTGTCAATCCCTCCGGCCTTGTTGTTTACAAAGGATCAAACACAAGAGATAATAATGATAGCTATGACTGCAACTAGGAAATAAAAACAGGAAGTAAATAGAAGGTGTGATCAGCGGTGATAATATGGACCAGGGTCCCATGATGTTCACTAGTGATGTCTCTCTCCCAAAAGACGATAAAACAGCAAAGCGAGGTAAACAAATTACAGTTGGGCAATTGACAGGATTATGTGCGCAAACCAATGCTAACTATGCTGCAAAGAAAGGTAGAGGCTCAAAAGCATGGGCGGTACGCCAAGGCAAGTAGACCGAAATCCATCTGCATCTACTACTAATCATCCACCTTGAGATATCTATCCAGAACATCTCGCTGGTATTAAGTTGCGAATCTCACCCAAAGTGTAAACTCAAAGCAACAAACAACTGCATTAAAAGCACTTTGCGTAAAGTAAACAATCCTTGCACCCGCAAGTACAAGCACCGTTGTTTTCTCCCTTGTGGCAATAGCACATCCCCTAGACTCATGTTTCTGTCACTCAAGCTAGTCATCAGGGGGCATGAACCCACAATCAAGCATAACGCTCCCTCTTGGAGTTACTACCTACTACTTGGCCAAAGCAATAAACAGCAACGGAGAACATGCAAGAATTACTCAAGAACAAAGATATAAAAGAGGTGAATCAAATATATTACTCAAACACAATCTGAACATAGTCTCATAATCCATCAGATCCCAGCAAACTCAGCAAAGCAACAACAGAAAGATTACATATGTGCCTCGATCATGTAGGGCAGCTCACGCGGTCTAAACCATGAAGAGCAAAGAGGGGAGGAGAACATCACATAGCTACTGATCATGGACCCATGGTCCAAGGTGGACTACTCACGACTCATCCGGGAAGCGTCCATGGTGGTGGAGAAGCTCCCGGTGGTGGTTCTCCCCTCCGGCAGGGTGCCGGGAAGAGTTCTCCTAATGCTCCCGATCTTGGAAGCGCTGCGGCAGCGGAACAGAGGCGAGATCGCGAAAAAGGGTTCTGTCCTCGAGGGTTTCGGGACGAGAGGGATATATATGCGAAGGGGGGCAGCCAGAGGCGGAGCAGGGGCCCCAGGCGCCCCCCTGGCGCGGCCAGGGGTGGGGCCGCGCCAGGTGGCCGCCGGGGCCTCCCCTGGCTCCCCTCTGGCCCATCTTTGGTTCTTCGCGAAGCTTCCTGTACGCTGATTTTTCCTATATTTTTCCTGGAATTTTTGGAGCACTTTTAATATGGGGGAAACCTGAAATAGAAAAACAGCGGAAAACTGGAACTGGCACTGTGGTGCACTGAGTTAATAGGTTAGTCCAAATATGATCAAAAGTGTATGGAAGTGCATCAATATCATAGCAATATCGCACAAAAGAAGCATGGAGCAAGCAGAAATTATAGATACATTTTGGACGTATCAACATCCCCAAGCTTAATTCCTGCTCGTCCTCGAGTAGGTAAATGATAACAAGCATAATTTCTGTGGTGACATGCTACCAACCATATAAGAACTTTTTAAGTAAAGCAATCAAGGCATGTAATTCAATTCAAGTCATAACAAGCAAGAGTCTATATTAGCATTGTAACAAGCAACATAAGAACATAAAGGTGCAAGAGCTCTCGCTGTCCGTGACTCGAATGTCTCCAAATGGTGTTTGCGTGCAAGAAAGGGGATAGGGATATACGAGAGAGTAAAACATAGTTTTTGTATTGTTGAGAACTTAATCTACTAAAGTTTCACACTTGGTCTTCTTTGGAATCTTATCTTGACTCATCCCCGGACCACTAGCCAGGTACAAGTCAAAATGATCCACTCCCTTTCGATATTTTGAGCACTCATGCAATGGATGAGCGTAAGCAAGAAAGTTGACACTTAGGATGGCAAAGAGAGAAAAATGATGAAGGGGGAAGACAAAAAAGGTGTGAAAGGCTCACATCAATGAGGACAATCATAGGCGAGAGAAAGCCAAATGATAGATATGATGTGAGGAGTAGGGATTGCCATGCAACGGATGCACATATGAGCTAAGGTAAGCTCTCCAATGGAACTAGTGGGGGTGCATCCAACTTGCTCGCTCAAGAAGACCTAGAGCTCTTTTGAGGAGGTTCATCATTGGAATATACAAGCCAAGTTCTATAGTGTGAAGGTCCCCACATAGCTATATGCATGAATGATAATCTCTATGGAGTACAAGGTATAAGATGGAGTACGAGTGTGGATCTCTCAAAAGGAATAGTAGTGTGCCCCCTTCTCTCTTTTTATTTCTTTTTCTCTTTTTTCTCTTTTATTTTTTATTTTTTTGTGGCCTCAATGGCTCTTTCTATTTAACTCTCATTTGTCCTCTTTGGGATCTTTTGATTTTGTCCTCTTTGGGATCTTTTCCTCACTTTAGGGGCAACACTTTATATATTACAAGAAGTATAGAAGATCTTTCACACTTTACAAGAGTACTCAACATAAAGAAGATGAAACTATCATGATGTATGCAAATGTATGCCTCTGCCAGTGTAGCAGGATATGCAATGATACTAGCGCGTCATGTAGCAATGATTAGGGCAAGGCCCAACTAGCATGCGGCTCATCGATCAAGCAAAAGGCATGTATGACATGAAGATCAAGTCATGAGAAGATGGATGTTGCATGGCAATGTATCTCGGAAAGGCTATGGAAATGCCTTGATAGGTAGGTATGGTGGCTGTTTTGAGGAAGGATATAATGAGGCTTATGATGACAGAGCGTATCGTGCCAAGGATTTGGATGCACCGGCGAAGTATGCGCCAACTCTCGAGGTGAGAAAGGGCAATGCACGGTACCGAAGAGGCTAGAAAAATATGGCTAGGTGGAAGTGTCAACTTTCGAATACTCACATTAGTCCGAAGAACTCATGCACTTATTATCGGTAACTCTCAATCTAATTAGAAGGTTCACAAAGAGACAAGTACCCCGAGGAGGAGTGTATGGGGGTTTGGTTATCCTTGCGCATCCTCGACTCATGGCACGTGAGTGTACTCTAATATTCGATCCCTCCAAAGATTAGTGATCCATCTAGTAGCTAAAGTTCTCAACTATTTTGTAGGTTTTCGAAAATAAACACGGATTGCCCAAAATACGACATCTATCACTAATAGGCTAAAGCTCTTGACACCAAAAGTTCAGACATTACTCATGGCCATACCTCAAAACTATTGCAAGTTACTACTAAAATTAAATGGCAACCTCAATTACCTACTTTAAGTTAAGACACACAACTCAGTGCAACAGGCAAACTCTCTTAACAAGATAAACATGAAAACTCAAGAGAGTTCAGCAACCAACTAAACAAAAGCTCTTTAAAAATAAAAGCATGAAAACTAAGAGCTAAACATGACAGCAGCTATGAAAAGACAAAGAACACACACAACAAAGATAAGCATGAAAATCCTATGTTGTGTTCTAGGTTGAAGTGGAGCGTGTTTCTCTCCCACACAAAGAAAGCTGGGTTCTAACTTGTTATGAACAGCAAGCAAAGCTAAAGAAAACTAAAAAAGGAAACTAAGAGCGAGACGCTCCAAGCATAGCACATAACGCATGAAGTGATAAGAATATAGTGGAACGAAAGACGAACTGATAATTGTTGATGGAGAAGGGGATGCATGGGGACATCCCCAAGCTTAGACGCTTGAGTCTTCTTGAATATTTCTTGGGGGTGCACGGGGGCATCCCCAAGCTTGAGCGTTTGACCCTCCTGAATCTTCTTTTATCATCTTCCCTCGCACACTTGAAAACTCCCTTCATACATAACTCATCATAATCTGATTAGCGAGGTTAGTACCCACAATAAAATAATTTTTCCCTACTGGAAATAAAAATAATCTTGAAGAGCTACTGTTTCTCAAGATTGTCAAAAGGTTTTTGCAAAGAAAAAGCAAGCTCAAGGTTTGCAAAACGAAGAAAAGGCAAAACAGGACATAATCTGTGAAAAACAGACCAGCAGGTAGTAAATAATATTTTCGGGGCACTTATGCAACTCAAATCAAAAAACTCAGAACAGACGCTCGAAAGCCAATTGTATAGAGCACGCTGTCAAAAAAATTCAGATCAAAAAGATGACCTGGTGATTTTATTCGAATTTTTCTGTCCAAGGACAGAATCTGTTTTCTGGACAGCACGTCACAACTTTTGAACTTTCTTGCAATCGGAGGCTAAACTTGGCACAAAGCTGAAAAGAAAAGATACAATGATGATGCTACTGTAGTAACAAACATCAAGACACAACAAAAGCAAAATAAAACCTAATTCGTTGTGGGCTGCCTCCCAAAGGCGCTTTCTTTTATGCCTTTAAGCTAGGCATGATGCAAAAAGAGAAGATCAAGTTTTATCAAGAGTAAGAGAATAGCTAGCCCATGTAACGGACTCAAAAGGCAGCTTAATCTTCTTTCTAGGGAAGTGTTCCATCCCTTTCTTGAGAGGGAATTGGAATTTTATATTCCCCTCTTTCATGTCAATGATAGCACCAACGGTGCGAAGAAAAGGACGTCCCAAAATAATTGGACATGAAGGTTCACATTCAATATCCATAATAGTAAAATCAACGGGAACATAATTGTCATTGACAATGATAAGAACATCGTCGATCTTCCCCAAAGGTTTCTTTACGGAAGAATCAACAAGACGAACACCAAAAGAACAAGGATCAAAAGGTTTCAATTCAAACATATCATACATTCTTTTGGGCATAACGGAGGTACTAGCTCCAACATCACATAAAGCATAGCAAGAGAAGTTATTCAACTTAATTTTAATCATAGGATCCCAACTATCTTCTAGCTTTCTAGGTATGGAGGCTTCTACCCTAAGCTTCTCCTCCCTAGCTTTGATGAGAGCATTAGTGATATGCTCCGTGAAGGCAGGATTAAGTGTGCTAGTGTGGGGATCTCTAGACATCTTGTGAAGAAAACCAATAACTTCAGAAAGGGTGCAATTATCAAAATCAAGGTCACTACTATCAATTAAAGTGGTAGTGGTGTCCTTTAGGCTCCCTTGTTTGGTAGCTTCTATGGTCATAGGAGTTTCTTCTTCTACGGTTGAGGTCATAGCATCACCATTAATAGGTCCAATGGGACTAGGAGTGCATTGGGTGCTAAGAGTTTGGATATCCTCAACAACTTGAATAGTAGCAACAGTGTGGTGGGTAGGAAGGCTCTTAATTCTATCTTCTTCCTCCTTTTCTCTAGCCCATCTCTTTTTAAGTTTAGCCATCATCCTAATGTTTTCATTAATTTGCACTTGAATAGCATTCATAGGAGTGGTCTTCCTCTCCTCAAGAGGAGAAGTTCTAATTTTAAGCAACTCTACCTCATGGGCTAAATTGTCTACCTTCGAAGAGAGATTATCTAGTTTGTCTAGTTTTTCTTCTACACTCTTATTGAAGGCCTTTTGGGTAGTGATGAAGTCTTTAAGCATAATCTCTAGTTCAGAAGTGGAGTTCTTGGTGCTAGGATAAGCATTGTTGTTCCCATAGGAATTAGAGGGGAACGGTCTAGGGTTGCTACCAAAATTACTCCTATAAGCATTGTTATTGAAATTGTTTCTAGAGATAAAGTTCATATCTACTTGATCTTGAGCAATCAAAGAATTTAAAGGAACATCATGAGGATCAATAGAAGATTGCTTGGAAAGTAGAGACATGATCAAGTCAACTTTTTCATTTAGGGAGGAAATCTCCTCGACAGAGTTTACCTTCCTACCTGTTGGAGCGCGTTCGGTGTGCCATTGGGAATAATTGGTCATCATCTCGTCGAGAAGCTTCGTGGCAGCACCAAGTGTAGTTGACATAAAGGTTCCTCCCGCGGCCGAATCTAACAAGTTCCGCGAGGTAAAGTTCAAGCCTGCATAAAAAGTTTGGATAACCATCCAAGTAGTCAAACCATGAGTAGGGCAGTTCTTGACAAGAGATTTCATTCGTTCCCAAGCTTGGGCAACGTGTTCATTATCCAATTGTTTAAAATTCATTATGTTACTCCTTAATTGGATAATTTTAGCAGGGGGATAGTACTTCCCAATAAAGTCATCCTTGCACTTGTCCCAAGAATCTATACTATTCCTAGGCAAGGATTGAAACCATATTTTGGCTCCTCCTCTCAAGGAGAAAGGAAAAAGCTTAAGCTTAACAATATCACCATCTACTTCTTTGTACTTTTGCATATCACAGAGCTCAACAAAATTATTCAAGTGCAAAGCAGCATCATCTCCAGCACCGGAGAATTGATCTTTCATAACTAGGTTCAGCAAAGCAGGTTTAATCTCATAAGAAGGTGCTGAAGTGGCAGGTGTAGCAATAGGCGTGCAGATAAAGTCATTGTTGTTATGACTAGTGAAGTCACACAACTTGGTGTTCTCGGTGGAACCCATAGCAGCAGCAAGCAAGATAACTATTTTTGTGATTTTTGGTAAGGGACACTAAAGCAAAAACTGAAAGGTAAACTAACAAGACTAAAAAGCAAAGATAAAAGATAGCATGCAACTCCCCTATCTTGAAGAGTGGAGTCCCCGGCAACGGCGCCAGAAACTTGCTTGATGGCTTCTCGCCCCTCGTTGGTTACCCCAAGTGGAAGGTTGAGATGTAGCGTAGCGGCAAATTTCCCTTGGCAAAGGTACCAAGGATCGAATCCCGTGAGACTCCGAGGGTCGACAAGTAGGTGTCAACGGCGCCAGAAACTTAGCGGTTGACGGGACCTGCACACAGATACAGATAACTTTGCTCCCAACGAGTACAGAGAGGTTGTCAATCCCTCCGGCCTTGTTGTTTACAAAGGATCAAACACAAGAGATAATAATGATAGCTATGACTGCAACTAGGAAATAAAAACAGGAAGTAAATAGAAGGTGTGATCAGCGGTGGTAATATGGACCGGGGTCCCATGATGTTCACTAGTGATGTCTCTCTCCCAAAAGACGATAAAACAGCAAAGCGAGGTAAAAAATTACAATTGGGCAATTGACAGGATTATGTGCGCAAACCAATGCTAACTATGCTGCAAAGAAAGGTAGAGGCTCAAAAGCATGGGCAGTACGCCAAGGCAAGTAGACCGAAATCCATCTGCATCTACTACTAATCATCCACCTTGAGATATCTATCCAGAACATCTCGCTGGTATTAAGTTGCGAATCCCACCCAAAGTGTAAACTCAAAGCAACAGACAACTGCATTAAAAGAACTTTGCGTAAAGTAAACAATCCTTGCACCCGCAAGTACAAGCACCGTTGTTTTCTCCCTTGTGGCAACAGCACATCCCCTAGACTCATGTTTCTGTCACTCAAGCTAGTCATCAGGGGGCATGAACCCACAATCAAGCATAACGCTCCCTCTTGGAGTTACTACCTACTACTTGGCCAAAGCAATAAACAGCAACGGAGAACATGCAAGAATTACTCAAGAACAAAGATATAAAAGAGGTGAATCAAATATATTACTCAAACACAATCTGAACATAGTCTCATAATCCATCAGATCCCAGCAAACTCAGCAAAGCAACAACAAAAAGATTACATATGTGCCTCGATCATGTAGGGCAGCTCACGAGGTCTAAACCATGAAGAGCAAAGAGGGGAGGAGAACATCACATAGCTACTGATCATGGACCCATGGTCCAAGGTGGACTACTCACGACTCATTCGGGAAGCGTCCATGGTGGTGGAGAAGCTCCCGGTGGTGGTTCTCCCCTCCGGCAGGGTGCCGGGAAGAGTTCTCCTGATGCTCCCGATCTTGGAAGCGTTGCGGCGGCGGAATAGAGGCGAGATCGCGAAAAAGGGTTCTGTCCTCGAGGGTTTCGGGACGAGAGGGATATATATGCGAAGGGGGGCAGCCAGAGGCGGAGAAGGGGCCCCAGGCGCCCCCCTGGCGCGGCCAGGGGTGGGGCCGCGCCAGGTGGCCGCCTGGGCCTCCCCTGGCTCCCCTCTGGCCCATCTTTGGTTCTTCGCGAAGCTTCCTGTACGCTGATTTTTCCTATATTTTTCCTGGAATTTTTGGAGCACTTTTAATATGGGGGAAACCTGAAATAGAAAAACAGCAGAAAACAGGAACTGGCACTGTGGTGCACTGAGTTAATAGGTTAGTCCAAATATGATCAAAAGTGTATGGAAGTGCATCAGTATCATAGCAATATCACACAAAAGAAGCATGGAGCAAGCAGAAATTATAGATACGTTTTGGACGTATCACTGGTCGACCGGAACAGGGCGTTCAGAGAAGAGCAAGGCAGAGATCGTCCAAGTGGAAGCCGAGCATCCGTCTCTGGGCCCGAGTGTTTTAGCAGTGCCATCAGGGCCGCTGAGATCCCCCACAACTTCAGGTTGGCGGCGGGGGTAAATAAGTTCACCTGCGAGTCAAAACCAGACACCTGGCTTGAAGACTACCAAGTGGCTGTGCAGATTGGAGGCGGCAACGACGACGTAGCCATGAAGCACCTTCCTCTGATGTTGGGCGGTTCAGCTCGGGCGTGGCTTAATCAGTTGGCCCCTAGGAGCATTTACTGTTGGGAGGAGCTGGTCTGAGTGTTTATTCGGACTTTCGAAGGCACCTGCAAGCGGCATGCTGGTCTCGCGGAGCTTCAACATTGCGTGCAAAAGCCGAATGAAACCTTGAGGGATTACGTACAACGATGGACCACCTTGCATCACACGGTGGAAAATGTGTCTGAGCACCAAGCAGTTTGTGCCTTCAAGGAGGGTGTGCAATACCGAGAGCTGAATTTGAAGTTCGGTCGAACGGGCGATATATCCCTGTCCCGGATGATGAAGATCGCCAGTCGGTATGCTAACGGCGAAGAGGCCGATCGACTCCGCAGTGGCAAGAAACCAGTCGGACAAGATGATCAGAAATCCAATCGGAAGCCCAAGCGCAAGGCCGAGCCAGCCGCTCAGGGCGAAGCTGCGGTGGTCAACCAAGGGAAAGGCAAAGGAAAGCCAAAGGGGCCCTGGGTCCCCAAGAAAGTAAAGGATCAAGCTAGGAATGATGTACTCGACCAGCCGTGTCCTATTCACATGAAGAAAGATGAAGAAGGAAACTTGGTATATCCCAAGCACACCACTCGACAGTGCCGGCTCCTGATCCAGAACTTCCAGAAAGATCAGTCGACTGAGAAGGAAAGGGAATCAGAGGAGACTGAGGACAAAGATGGAGGTTACCCCCAGATCAACTCCACTTTGGTGATCTTCGCGGACGTCGAAAGCAAAAGTCGACTAAAAGTCATCAACAGAGAAGTCAACATGGTTGCCCCGGCAACAACCACGTTTCTGAAGTGGTCCAAGACCCCCATCACATTCGACCAGTCTGATCACCCTGCGCACATTGCTACCCCTAGGCGGCAAGCGTTGGTGGTCGACCCATTGGTCGAAGGCACACGTCTGACCAGAGTCCTGATGGAGGGAGGCAGTGGTTTGAATATTCTGTATGCAGCAACCCTCTGGGATATGGGCATCCCGATGTCCAAGCTGAGTGAAAGCAACATGAGGTTCCACGGGGTCATCCCCGGGAAGAAGGCCGACTCACTTGGCCAAATCACACTCGACGTAGTCTTTGGCGACTCAAAGAATTTTCACAAAGAGAAGCTAACATTTGAAGTGGTGGACTTCAGCAGCGCTTATCACGCCATTCTGGGTAGGCCCGCCTACGCCAAGTTCATGGCTCGACCGTGTTATGTAAACCTCGAGTTGAAGATGCCGGGACCCAACGGCGTTATAACCGTCACAGGGAACCGTAAGAAGGCGGAAGAATGCTTCCAGAAAGGCTCGAAGATCGCTGACGAGCAGATGGCAGCAGTAGAGATGGAGGAGTACCAGAAGAACGTGGATCCGAGTGACTTGCTACGGGCCAAGAAGCCGGCTTCCGAGTCAGCTTTTCAGTCGGCTGGGGAGACGAAGCCCGTACACATCCACCCCACCGACCCCAATGCAGCACCGACCCACATTTCCACTACACTCGACAGCAAATAGGAAGAAGCGCTCATCCAGTTCCTCCGTGAGAACTAGGACATCTTCGCATGGAAACCATCAGACATGCCACGTGTACCCAGGGGACTGGCTGAGCACCATTTGCGAGTCGACCCAAAAGTGAAGCCTGTGAAGGAACATCTCCGTCGGTCCGCCGTGGAGAAGATAAAGGCAATTGGCGTCGAAGTGGCTCGGCTCCTGGCAGCTGAGTTTATCCGCGAGATCTACCACTCCGAGTGGCTCGCCAATGTCGTCATGGTCCCCAAGAAGGACAAGTCTCTCCGCATGTGCATCGATTTCAAGCATATCAATCGGGCCTGCCCGAAGGATCATTTTCCCCTTCCCCGCATCGATCAGATAGTTGACTCGACTGCGGGATGCGAGCGTTTGTCCTTTCTGGACGCGTATTTCGGGTACCATCAGATCTGACTGTTCGGACCCGATGAAATCAAGACAGCTTTCATCACCCCGTTCGGGTGTTTCTGTTATGTCACCATGCCTTTCGGTCTCAAGAATGCCGGTGCTACCTTCATGCGCATGATCCATAAGTGCCTGCTAAAGCAAATCAGTCGGAACGTCGAAGCATACATGGATGACATTGTGGTCAAGTCGCAGAAAGGTTCCGACCTGTTGACTAACCTCGCTGAAACATTCGCAAATTTGAGAAGCTATGATATCAAGCTCAATCCATCGAAGTGTACGTTTGGAGTTTCGGGCGGCAAGTTACTCGGTTTTCTCGTTTCCGAATGAGGAATCGACGCCAACCCAGAAAAGGTCGGCACCATCCTCCGAATGAAACGCCCCGAGTGTGTACACGACGTCCAGAAGCTTACTAGTTGCTTGGCCGCGTTGAGTCGATTCATTTCTCGTCTCGGTGAGAAGGTATTACCTCTCTACCGACTGATGAAGAAATCAGAAAAGTTTGAGTGGAATTCCGAAGCCGAAGCAGCGTTTGAAGAGCTCAAAGCCCTGCTGTCCACCCAGCCGGTGCTTGCTGCCCCAGTAAGCAAAGAGCCTCTCTTACTATACATTGCAGCCACCGAACAAGTTGTCAGCACTGTACTCATGGTCGAGCGGGAAGAAGAGGGCAAGGCCTACAAAGTTCAGCGCCCAATCTATTACATATCCGAAGTTTTGACTCCCTCCAAGCAAAAGTACCCGCATTACCAGAAGCTTGTGTACGGGATTTACTTGACTGCAAAGAAGGTTGCCCACCACTTCTCGGATCATACAATCTCAGTCGTCAGCGATGCCCCTCTGTCAAAAATTCTGAATAACCGAGACGCAACCGGTCGAGTGGCAAAATGGGCGATTGAACTTCTTCCGTTAGATATCAAGTTCAAAGCGAAGAAAGCCATCAAGTCTCAGGCAATAGCAGATTTCATGGCCGCGTGGATTGAACAAGAGCTACCGACTCAGGTTCAGTCGGATCATTGGACTATGTTCTTTGATGGATCCAAGATGTTGAACGGATCCAGCGTAGGCGTGGTCCTGGTATCTCCCAGGGGCGACAAGCTCAGTTACGTCCTTCAAATCCACTTTGACTCATCGAACACCGAGGCTGAGTACGAAGCACTTTTGTACGGATTGCGCATGGCCATCTCACTCGGCGCCCGTCGCCTGAGCGACTCAGACTTAGTGGTGAACCAGGTGATGAAGCAATGGGACGTCAGAAGCCCGACAATGACCAGTTATTGCAGTGCAGTACGGAAGCTTGAAAAGAAGTTTGAAGGTTTAGAGCTCCATCACGTGCCCAGAGCCAAGAATCAGCTTGCCGATGACCTCGTGAAAATTGGGTCGACTCAGAAGCCTATACCCAAGAATGTATTTCTGGAACATCTGCACACCCCCTCAGTCAAAGAAGACCCCTTCACGGAGGAACCCTCACAGCCAGTCAGTGCATCAGATCGGACTGAAGTTGAAGTGCCTGCGGTGGTCGACCTGATCATGGAGGTTTTAGTGATTACGCCCGACTGGACTATGCCATACATAGCATATCTGCTCAGGCAAGAACTCCCAGAAGATGAAGAAGAAGCACGCCAGATCGTCTGTCGATCCAAGACTTTCACCGTCATTCAGGGTCAGCTCTACAGAGAGAGTGTCACCGGGGTCGCTCAGCGCTGCATCACCCCAGAGGAGGGTCGACAGATTCTGAATGAGATTCACTCGGGGACCTGTGGCCACCACGCTTCCTCTTGGACTATAGTGGCCAAGGCGTACCGAGCCGGGTTTTATTGGCCCCGGGCCAACGAGATGGCTAAAGATACAGTGGATAAGCGCGAAGGCTGCCAGTTCTACTCCAACATGTCCCACAAGCCAGCGTCTGCTCTGAAGACCATTCCACTAGTTTGGCCCTTCGCCGTTTGGGGCTTAGACATGGTCGGACCCTTCAAAACTGGCAGAAGCGGATTCACCCACCTGCTCGTGGCAGTCGACAAGTTCACCAAATGGATTGAGGCCAAGCCCATCAAGAACCTCAAGTCGAGCACCGCCATCAGCTTCATCAGGGAATTGATATTCAGATATGGAGTCCCCCACAGCATCATCACGGACAACGGCTCCAACTTTGACTCGGATGAATTCAGAGCCTTCTGTTCCTCCCAAGGAACATGAGTCGACTATGCCTGCGTAGCACACCCGCAATCGAATGGACAAGCAGAAAGAGCAAACGGTTTGATTCTCCAAGGCCTGAAGCCACGGCTCATGCGTGACCTTAAGCATGCCGCCGGAGCTTGGGTAACTGAACTACCGTCTGTCTTATGGGGTCTGAGGACAACTCCAAACCGGTCGACTGGCCGTACCCCTTTCTTCATGGTCTATGGAGCTAAAGCCGTGCTGCCAAGTGATCTGTTACATAATGCCCCTCGGGTGGAACTTTTCTCCGAAGCCGAAGCATAGCAAGCTCGTTAGGATGCAGTCGACCTCTTAGAGGAGGAACGTGAGATGGCCTTGATTCGGTCGACCATCTATCAACAAGACCTGCATCGATTCCACGCTCGCAACGTCCGAAGCCGAACATTTGAGGAAGGAGACTTGGTTCTTCGAGTGCATCAGAAACGACCACACAAGCTCGCCCCTGCCTGGGAAGGCCCCTTCATCATCACCAAGGTGTTGCACAATGGAGAGTATCACCTCTACAACGTCACTAAGAAGAAAGATGAACCTCGTTCATGGGACGCGGACCCGCTCCGCCGCTTCTACACTTGAAACACTCGAACAGTCGAGTTGTAATAAAGATTCTCCAGTTTATTTCAAAGACAAGTTTGCAATGATCCCTTAATGATTGTTGGTTTCTAAGATGCTGGTCTTCAAAATCCCCCAGTGGGTGCTTAGCCGTGAACCCGATTCGCCTAAGTTACAAAAACCACTCCGAGTGAAGAGCAACCCTCTCACTCGGGGGCTTAGCCGCGAACCTGATTCACCTAAGTTGCAAAAACTACTCCGAGTGAAGAGCAACCCTCTCACTCGGAGGCTTAGCTGCGACCCCGTAATCGCCTAAGTTACGAAAACCACTCCGAGTGAAGAGTAACCCTCTAACTCGGGGGCTTAGCTGCGGGCCTCCGAGCTGCGTCCTAAGTACAATGTGGCTCTGTCCTCCGAGCTCCGCCACAAGTACAACGTAGCTTGGAATCGCCTAAGTTACGAAAACCACTCCGAGTGAAGAGCAACCCTCTCACTCGGGGGCTTAGCTGCGGTCCTCCAAGCTGCATCCTAAGTACAACGTGGCTCTGTCCTCCGAGCTCCGCCACAAGTACAACGTAGCTTGGAATCGCCTAAGTTACGAAAACCACTCCGAGTGCAGAGCAACCCTCTCACTCGGGGGCTTAGCTGCGGTCCTCCGAGCTACGTCCTAAGTACAACGTGGCTCTATCCTTCGAGCTCCGCCACAAGTACAACGTAGCTTGGAATCGCCTAAGTTACGAAAACCACTCCGAGTGAAGAGCAACCCTCTCACTCGGGGGCTTAGCCGCGGTCCTCCGAGCTGCGTCGTAAGTGCAACGTGGCTCTGTCCTCCGAGCTCCGCCACAAGTACAACGTAGCTTGGAATCGCCTAAGTTACGAAAACTACTCCGAGTGAAGAGCAACCCTCTCACTCGGGAGCTTAGTGATGACCCTCAACCGTAAGGGATCTATTGCAGCATTTTCGATAAGTAAGAGTGTCGAACCCAACGAGGAGCAGAAGGTATTGATAAGCGATTCTGAGCAAGAAATCACTGCAAGCACTGAAAGATAACTTTTTAGGGGTTTCTCGATATAAGTAACAGGAAAGTAAAAGCAAGCAATGTAAAAGGCACTGAGAGTAGCAAGTGGCCCAATCCTTTCTTAGCAAAGGAGAGGCCTAGCAGCTGAACTTATAAAGACTAAAGCGTTCCTGAGGACACACGGGAGAGGTAGTCATGTGCTTTCACCATATTCCGTATCGATACTATGTTATGTGTTGATAAGTGTTGAGTGGGTGGATCTATGCTTGTACACTCTCTAGACTAAGATGAGTGCACTCTTATGATTAAACACCTTGCAAGCATCCGCAAATACAAGATAGAATTTAAGGCAAAAGCCTAACCATAGCAATACGATCGAGGATCCATTATTCCCTTATGCAAAAGCGTGCGAACTGGGGTTCAGGTTTCTGTCACTCCGGCAACCCACCATAAGCATTATTTATACACAATGTATTCTCCTAGGTCCTTAATAAGGCGAAGTGTTGGGTGTTCGACTCACACAACACCACTAGTAGAATGAAAATGCAACTTAAGTATCAAACAACACATATTACTTCAACAGCATATGACTACTAACAACAAGACTTTCCCCATGTCCTCAAGAACTAAGGTAACTACTCACGAGACATAAAGGAGATCATGATCAGTGGGGATAAATAGGTGATAAACAATCTGGACATAATAATATTTCTCCAACAAAACTCAATAGCATTCACCACAAAGTAGTAATCAACACCGATGGAGTAGAGAGGATAGGTAGTACGAGTTACAACACAAGTTGCGATTGTAAGATGAGATTTGGATGAAGATGGAGATGGTGCTGGTGTTGGGGATGATGTTGATGATGATCTCGATGATGCCCGTGACGATGGTGATGACGATGGCGACGATCTCCCCTTCCGGGAGGTGATCTCCCCGGCGGAATCTGCCCGCCGGAGATGGCTTTTTCTTCTCTGTAGGTTTCCGCCACGGAGCGGCGGCGGAACTCCGTAAAAATTCCCGTCCTTAGGGTTTTTGGATAACGGAGAGCATATATGCAAAAGGGGGCGGCCAGAGGTGGGCCAGGGGCTCCAGGCGCCCCCCCCCCCCCGGCGCGGCCAGGGGGGCGCGCCCCCAGGGCGCCTGGGCACCCTGTGGCCCCCCTCTGGTTGCCCTTTCGTGTGCCTTCGTGATCCGTCTGAAAAATATCTCCCGTCAATTTTCAGGTAATTTGGAGGTATTCTTCTTCAGCAACTCAGCGTCCACTTTTTACTGGTGAATCCTGCGTCTGCTGCTTCGGCATCGGAAAGTTTGCAAACTGTGTAAAATAGACCAAAACAACATAAGAACATCACCGTAACGTGAAATATATCAATGAATAAGGATAAATTATGATACAAAATAGTGATGCATTTTGGACGTATCAACACCCCCAAGCTTAGACCTCGCTTGTCCCCAAGCGAATACTGAGCTCGGTAAACCTGTCCTCAAGTTTAGAGAGTGAAGTGTCGATAAACAGAATACGAACAAGAAGCATCACAGTTTCCTCACCAACTTAAATATCCTCAACAGCAATCTTCAACTCATAAGGCCTTTATAAAAGAGTGGTAACACTTATATTCGAAAGTAGGGCTAAGGAAACTTATTGAATCATGGCAAACATGTCCTTTGGTCAAAGAACAACTAATAGCTTTTACTTTTGCTCTTTCTTTATGTTTTGATGAGACTAATTGAAGCTTTTGAAAGAACATGTCATCAGGCAAGAAGTGAAAGTGTTAACACAAAGGAAGATATTTGCCTTAGCTGGGCTTGACAAACAACTTACTTATCAAATGATAATGTCAACAAGGATATGATATGACAAATCTTAATGCAACTTTATATGAATGAATCCTTATCAACATCAAATGTCTGCTCTCTTTAAGAATAGAAGGGAGTAGGAATAACTGACTCAACTTAAAATTAAAAGATGGGCCCTGCTCTAGAGTAGTAGGGAAAACTCATGTGCTATCCTTAAATCAAACAGAATGAAAACAAGTTTTGAGAGGTGCATGATTTGTCAACGAATGCTAATAGATAACTCAACTACTTCTTGAGCTGGACAAGTTTCGAGGAACGACTCCCGCACGAGGACGATCACATCCTCTTATCCTCCTTTGTTAATCACTGCCAAAGTTTTCTGATTTCTCATGAACAAAGCGTGAAGGAGGGTTTGTTTGTTATATTATCTTTTTGAGCCGGGCGCACTCAATGCCAGCTCCTTCTCGTATTATGGGTTTGCACATTATACATGCAATCCCGGGGTGAAGCTTGTCCAACTCAAAAAGATCATGGATTAGCTATTACTTCCTCATGAGCTAAAACAGAGGCACAAAATAAAAGATTTTGAACATTTGAGGATAACACATAAATTATGTACTTTAGGAGGTGGTAGTGGAATACCACGAGTAGGAAGGTATGGTGGACTCATATGGAAGGTATTGGCTTAAGGGTATGGATGCACAAGCATAATTCCGCTTAGTACAGAGTTAGGCTAGCAAAGGTTTTGAAAGAACAGACAATTGATGATGACTAAGATGCAAAGCAATATAAAGCATGAACATTGGAATAAGCATAACACATCAAGTTGTCTTCCTTGTCAGCATAACACTTCAAACATAATAACATAAAGGTTTTGGCTATGTTGATACTTTAAGAAAATCATGCTTGTTGTTATGACCAAAGCTATGTTTGCCAAGATTAAATAAAGTTTTCACAGCCATACCTGACATAAGGTCAATACTCCACATAAGAGTCATCATATAAGTTCGATTGCGTGAAGAGAATACCGAGTGCAGCAAAAGGAACCAATAAACTTCTCATTAATATTCCATCATAGACGACTCCACACTCACGGATACAATTCTTCACCGAAGGAGTGATAGACCTCAATGCACACACCTATCTCATATAACAACCTCCCTAGACATGATACGACTCTACTTGACTCTAAAAGACAAAAGGTAAAGATAATGATACCGAGCACTCCCCCAAGCTTGGAACAAGCCAAGGGAATGCCATTACCCCAGGAGATTTCACTCATCATCCTTGTTGGCGTTGATCAAGTAGACCTTGGCGAAACGCTTCCATGGAAGGGGTTCTCCAGTCTCATATGAGAAGCTCGTCTCCTGAATCCTGCATTCAGCACCCAAACTCATGCGCATAAACCTTAGTTCATACTCACAGTTCTGGTTATGTAGATCATTAATTTGCCCTTGGAGCTCTATAATTCTTTCTTCAGACGCGGTGATGCTTTTCCACATCTCCTTCATCTCCTTCAGGAAGTAGTTCTTCAGCTCGTTGATGATGTCAAAGTTAGCTTCAACACCACGCTCGATCATCTTCTTGTACTCGAAGACTTCTTGCTCCACTTCTTCCAGCCTGGCCTGGACGCTCCCCTCCTTGATAGGTCCCTTCAGATCTTCTTGATGAAGGACACCGTCCTCCATCCGAACAACCTGAGGGTGCTTCTTCACCTCAGCGAGGTAAGGGTTGATGACATTGACGACGAACTCGTCCTTGGGGGAGCTTGGAGAAGCCATGGCACCTAAATTCAGCTGAAAGATTCCCTGGCAGAAACAGATCGAAGAGAAAACACGCGAAATCGCAAGATACGTTGCCGGAACAATCCGGGAAAATATATAGGAAAAATTTATGCACAGAAAGGAAGGTAACGGACCAAAGCGGGGTCGGAGACGGACTCCCGGGTGTCCAGGCGGCCTCCCGGCGCGGCCAGGAGGTGGGGCGCGCCAGGGGGCGCCTGGACCCCCTGGAGGTCGTCTCCGGCTCCACTTAGGCTCAGAATTTTACTAATTTTGCAAAAACTCGTAATACGGAACTTTTATGGCGGTTCGCGATGTTTCTTTACCGTACTACATACCTTTTCTTTATTCTGCTTCTGCTGGCGTCTGAAACAGGGCTGCAACATGTTCTTCGTGAGTTGTTGTGTATATTATATTCACATCAACATTGACAGGGTCTCCGGCTATGTAATGTTTAAGCCTTTGCCCATTCACAACTTGAGGTTTGGTGCCTTCAAAATTATTAATCTTAATTGCACCAGACCGATAAACTTCTTCAATATGAAATGGTCCTTCCCACCTGGAAAGTAGTTTACCTGGAGAAAACCTGAAACGGGATCTAAACAACAAAACTTTATCACCAACATTAAATTCACGTTTCAGAATCTTCCTATCATGCCACTTTTTTACCTTTTCCTTGAACATTTTAGCGCTCTCGTAAGCTTCACTTCTCCATTCATCTAGAGAAGTCAAGTTCATGAGACGCTTCTCACCAGCTAATTTTGGGTCAGCATTAAGCTCTCTAACAGCCCAGAAAGCTTTGTGCTCTAACTCTAATGGCAAATGGCAAGCCTTGCCATACATCATCTTATAGGGGGACATGCCCATGGGGTTTTTGTAAGCAGTTCTATATGCCCACAAAGCATCTCCTAACTTATTTGACCAGTCCTTTCTATTTCTGTTTACTGTCTTCTGCAAGATCAACTTAATCTCTCTATTGGTGAGCTCAACTTGCCCACTAGTTTGAGGATGATATGGTGAAGCAATTCTATGATTAACATCGTATTTGGCCAAAGCTTTTCTAAAAGCTCCGTGCGTGAAGTGTGATCCTCCATCGGTCATGAGATACCTTGGTACACCAAACCTAGGAAAAATTACATCTTTAAGCATTTTCAAAGATGTCTTGTGATCAGCACTTTCAGTGGGGATTGCTTCAACCCACTTGGTCACATAATCAACAGCTACTAAAATGTGAGTGTACTTGTGCGAAGAAGGAAAAGGACCCATAAAATCAAAACCCCAACAATCGAAAGGTTCAATCACTAGTGAGTAATTCATAGGCATCTCATTCCTTCTACTAATGTTACCAACTCTCTGACATTTATCACAGGCTAAAACATAATTTCTAGCATCTTTAAAGAGAGTAGGCCAATAAAAACCTGATTGAAGAACCTTATGTGCAGTCCTCTCACCGGCATGATGTCCTCCATAGGGACTATCATGACACCGTCTGAGAATGTCCTTCTGCTCATGTTCCGGAATGCATCTCCTCACGATCCCGTCGGGACCTTCTTTGAAAAGATGTGGGTCATCCCGGAAGTAGTGCCTCAAATCTTGAAAGAACTTCTTCCTTTGCTAAAGTGTTAAACCTGGAGGCAAATACTTTGCAACAATAAAATTAGCATAATATGCATACCAAGGGTCGGAAAGAGATTGTACTTTTACAACGGCAAGTTGCTCGTCTGGAAAACTATCGTTGACTGGGATGGGATCATGCGGTATATCTTCCATCCTTGAAAGATTGTCCGCTACCGGATTGTCTTCTCCTTTCCTATCAACAATCTGCAAATCAAATTCTTGAAGAAGGAGTACCCATCTGATAAGCCTTGGCTTGGCATCCTTCTTTGTCATAAGGTACTTAATGGCAGCATGATCAGTATGAATAATAACTTTGGAATCAACAATATACTGTCTAAATTTATCACAAGCAAAAACTACAGCTAAGAATTCCTTCTCAGTAGTAGCATAATTCCTTTGAGCAGTATCAAGAGTTTTGCTAGCATAATGTATAACATTCAATTTCTTATCAACTCTTTGTCCTAAAACAGCTCCAACAGCAAAATCACTTGCATCACACATAATCTCAAAAGGTAAATTCCAGTCAGGTGGTTGTACTATAGGAGCAGTTATTAAAGCTTTCTTAAGGACTTCAAAAGCTTCCTTACAATTTTCATCAAATACAAAAGGAACGTCCTTCTGGAGAAGATTAGTGAGGGGTCTTGAGGTTTTAGAAAAGTCTTTAATAAATATTCTATAAAAACCTGCATGACCGAGGAAACTACGAATACCTTTGATGTCCCTTGGATAGGGCATCCTCTCAATAGCTTCGATCTAGGCTTTGTCCACTTCAATTCCCCTTTCGGAAATCTTGTGACCAAGAACAATTCCTTCATTAACCATGAAGTGGCACTTTTCCCAATTGAGTACCAAATTTGTCTCCTCGCATCTCTGCAAAACTTTATTAAGGTTGTGAAGACAATGGTCAAAAGAAGTTCCATAGACGGAGAAATCGTCCATGAAGACTTCCATAATATCCCCGCAGAAACCATGAAAGATAGCAGACATACACCTTTGAAAAGTAGCAGGGGCATTACATAAACCAAAAGGCATACGCCTGTAAGCATAAGTACCAAAGGGACAAGTAAAAGTGGTCTTCTCTTGATCGGCAGTGTTAACATGAATTTGAGAGAAGCCAGAATAACCATCGAGATAACAAAAGTGGGTATTTTTGGATAACCTTTCAAGCATTTGGTCGATGAACGGCAACGGGTAGTGATCCTTCCTAGTTGCCTTGTTCAACTTCCTGTAATCAATACACATTCTATATCCAATAATAATTCTCTGAGGTATTAATTCATTTTTATCATTAGGAACCACAGTTGTACCTCCTTTCTTAGGAACACAATGTACCGGACTTACCCACTTACTATCAGCTATAGGGTAGATAATACCTGCGGCCAGAAGCTTGAGAATCTCAGTTCTCACAACATCCATCATCTTCGGGTTCAACCGTCGTTGATGATCAGCAACTGGTTTAGCATCAAGCTCAAGGTTGATAGTATGTTGACAGATAGATGGACTAATCCCCTTAAGGTCATCAAGGGTATAGCCAATTGCGCCTCGGTGTTTACGAAGTACTTCCAATAATCGCTCTTCTTCATATCCTGAAAGGTTAGAATTGATAATAACAGGATATACTTTCTTTTCATCTAAATAAGCATACTTGAGCGTATCGGGAAGAGGTTTAAGATCGAACACCGGGTCTTCCTTCGGTTTTGATAAAATTCCCAAAGGTTCAACCGGAAGGTTGTGCTTCAGGATAGCAGGCTGCCTCAAAAATATTTCATCTAGTTCATTTCTTTCCTGCATATGCAAATCATTCTCGTTGTCCTCCATGTATTGCTGCAAAGGATCATTAGGGGGAATAGCAATAGAGGCAATACTTTCAATAATTTTATCATCACTAGGTAAATCAGTACCACGAGGCTGCTTAGAGAACTTAGAAAAATTAAATTCATATGGCTCACCATCGAATTCAACAGAAACTTTACCTTTCTTGCAATCTATTATAGCTCCACAAGTTCTAAGAAAAGGTCTACCAAAAATAATTGGACAAAAATTGTCCCTCTCTGAACCAAGTACTAGAAAGTCGGTAGGGTATTTTACCTTTCCACATAGGACTTCAACGTCCCTCACAATCCCGATAGGAGAGATAGTTGTTCTGTTTGCAAGATGAATGGTAACATCAACTTCTTCAAGTTCACAAGGGGAAATCTCACCGATGATTTCTTCATAAAGTGAATAGGGGATAGCGCTTGCACTCGATCCCAAATCGCATAGCCCATAATAATTGTGATCTCCTATTTTAACAGATACCACTGGAGTACCTGAAATTGGGCCTTTATTCTTGGCTGTGACAAGGTTAGTGGAAACAGCACAAAAATTTATATTGGAATCCAAAACATCATTAGTAGCAAGGTCTTTAATCAATGCAACTTGAGGATCGACCCTGATCTGGTCCTCAGGCTCATCAACTCTTCTCTCACTTTTATTTATTATGCCTGTCACAAGAGAGTGCCCCCTTATCCTCGTGGAAAAAGGAGGCTGTTCATATATATCTACAGGCAAAATAGGGTCAGCAACATAAATATCAATAGGTGGCTCTTTAAAAGGTTCATGGTGCTGGTCTCTCTTCTTTTTTAAAGAATCAACGTGAGAGGCAAAATTCTTACAGAAATCAATCACTAGATGGGAATCAAGACCAATCTTAGAGCAAAAAGTATTGAAGTAATCAGTTTTCACATAGCTCTCAATATAATCATGTTCATAATTTATAGCGGGTTCAATACCTTTATCAATTTCCCAATCTTCGGTATTCCTCTGGATCCTTTCAATGAGATCCGACCTTTCTTCAACACTCTTCTTCTGAAATACCCCACTAGAGGAGGCATCTAGCATCTCCTTACCTGACGAGAAAGCCTGGCATAAAAATTTGTAAGTATAATTTCCTTGGGAAGCTTATGAATAGGGCATTTGAGCATTAGGGACTTCAATCTCCCCCAAGCTTGAGCAATGCTTTCTCCGTCACGAGACCTAAAGTTATAGATATAGTTCCTGTCTCGATGAATTTCATGAAGAGGATAAAACTTAGTATAAAAGAGAGACATAAGCTCCTGCCAGTCAAGCAAGTGTGAGTTATCGAGAAGCCTATACCAATCCGAAGCTTTATCTATAAGTGATACGGCAAACAATTTTCTCATGACAAACTCCCTCGATACACCTGCAAGCTTAAATAATGAACTTAGTTGTGACAGATATAGCAAGTGTTCACCGGGATGTCTGTCTCCTGCATAACGATTAGCCAAAACATAATCAATAATGCCAGCTGGTATTTTATAAGGCACAATTTCAGTAGGGGGAGGATCAACCACCACAGGTGTGGGGCGTCTTCCCGCAAGCAACGCTCCAATAACAGGGTTATCCATAAGGACAAAGAGCAGCAATAGCAAAAACAAAAACAGAATTATAAAAACTTCCTTACCAGTTTCACTTTACCAATAGCGCTACGCTCCCCGACAACGGCGCCAGAAAACGGTACTTGATGACCCTCAACCGTAAGGGATCTATTGCAGCGTTTTCGATAAGTAAGAGTGTCAAACCAACGAGGAGCAGAAGGTATTGATAAGCGATTCTGAGCAAGAAATCACTGCAAGCACTGAAAGATAACTTTTTAGGGGTTTCTCGATATAAGTAACAGGAAAGTAAAAGCAAGCAATGTAAAAGGCACTGAGAGTAGCAAGTGGCCCAATCCTTTCTTAGCAAAGGAGAGGCCTAGCAGCTGAACTTATAAAGACTAAAGCGTTCCTGAGGACACACGGGAGAGGTAGTCATGTGCTTTCACCATATTCCGTATCGATACTATGTTATGTGTTGATAAGTGTTGAGTGGGTGGATCTATGCTAGTACACTCTCTAGACTAAGATGAGTGCACTCTTATGATTAAACACCTTGCAAGCATCCGCAAATACAAGATAGAATTTAAGGCAAAAGCCTAACCATAGCAATACGATCGAGGATCCATTATTCCCTTATGCAAAAGCGTGCGAACTGGGGTTCAGGTTTCTGTCACTCCAGCAACCCACCATAAGCATTCTTTATACACAATGTATTCTCCTAGGTCCTTAATAAGGCGAAGTGTTGGGTGTTCGACTCACACAACACCACTAGTAGAATGACAATGCAACTTAAGTATCAAACAACACATATTACTTCAACAGCATATGAGTACTAACAACAAGACTTTCCCCATGTCCTCAAGAACTAAGGTAACTACTCACGAGACACAAAGGAGATCATGATCAATGGAGATAAATAGGTGATAAACAATCTGGACATAATAATATTTCTCCAACAAAACTCAATAGCATTCACCACAAAGTAGTAATCAACACCGATGGAGTAGAGAGGATAGGTAGTACGAGTTACAACACAAGTTGCGATTGGAAGATGAGATTTGGATGAAGATGGAGATGGTGCTGGTGTTGGGGATGATGTTGATGATGATCTCGATGATGTCCGTGACGATGGTGATGACGATGGCGACGATCTCCCCTTCCGGGAGGTGATCTCCCCGGTGGAATCTGCCCGCCGGAGATGGCGTTTTCTTCTCTGTAGGTTTCCGCCACGGAGCGGCGGCAGAACTCTGTAAAAATTCCCGTCCTTAGGGTTTTTGGATAACAGAGAGCATATATGCAAAAGGGGGCGGCCAGAGGTAGGCCAGGGGCTCCAGGCGCCCCCCCCCCCGGCACGGCCAGGGGGGGCGCCCCCAGGGCGCCTGGGCACCCTGTGGCCCCCCTCTGGTTGCCCTTTCGCGTGCCTTCGTGATCCGTTTGAAAAATATCTCCCGTCAATTTTCAGGTAATTTGGAGGTATTCTTCTTCAGCAACTCAGCGTCCACTTTTTACTGCTGAATCCTGCGTCTGCTGCTTCGGCATCGGAAAGTTTGCAAACTGTGTAAAATAGACCAAAACAACATAAGAACATCACCGTAACGTGAAATATATCAATGAATAAGGATAAATTATGATACAAAATAGTGATGCATTTTGGACGTATCACTTAGTTGCGGTCCTCCGAGCTGCGTCATAAGTACAATGTGGCTCTGTCCTCCGAGCTCCGCCACAAGTACAACATAGCTTGGAATCGCCTAAGTTACGAAAACCACTCCGAGTGAAGAGAAATCCTCTCACTGGGGGGCTTAGCTGCGGTCCTCCGAGCTGCATCACAAGTACAACATGGCTCTGTCCTCTGAGCTCCGCCACAAGTACAACGTAGCTTGGAATCGTCTAAGTTACGAAAGCCACTCCGAGTGAAGAGCAACCCTCTCACTCGGGGGGCTTAGCTGCGGTCCTCCGAGCTGCGTCCTAAGTACAACGTGGCTCTGTCCTCCGAGCTCTGCCACAAGTACAACGTAGCTTGGAATCGCCTAAGTTACGAAAAACCACTCCGAGTGAAGAGCAACCCTCTCACTCGGAGGCTTAGCCGCGGTCCTCCGAGCTGCGTCATAAGTACAACGTAGCTCTGTCCTCCGAGCTCCGCCATAAGTACAACGTAGCTTGGAATCGCCAAAGTTACGAAAACTACTCCGAGTGAAGAGCAACCCTCTCACTCGGGGGCTTAGCCCACAAGTTCATTCACTCCTCAGGAGGAGGCGGACTTGCAGGTGCAACAAACTGGTCCAGGTCGATCCCATCGGCGATACGGGTTGCAGCTTCCAAGAAAGTCTCCATGAATGACTGGAACTAGAGCTCCTTCGTGTTGGCGACCTTGAGCGCCGCAAGCCTCCTCTCCTTCACTTCCTTGCAGTGCACACGGACCAAGGATAGCGCCACGTCGGCTCCACAGCGGGCGGATGACTTCTTCCACTCCTGCACTCGACTAGGGATCTCATTGAGTCAAGTCATCAGGGACTCGAGGTCGTTCTCCTGCACAACTCCCCTCCAGAGTGCGGCGTCGATCCGAGCCATCACTGCTTTCAGCCGACCCAGGTAGCCCGTGGCAGCGGTAAGGCGGGACTCCAACCTCAAGATATTCATGGCAGCCTCGTCCTTGACAATGGAATTGACTGGGTCCAGACCAGGCTCGATCCGTCCAGTCTCTTCTTCAAAGTTGCGGCAGAATTCTACACAACAAGGAACGCGTCGAGTCAACAAGTAAATTGCGGGTCGACCAATCCGACTAAATCTGAGCAAAAGAGATATACCTTCAAGCACGAGATACCACTTCTTGGTGAGGTCGCTCAGATAAGCCTCCAGGCCGTTCTTCTTCTGGAAGAGGCCCTCGTATTTCTCATTCATGGCGTTCTTAGCACCCTTCAGTCGAGTCACTTCTTGGTTGGCCGCGTCGAGAGAACTCTTCAACCTGATGATCTCCACCTCGAGCATGCCAACTGAAGCCAGCTTCTGCTCCGCCAGTTCAGTTCTCTCTTGTGCCCTCTGTTGCGCCTCCGCCAAGTCGAGGTCCTTCTGCTCCAGGGCCGCCTTCAGTTGGCCTACAAGAGACGCCACTAGACAGATGAACATGAGGAAACAGTAACACAGGGCATACTTATCAAAGGTCAGCCGACGAGTCGTTCGCGTTGGTTACCAGCTACTTCGTCCTGAGTCTTCTTCAAGTGGTCCCGAGCCAGCTGCAAATCGAGATTGAGCTGGACCTGCTTCTTCTCAAGATCCGCAAATTTGGCTCCGAACTCACAAGATCTCTGCATCAACACAACAAATCAGAATTCTAAGACTACAGTCGAGTCAAACACTCAACCGCAGTCTCGGGGACTACACCCAGTGGGTGCACTGAGCGTGCCCCCACTAGTTCTCGCTCGGCCAAGATCAGTCCGACCCGAGCTAAAAAAAACACAAGGAGGAAAAGTTCTGTTATCAGACCATGGGTGACTTCCAGCAGTCGACCACGGTCTCGGGGGCTACACCCAGTGGGTACACTGAGCGTGCCCCCACTGGTTCTCGCTCGACCAAGGTCAGTCTGGCCCGAGCTCATACAAAACAAACAAGAAATTCTAAAGACCACGGTCGACTGACCTCAGTCGACCATGGCCTCGGGGACTACACCCACTGGGCGCACTGAGCGTGCCCCAGTGGTACTATCGGACGACCTTTAAAGGCTAAAAGCTACAATACAAGGCACCCAGTGGGTGTGGCATCATCTTACGAACAAGGCAGTAGATTTCTCAAACAGAAGACTACACCAATACAGCAAATCAGTCGGAAGAGACAAACCTGGACATTGGTCCGAAGGGCCGAGCTTGCGTCGTAAGCAGCCATGCTAGCCTCGTACGCCGTCTTCGTCCTCTCCATCATCAGCCCCGCCTGACGAACGGCTTCTTGAGCCGCGTCCACGGGATCCTCCGGGATGCAATGAGTGGAGAATAGAACTGACGAAGGAGCAGGCACTGGGTCGACGGCCGGAGCAGGTGCTGGGTCGACGGCCCCTCCAGTCGACGAAGAAGGGCGCATGGTTGACATGGGGACGGCGAAGGAGACCGCGGTCCGGGCCACGTCTTCATGTTGTTGGGCCTTAGAGCCGGAAGGCGCCTTCCGGCCCTTCCTTCCCGTGCGTCATCGAGCCACTCCCGAGCGCTCCTCGTCGTCATCATCATCATCGTCTGGGAGCTCTATGACATGGCGTGGCACTTCAAAAAAGACAATTATGAAGTTCAGTCGACCGTCAGCTCAAACCGACGAAAAGCGAAGCACGATCTACAACTCGCACCTGCGTGGGACGTGACAGCATCCGCGGTCTCCTCATCATCCCGACCCTTGTGGATATCCATCGAGGTCGTGGAAGCAGCAGCACTGAAAATTTCTTTGAAAGTGAGTCGACGAAGACAGAGTCGACCTTCGAAAGGCAGAAAGAAATAAAACAGAACGGCACTTACGTGGAGGCGATTGGGACATCCACCTTGATCTTGGGCAGGACCTTCCGAGGCTTGGCGGTGGTGACCTTGGGCTGCTTGGGCGCCTTTTCGGATGGGTCAGGAGTGGACGTACAAGCCCGCTTTTGCACCTGGGAGCTGGAGGGGCCTGCTCGAGAGCGCACAACCCCTGGGTCGTGCTTTTCCTTGGAGCGCTTCTCGCCACGGGGAGGTGACTCGACCTCCTCCCCGCTGCTGGAGTCCTCGCTCTCCTCTCCGGTCTCTTCGTCGGACTTCCACTCGGAGACGTCGCCCGCGCCCTCTTCACCCTCCTGGACCTGATCCCCGTTGGGCACCGAGTACATTTCGATGTAGATCTGCAGAAAAGAAGGATTAGCCAAACGTCAGTCGGACTCATCAAGACAACTACAAGCAAAGAACAAGAACATCACTCAGAATTCAGGGCCAGACCTTGCCAGGGAGATTGTCGGCGTCGAATGGGAGAACCCTTCCGGACCCCCTGGGGTTGTCTTTGTTCCCCGTGATGCACTTCAGGCACTGCGCCACCACCTTCACATCTGCTGCCTCTGGATGGACTCGTGACGAGTCGTCGACGCCGGAATACAGCCACATCGGGTGGTCTCGAGCTTGGAGAGGTTGGATCCTCCGCATGAGGTACACCTCAAGCAGGTCCAGCCCTGTGACCCCGTCACGGACCAACTGGACGACCCGTTCCACCAGCATGTCTACTTCCGCCCTCTCGGCCCGACTCACAACCAATGACGGAGGCTGGCTGGCTCGACCAAGAGAAAAGGGAGGAAGCCCAGTCGACTGACCAGGAGTCGGACTATCCTTATAATAGAACCAAGTCGAGTGCCAGCCCCAAACCGACTCTGGGAGAATCATAGCAGGGAAAGCGCTCCTATTCCTAAGCTGGATGCCTAGCCCGCCGCACACCTGGATGACGTGCGTCTTTTCGTCACTCGGATTCGCCTTCTTGACGGTTTGCGAGCGACAAGTGAAGATATGTTTGAACAAGCCCCAGTGCGGCCGACAGCCGAGGAAGTTCTCACACATCGAGATAAACGCAACCAGGAAAGCGATGGAGTTGGGCGTGAAGTAGTGCAGCTGGGCACCGTAAAAAATCAGGAAGGCGCGAAAGAAAGGGTGCGGGGGCATGGAGAAACCTCGGTCGACGTGGGTCGCGAGGAGGACGCACTCGCCCTCCCGCGGCTGAGGCTCGAGCTCGCCCTCCGGCACCCGCCAGGAGCCGCGGGCGACCAAGCCCTCCTCCTCCAGCTCCTCCATGTCATCCACCGTAATGGTGGACCTGATCCAATTCCCTGGATCCAGCCAGGAGGGAGCCCGGACCTCGACGATGACGCACCGCGGCCGGACCGCTTCGCTATCCCCGCCGCCGCCTTCTTCGAGCACTCCAACACCGTGGTCTTATCTTTGCCCATGGCGTGCGAGTTGGTGTTGGCCGGGGAGAAAGAGGAAGAAGCAGAGGCGCGACGGAGAGGCGGAAGCGAGGAAACAGAGAATGAGCGCACAGTGCCCCCGCCTCGGACTCGGCGCACTTTTATATAGCACAATGGTCGAGTGACTGACTGGTGGCCCCGAGCAATCCTGTCAAATCCCGCAACAGACGCGCGCGCGGTACGTGGCAAAAAAGGCGGCGCGAGGATCGAGGCGTCCCGGGCATATCCGATCGATTGCCGCGGCACGACCCGTGCCGCTCGCTTCCCCAAATTTCGAAATCCCGCAGAATCTGGAGACCAGAGAGCAACCGATCTCGCCGAAATTTGCGCACGCCAACGACGCTCGGCGCCTCGCGTAATGTTCAGTCGACGGTTAACACAACAGACACACTCGACGGTTCCAGAATCGATCAAGGCGACCAAGACGAGATTGCAAAAAACAGCCTGGTCCGCAAGCTCGGAGAAGACTACCCCCAAGGGCGTCGAACTCGGACCGAGGCTCTCTTCAACACTCTCTCCCGCTCAAGCCTCAATCCATTCGGGGGCTACTGACGAGGTTACAGACCTAGGGTAGGGTCACATGCCTGACCAAGGTACCCCACCCAAGGTCACTACCCCGGAAGATCAAAAGACAAAACCGATGATGATAAGGACAGTCGACTGAGACGGCCCAAGAGGACATCGCACTCGACTGAACTTCATGTACCAGATGACTCAACTTCACTCGACCCATCCAAGGCACTCGCCCCCCGAAGGTCAAAGGTCCCTTAGGATAGCAACGGTCTGGAATTTACTCGCTGCGGTGAATGCCTTTATTACTCTTTACTGCGGACGTTATCAGTAACGTCCGCCTTTATGTACATTGAACCCTTAGTAGCGTGGGGCATGGCTGGGGTCCTGGCGCACTATATAAGCCACCCCCTCCTCCAGTACAAGGGTTCGCACCCCCTGTAACACACACATATACCCATTTCAATCGACCGCCTCCGGGCATCGAGACGTAGGGCTGTTACTTCCTCCGAGAAGGGCCTGAACTCGTAAAACACCTTGTGTACAACTTCACTATAGCTAGGGCCTTGCATCCTCATACGTACCCCCTACTCGTACTGTCAGGCTTAGAACCACGACAGACATCCAACGATATCATGTATATGCCCCCTAGTAAAGGACAATTCAAACGTAGTCCAATCCACACAGCGCTCCGGATCACACCAGCGCCGAATCACATGCCCGATCACAACCAAAAAGAGGCAAGTATGCTTAGTTTTTTACACGCCCGAATCCAAAAGAATATCATTCCAGACCAAAAATCCCAGCCTTCCTCCCCGATCAAGGTGTCGTCGCCGCCTCATAGGCAGCCTCCACCTTCTTGGCTGCCGCACCTTCTCGCTTCGCCCTCTCCTCCTCCCACTACTTTCCCTGAAACCCTCATTTAACATTCTTCGTCGGTTCTTGGATTGAGTCGGTAGGGTCACCGGTTTCTTTCTGGTGACTTGGGCGGCAGTCTTGGATATGAAAAGGTTTCATTTCGGTTGCCAATTCAACTTCAACCAACAATGCATGACGGTGAAATTTTTCTTCTCGAACTTCTTGAACACTAAATAAGCATGAGAAGGCTACAAAGTGAAACATCGTCAATAATACATATATGGCTAGTGAGCAACAAAATTAAGCATATCCGGATCGGCCTAAAAACTATGCATATCCGGCTACTGATCAACAATAAATTATGCATATCCAGCTACAAAACTATGCATATCCGGCTATTGATCAATAAAACTTTGCATATCCGGCTACAAACGTATGTATATCCAACTAGTGATCAACAATACTATGCATATCCGTCTAGCGATCAACTTGCTTGGTGATTTGTGCGCTGCTAGGTCAAAGTGCGATGAGATGCTTCAAGTGCCTGCAATACATGAACACGGCCTCTTGGATGGTGTACCATCGATGATTGAGGGATTTTGATTCATGGTTGCGGATGACCGCATCGGAGTAGGGCGGCGGCATGCTTGTGTTCATGGAACCAAGTGTGAATGTTGTTCCAAAAAGTTGTGCCCTTTTTGCTCCTTTCCATGGATCGGGCCGAGGCTAGTGGCCAACCATGCATCGCACAATAGCTCGTCCTCCCGCATGTTGAAGCTTTCTCATCTGCCCTTCTTCTTCGAATCGCCGACAGTATCATCCCGATCATTGTCCTCGCCGTCATCCTCCTCGTCTTGCTATTGTCATGTGGTCCAATGATGCTATTGTTGTGTGCCCATGCCGCTCTTGGTGTAGGAGTATTGTGTTCCCGGCTTTGGTATAAGACTGTTGTTGCGGGTAGTTGCCGGACTGGGTGGGATCCGAGGCTTCCACCTGCTCGTCCTCATAGCCACCTCCTCCTCCGCCTCCGTCATGGATGATGTCGAGCATTTCCCTGCCCGGGTCGTCGTACGGCGGCTCCCCGACTCTAGGCATTGCAACGAATAGCGTGAGGGCAGCCATTTGCTCCACGCCCGTCGTCCGTGCCCGGACAAGCTACGACGAAGAACACTTGGAGAGGAGCGGTGCCGCATTTACATCGACGATGTAAGGCACCTTTCCCGGTGGCGATTTTGAGCTACTTAGCGCTGTAGAAGTACGGGGGCTTCTAATGCTCCAGCCAAGGCGACATCTGTATGGTTGGCTCGCTCATCGGGGCACCGCGGCCAAGGCCGCGACCTCCACAACGTCCGCAACCACAACGCCCAATGACACCCAACTACTTCGTAGCTTCTCCTTCTTTGCGGACATCGCTTTGACGCGACGAATTTGCCATGTAACCGAGCTGATCTTCCGGGTGGGCATGATGCTCGGATTCTCTGTCAGCTTCGCCACCCCCATCTCTGAAAGTTCTCCTCTGGTTCCATGCGTCGACAGTGGAAGGAATGAGAGGGTGGGAGAAAAGGGCGGGAATTGGGTGGAGAGCACCGGGGGATGAAAAAAAATCATGGTCCAAAACCGCGCGTGCACACGGATGGGTGTTAGCGTTGGATGACCTCCGAAGTCCGATGTGCTGAGTCTGGACGAATGCAGGCGGTTTGCGCGTCGGTGTTGGAGATGTCTAAGTGTCTCATCGGACGCCGGGTGCCTAAGCAGCAACACTACATTTTCAAACAAGTTCTTGTCAGATTATAACCTTATAGAGGTTGGAAACAAAATATGCGAGAAGTATACAAGTAATCGAGGGAGAATGGTATTATCTCTGTTCATTTTGTTTGTGGAGTTTTCACGAATACCGAACTGAATAGGGGTGGATTTCGAGCCGAGTCGAGCCAGCTCGACTCGACTCGCTAAAGCTCGTTTCATTAACGAGCTAGCTCGACTCGACTCGTTACAATAACGAGTTCAAATCCAAAATTGACTCGACTCGTATAACTCGCGAGCTGGCTCGTTTAGCTTGTTAAGCTCATTAAACATATGAACATAAAACCTTACAAAAATGATAAAAATTAGATTAATTGGGAATTTAACATGTAGATATATGGACATGTACATGAGAGTCTCCAGGGAGGCCGGGCCTTGAGCGGTCTGGCCTTATGCTGGGACACAAGGTGTTTAGTGGCTGTTTTTACTACCCCTAGAAAACCACTGGGGTTTTACCAAGCCTAACGAGTTACGCGAGTACTCGTTAGATCGGCTCGTTTAACTTGGTCTTTAAACGATCTCAAACTAAAACTCGACTCGACTCGTTATTGTTCGAGTTCGAGTCGATTCGAGCCGAGTCACGAGCTACTCGTTTAGCTCGCGAGTTTCGAGTTTTTTTTCCAGACCTAGAACTGAATTTCGAATTCAGATACAAAATTCAGGCGAAGCGTGGCACGGAGGGCACCCCTCTCCCTCCCACCATGCCGCCGCTTCCCATCTCAGGCGAGATCCGGCGGGCGGCCATGAAGCGCCCCGCCCTGCTGGCCGTCCCCGCCGTCCTCCTCCTCTCCCTCTCCTTCCTCCTCCTCAGGCCGTCCTCCTCGCCGCCCCACCTCCCCTCCGCGCGTACCACCGACGCCGACCCCGACCACCCCCGCCGCCGCCTGAGCGTCTACGTCGCCGACCTCCCGCGCGCGCTCAACCACGGCCTGCTCGACCTCTACTGGTCGCTCCCGGCCGCCGACGCCCGCATCCTGGCCTCCTCCGACCCGGACCACCCGCCGCCGCGCGACCACCCGCCCTACCCCGCCAGCCCCCTCATCCGGCAGTACAGCGCCGAGTACTGGCTCCTGCACTCCCTCCTCGGCCCCGCCGCCCCCGCGTCCGCGGCGGTGAGGGTCGTCGCCGACTGGAGGGAGGCCGACGTCGTGTTCGTGCCCTTCTTCGCCACGCTTTCCGCGGAGATGGAGCTCGGGTGGGGCGCCACCAAGGGCGCCTTCCGCAGGAAGGAGGGGAACGGCGACTACCGCCGCCAGCGGGAGGTCGTCGACCGCGTCACCGCCCACCCGGCCTGGCGCCGGTCCGGCGGCCGCGACCACGTCTTCGTCCTCACAGGTAACTTGGCTGGGGAACTTTGGATCTTGTACTTATAATGCACTAACACACAAATCAGAAACATTGCTTTCATTTCTATAAATTGAAGTCAGCATAGCTAGTTAAGCATCTTGATTTGTTAATGCTTTTATCAGCCAAGGAAGTGGCTTAACTTGAAATGTCACTAGTTAAGAAACTTTGACTGTGGATCTTGCAAGTGTGTATACATATTAACACACACTGACAGAATTTTATCTGCAATCACCGGAGAACCCTGATAATGTTTAAACTGCAAACTAGAAATACTTTTTGCATAATTTTAATTCATGTCAGCAACTCAGCATAGCTGGTTAAGCTTATTGGTTTCTTAGGTTTTCACAGCCAGGTAGTGGCTTACCTGAAATATACCAGTTATCTTCCAAGTGTGTGTGTACATAGTAGCGCACTTGAACATTGGATTGAGAATACTGTATGTTTATGCAATTGGTGCTGAAGTTTGGCGTATTGCTTATGTCTTTGTGAAGATTGATTTGACTAGCAGTTATGTCTTGGTGAAGATTGATTTGCCTAGCAGCTTATTTTTCTTTTGGATGCTCAGGTCATGTTAAATACTGAGGCATTCTTTGACAGACCCGATGGCAATGTGGCATGTCCGGGCGGAGATTGCTCCAGCAATTCTACTGGTGGTTGATTTTGGCGGGTGGTACAAACTGGATTCAAAATCTGCAGGCAGCAACTTTTCTCATATGATACAGCACACTCAAGTGTCATTGCTCAAAGATGTCATTGTGCCTTACACACATTTAATCCCTACCCTGCACCTGTCAGAAAATATGGATCGCCCCACTCTTTTGTACTTCAAAGGAGCCAAACACAGGCATCGGGTTCGTACTATTTATCATAAAGCCAAGCTCCTGATTTATGCATTATATTTGGAAAGGTTTATCTGCTATCTGGATCGCATCTTGTACTTGATTATTTACTTGCATTTCATCATTAATTTCATATAAAAAGGTGAAAAACATGTACATACAGTGTTTATAATTTACGTCTTGAGCCTGGGTTACATCGTTTTTATCTGCAATCAGCTTTGAAATTCCTGAAAGTGTTTATCACCTATGTAATATCTGAAACTAGCTCTCTAAATAAAAAGAATAAGCATATGGTAAATGGTTCATTCTACTTAAAAATCTTCTAGGTCTCTGTTATATGTGAGGCTAGCTTTTCCAAACATATATGTTTGGCTCTCTTTTTGTATCTATATTTATTCCAGGAAGTATCATTGAAGCATTGTGCCTAAAAAACACTGAAAGTCATTATGCTTTCAACAGGACTTCATCGCTTGTGCAGTGTACATTAGTAGAACTCCTGAGGCTCTTTATGAAGGTCAATAATGATAACAGAAACAAATGATTAAGCTAACACTAGGTTATTCCGTTGATTTGTATATCTGAGTGAAGTAACTAACTTCAGCCTAGCTTATACTGCTCGCAAAATAATAATTAAAACCATCTATCTGATCAATCCGTTTATTTGTTTCAGGGTGGTTTGGTGCGTGAAAAACTGTGGGACTTGATGGTTAATGAGCCCGATGTTGTCATGGAAGAAGGTTTTCCTAATGCCACAGGACGTGAACAATCAATAAAAGGGATGCGGACATCAGAGTTTTGCTTGCACCCAGCTGGTGACACGCCAAGTTCATGTCGTCTATTTGATGCTATTGCAAGTCTTTGCATACCAGTCATTGTCAGCGATGACATTGAGCTTCCTTTCGAGGGGATGATTGACTACACAGAGTTCTCCATTTTTGTTTCAGTCAGTAATGCAATGAGACCCAAATGGCTAACAAACTACCTAAGGAATATCTCGAAGCAGCAGAAGGATGAATTCAGAAGAAACCTGTCTCGAGTCCAGCATATCTTTGAGTATGAAAACAGTCACCAAAGTAGCAAGGTCTCTGCCCCAGAAGATGGTGCTGTGAACCACATTTGGAAGAAGATACATCAGAAGGCGCCAATGATTCAAGAAGCGGTCATCCGTGAGAAGCGGAAGCCTGAAGGCACATCGATCCCACTTCGGTGCCATTGTACCTGACCATCTCTCTTAGTCGCCGATCCTCAACGAAAAGCTCAGCTGACTGTAAGTCAATTAATGTTTTCCCCCTGGTAGTTGCAAATATGAGCATGTAACAGTAGGCCAACTTCTTCCTTTTTGCACTATTCAGGAATGATATTCCATATTGCTTGATGTGTTGTTTTACGGGGTTTGTTTGTTCACTGAAGAAACTATCCATTCAAAACGAACCGAGAAGGCTGGATACGGATTGATGTATATTGGTACAAATGTTTACCTAGAGATGGGTGTCCTGATGCCAATTTTTTTGCTTCAAAGGGGAAAAGGGGGACGCGAGAACTTCTGGTGCCAGTAAAAGAGGCACAAAACATTTGTTCATATATTCAATTTGCAGTGTTGCCAAACAACAGAAAGGCTACCAACATGGTGGCCAAGGGAACAGAGATATTGTCATCTACAACATCAGTTACAGGAATACACTCCACCACAGTTGCTGCCAACGCAACCAGAACCAGTTTACCAAGCGCCTGATCCCAGCTGACACGGATGTAACCAAGCCACGAGAAATAGGACAGCATCCTGCAACAAGAAAACAGAGAGAATACATCAGCAACGCTTGTGAAATTCTGTCAAGACAACGGGGGAGTGCGCCGCAAGAACCATACAGTGCAGATAGCAGGAACCCGGAAATGAACATCGCGGCGCTCCCGACCCAGCTCTTCTTGTTGTTGAATGGCAGCTTCAGCGAGCCGAACCTTCTCCCGACAATGTCAGCAAAGCCTGCAAAGCCATGATCCAAGCAGGTGCAGAAACTCAGCGAAAACGAACAGATTGTCAAGTATAATTGGGTGTTACAGGACCTATAACCCATTTCCATCTTACCGTCACCGCCGCTCATCATCGACAAGGAGATGATCCCGATTGGGGAGTCACGCCAGAAGGCTATAACAATGATCAGTAGCACAATGACATAGTACAGAGGACCTCTCAGCAATTCCCTGTCAGACATTAATAGATTGTATCAGGATGGTGCCGGCTCAAAGAAGAACAGAGGATCACAACTGAATATCATCACTGGCACATTGGGATTAATTACTCTCGTTTGCCTTCACGGGTCACCGATTTTACTAGAGCTTCGTCGGAGAAGAAGCCGAGCCCGTATGTCAGAAGCCTGACGCAGTTGAGGAACGGGACTACCGCCGCGAAGAACCGTGCGCCGGTCGAATTGCTGCAAAAACAGAGCATGTCTATCTTAGGATCTCCGTTCTGATCTGAAGATGTAAGGAAGTAGTAAGATACAGTTGTAGGAGAGCACCTGAAGAGCGGCCATGAAGCCATGAAAAAGACCCCGGACAGCACGTGCACAACCTTCCTGCTCAAGCTCTGCCTTTAATGGTGACAAGTACCACAAGTTAGTAGCAAGCAAGAAGCCAAGAGCAGGAAGAGGTACTGCCTCTGATCGATAATAAGCGTCGCAGTTTTGAACTAACCCCAGTTCGAAACCACGACACTTATTTTGGATCAGAGTGAGCACTAGTCACTGACAGACAGCACGATACGGCTAGTCCATTTGTTTATGTGTGTACATGCTGAGATTGAGTCGTTAGTTTAGACTGAGCAGTGGCCAGTTAACAAGAGCAGGGAGCTCAATCTGGCCGACCTGTAACTGAATCAAGCTCAGTAAACGCATAGTAATCTTCATCTTCCTATTGAATGATTGACGTTGCTAGTTGAGTTCACTAACCTAACCAGACCACATCGGCAGTGAGTTACTACTAGTACCGTACGTATTAATGGGAGGTCGGTCAGGAAGCAGAGTGCACGAGACCTGTTGGACGAGGCGGCGCTCGGTGAGCGCGTCGAAGGCGCGCACGAGGGAGTAGGCCCCGGCCGTGACGAGCAGCGTGGCGCCGCCGTCCCGCAGCAGCATGGACGTCGCCCCCGCCGGCGCCGAGGCCGCGAGCGCCCCCGCCACGGCCGGGACGCCGGCCGCGGCGACGAGGCACCGCCTTGGCCCCCGGGGGCGGTGCGCGGCGAGGTCGGGGGCGGAGATGGAGCGCGCGAGCAGCAGCGAGGTCGGGGAGGAGGGGAGCGCCGGCCGCGCCGCCGCCATGAGAAGTGGGCGCCGGAGGGAGACAAGCAGGACGCGACGAGGGAGCGGGCGGGTTTGTCGGGGCGCGCGCGCTGGGACGGGACGGTGATTGGATCGGAGGATATTTTTTTAACGTGATCGGAGTAGAGTGGTTGTTGGCTGGACGCGGCGGTCCCGGTGTATCTAGCCAGCCAGCGGTAGCCCGCCGCCACATTGTGAGCAGGCAGGCGGGGCCAGACGGACCGAAGTGGACAGTGCCGATGGTACTACACAAGGGGACTGGGTGCGCTGTCGACCGTCCCTAGGCTCGGCGGGCCACCGTCAGTCCACAGCATCACCCGTCAAGAACGTTTTCCCTTTATTTATTTTTTCCAGAGAGATACTACCTCTGTCCTGGTTTATTGGTCTCTATTGTATTTTGTGCCAAATTTTGATCATAAATTTAACTAACAAAATATTTGTGCATGTCACAAAAATTATATCATTGAATACTATGCTAAAGTACAAATTCAACGATATAATTTTTGTTAGCATGCATTAACATTTTGTTAATTAAATCATTGGTCAAAGTTTGGCACAAACTACAAAGGAGACTAATAAACCACGACGGAGGTAGTACTCCTGAAGTTTCAATCTATATTTAATAATAACTAGCCCACCACCTAACAAAGACAAAAAACACCGAAACAAGTCAAAGGCAAGGCACGTCGCCATGACACGCGCTCCAATCTGCGCGGGGAGCCGAAGTCCTCAGACTAGCCACAATGGGTAGTAACATAGAGTAGTAACATGGGCATGTTACTACTCTATGTTACTACCTCTATAGTGGGGAGTAACATATGTGTGGTAACATGGAGGACTTCATTTATTAGGATATAGACTCATCTTACCTTGATATGTGTGATGTTACTCATACTAGTAGTAACTAGCTATGTTACCACATGCCTCTCTTTCTTCATTTATTGCTTGCCACATCATCTATTTTATCTAGATATGTGTGATGTTACTACATATGTTACTCTCACTATGGGTAGTCTCACCACCTTCAAGGCGGGCCCAAAGGCCATTCGAAGCCGGGCGGACCGGCAGCGACGAAAACAGGAGTAGGAGAGCATAGGGTCATTTCTCACGGAGGTGGAAAGAATGCGTGCGTTTGGAGTTTGGGTGTTTTGCATGCAAAAACCAAATTTGTACATCACCTTTTGTTTTGTATCGCCAGCACAGCTGTAAACACTGAAGCGATCATAAGGACATCCGCAGTGTCTAGAGGCAACCTTTTTTTTTTTTTTTGCGGTTGTCTAGAGGCAACCTTGCCTCTATGTTGGGCCCCATTCGGTGCCTCCAATTTTTTTTGAAAAATACGCAGTGTATAAAGAATGTGGTTTCCTTTTAGATGGACCCTACAACATACTAAAAACAGAAGAAATCTCAGCCTATTTTATTCTGCCAAACATCTCTCACAACTGATACTAGAAACTGACATGTGAGGCCACATAGTTATTTTATTCGATGAAGGCTGCCTCCAAGCTAAGAGGCGATGCTAGCAATTTTAGAATAGACTGCGGTTTGCAATGTATAGAGGCTGCCTCTAGTAGGAGAGAGAAGGCTTAGAGGCAGCAAAAACAATACATTGTGGATGCTCTAAGTGATAAGTTTAAGCAAACGATGGTATATTGAGATATTACGGGACTTTGATACTGACAAATCGTTGGCCCATTTGTTCTTTTTTCCGGCGTGCTGTCTCTCTTTGTATTTGGGGCGTAGTTAGAAATTCCACGGGTTTAAGAGACGTGCATGCCCGAGCAAGCTAGCCAACGGTGCTTGACTTTCCCTCGTACAGGATAAGACAGGTCGCTGTTTTGGGTGTGGCTGCAAGAAGCCTTGGATGTAATGTGTCAGATTGTCCAGTGTTGGATGTTGTAATTAACTAAGAGCATGATCAGCTACAGGGCCGGCCCTATGTTTGGGAAGTCCGGAGAGCAAACTTGACGACATGGGCCCCTTCAGTGTCTGAATTTTCATCGCTTTCCTTTTGTTTTTTTAGCACCCTGCAAATGCTTCTTAGATAACATTCTTAGGTGGGCTAATGTCCTTATATTATGAAGAAAAGAGGATACAAAGTATTAGAAATGTATACATTAGAACCCTATGTATGAAAAGAGGATACGAAGAATTAGAAATGTATACACTAGAACCCTAGGTATGAAAAGATGATACAAAGAATTAGAAATTTCTACTTATAGCTTCATTAACATATGGTTCATCTACCAATCTCATAAAGTTTCTTGGAGCCTGTACTACAACCACTTCTCCTCTCTCTTTCAACTCAGGCAAAATATAATATTTAAATCTTTATTGTCCGATTACATCACCTTATAATACTTGTTCTAATAAGTTAGAGGTCTGCTCGCAGCTCCCCTGCTGCATCGCCAGAAGATGCTGGAAGTAGTGCATCATCGGGCGCCGTTTAAGCTACGGGTCACCCTTCGACTAGGCTATCAAGAGGGGCATCCTGCAACACCAGCTTGGGCCCGCTAGGCCATGTGATAGATAAAATGGGCCGAGCTGCGTCTCGAGAGGTAGGAACGAATGGAACGGCTAGTTTTCACTAGAATCACTGTACCAGACAAGTTGTGAGGGAGATTGGGAGGAACAACTAAACCAAATCGAATTTGTCATTATTTCTATGTGTTGACCAGCGGCGGAGCCAGGAAAAATCAATTAGGGGGGCCAAATGTGTGTTAGTGCTGATAGGAGGGGCCAAGTATTAGTAATCTTCACAAAATTTCTTTAAGTCTGAAGGAAAATACGGGTATTATACTACACTTTCTTGGTCATGGGGGGAGCCATGGCTCCTGCCAGTCCCCCCCTAGCTCCGCCACTGGTGTTGACCTCGAGCGCAACCCTAGTTCAAGTAGAAGTAGAGGGTAGGTACCTCACACCTGGTCAGAGGCGGAGCTACGTGTTAGCATAACAGGCTATGGCCCGCCCATGGTGTAGCAAATATAATGGAAATTGATGGGTAAATTGGGCCATCCTAGTAAAAATATTTGTCTTTGTTTGCACTGGCCCACCCAGGTTTGTTGTTGTAGCTCCACCACTACACCTGGTCAAGAGACAGTTTCGTCCCGGAGACCCCCACCCCTACTATACGCGTTTGCCCGACTGATAGCATGAGAAGGTGATGGAAGGCCTCACAGAGGAGAGGAAGGCCCTCTATGATCTGCTTCATGGTGACCTCATCGTTGATATTGACGCCAAAATAAACAAGAATCAGGAGTTCGTGCCTATGGCTACGAAGAGGATGCTCGATGACACCGCAAGTAATTCATCCTCTACTTCCTATTGATTATTTTGCTCTTTGATGGTGTCGCTACTTGTGGTTAGAATCAGTGTAGCAAAGAGCTCCTTAGGCCACTTGGGGAGGATTTTGTCAATTGCTTCAAACTCGGTTCAGCTGAAATGAACACCAGATTCTGATTCGCCACTTGTTTCACATTTCTCAGACTACCATAGTTGAGGATTATGCGGATAGGTTCACTGAACTTTATGATCAATTGACAATGTATGAAAGTGCACCAAGTCCCTTGCATTAATGGGGGTGGCATGGCGGAAGGCGACCGTCCTTGGCCGACTGACCGGCGAGTGGGAGGCCGATTTTGGGCTCTCGCGGAGGAGGGAGACGAAGATGAGGATGGAGAGGATGACGGCAGTTCGCCGGAGGAGCGGAACCAGCCGGTGCTGCCGCGATCGCCGGAATCGGTGGACTCAGTGGCGTCATTGTGCTGTGATCTGCTTGATCAAGGCTACAAGGAAGAAGATCTTCAGAAGGTGTTGGAAGACTTGGTTCCGGCATCTGATCCGGCGAGAGAAGGGTTGGGGCCTGGAGATCATGTCCAAGTTGTCCGGCGGCTCGTTCATCGGCGGACGGTGCCCCGGCCATGGCAGGGACCGGTTCCTAAGGTAAGGTTACCCACTTTAACATTAGGTGATTTTCTTAATCCTGCAGGTTGGACGCAGGTGCAGCGGCGCCGGAAGGCTGGGCGGCGACCGGAGAGCTCGACGGCGATCAGAGGGCAGATCTCGATCCGGGAATCGAGGGAGGCTCGTTTGAATTGTTTGTTGGGCCTAGATGGGCCGGTGGGATCGGAATTGGAAAGGGGCTATGGGCATGCGGCCCAGCCAGAAACGGTGCCTGAGCATGCGGCTCATCGGGCTGAGGAGGCATCTAAGGCCGAAGTCGAACCCAAGCAGGGGTTTAGGGTTCAGACGTCGAGGGCTGCGCCGTGCTTTCGCAGCTTTGGGAAAGGTCGGGCGCTTCGGGTGCGGCAGGGTGCGCTGCCGATCTTGCATCCTACCTTCGCTTCGGTCCTCATGGCAGGGAAGGGGAACCCTATACCGCCGACTCCGGCGACACCAGCGATGCCTGGCGCTCCGGCAGAGACTCAAGGAGCTGGAAGAACTGCGGCAACTCCGGCGTATGGCGGTCGAGGAGGCTTCCAGGGTCGTGGAGATGCGGCGCGCGGGGGAGGGCCTGGCTTTGGACGTTCTTTCAATGGTGGAAGGGGTGCTGTTCATGGCGGTGGTCATCATGGTGGCCAGCTGCGCAGGTTTGGGGATGATGGTTTTGGAGGAGCCTCTGTTGGAGATATGCCCTAGAGGCAATAATAAAAGCATTATTATTATATCTCCTTGTTCATGATAATTGTCTGTTATTCATGCTTGAATTGTATTGTACGGAAACAGCGATACATGTGTGAATACAAAGATCACAATGAGTCCCTGGTAGGCCTCTAGTAGCCAGCTCGTTGATCAACAGATGGTCACTTTCCTGACCATGGACATGAGATGTCGGTGATAACGGGATCACATCATTAGGAGAATGATGTGATGGACAAGACCCAAACTTGAGCATAACACGAGATCGTATAGTTCGTAATGCATAAGCTTTTCAGTGTCAAGTATTTATTCCTTAGACCATGAGGTTGTACAACTCCCGGATACCGTAGGAGTGCTTTGGGTGTGCCAACCGTCACAACGTAACTGGGTGGCTATAAAGGTACGCATCGGGTATCTCCGAAAGTGTCTGTTGAGTTGGTACGAACCGAGACTGGGATATTGTCACTCCGTATGACGAGAGGTACCTCTGGGTCCACTCGGTAAGACATCATCATAATGAGCTCAATGTGACTAAGTAGTTAGTCACGGGATGATGAATTACGGATCGAGTAAAGAGACTTACCATAACGAGATTGAACAAGGTATTGGGAATACCGACGATCGAATCTCGGGCAAGTACCGTACCGATGGACAAAGGGAATAACATACGGGATTGAGTGAATCCTTGACACGGTGGTTCATCCGATGAAGATCATCGAGGAACACGTGGGAACCAACATGGGTATCCAGATCCCGCTATTGGTTATTGACCGGAGAGTGGTCTCGGTCATGTCTACGTGTCTCCCGAACCCGTAGGGTCTACACACTTAAGGTTCGGTAACGCTAGGGTCGTAGAGATTAATGCATGTGGAAACCCGAAAGTTGTTCGAAGTCCCGGATGAGATCCCGGACGTCACGAGGAGTTCCGGAATGGTCCGGAGGTAAAGATTGATATATGGGAAGTCCAGTTTCGGCCAACGGGTGATCTCCGGGGGTCACCGGGAGTGTCCCGGGACCACCGGAGGGGCCCCGGGGGTCCACCGGGTGGGGCCACCCCTCCCGGTGGGGCCCCTAGGCCGCAAGGGGATGTGTCCAGCCCTCAGGGCTGGCGCACCACCTAGGGAGGCCCACCTCCCCTGCGCCTAGGGATAAACCCTAAGGGGAGGGGGGGCCACCACTTGCCTTGGGGGAGGGGGACTCCTCCCTGGCCGCCGCCCCCCCTTGCAGATTGGATCTGCAAGGGGCTGGCGCCCCCCCTGGCCCCCTATATATATGTGGGGGGGGAGAGGGCAGCCGCACCTCAGCCCTGGCGCCTCTCCCCCTCCCGTCACACCTCCCAACTCCTTTGCAGGGCAGCCCGGCGAAGCCCTGCTGCGATCTTCACTGCATCCGTCATCACGCCGTCGTGCTGCCGGATCTCTGACGACTTCTCCTCCCCCCTTGCTGGATCAAGAAGGAGGTGACGTTGCTGCACCGTACGTGTGTTGAACGCGGAGGTGCCGTCCGTTCGGCGCTAGATCATCGGTGACGAAGAACGTGAAGAGTACGACTACTTCATCCTTGCTTCGTTGAAAGCTTCCGCACGCAATCTTCATAACGGTATGTAGATGCACTCTTAGTTGCTCGTTGCTAGATGTCTCCATACTTGGATCTTGGTGAAGACGTAGAATTTTTTTGATTTATGCTACGTTCCCCAACAGTGGCATCTGAGCCTAGGTTTTATGCGTAGCATCTTGGCACGAGTAGAACACAAAGCAGTTGTGGGCGTATGATCTTGTTCAACTTTCTTACCGTTACTAGTCAATCTTGATTCGGCGGTATTGTGGGATGAAGCGGCCCGGACCGACCTTACACGTACGCTTACGTGAGACTGGTTCCACCGACAGACATGCACTAGATGCATAAGGGTGTCTGTCTCTCCTACTTTAGTCGGATCGGATTCGATGAAAAGGGTCCTTATGAAGGGTAAATAGAAGTTGACAAATCACGTTGTGGTTTTGGCGTAGGTAAGAAACGTTCTTGCTAGAAATCCTATAGAAGCCACGCAAAACTTGCAACAACAATTAGAGGACGTCTAACTTGTTTTTGCAGCATGTGTTTTGTGACGTGGTATGGCCAAGAACGAAGATGTGATGAATGATATATGTGATGTATGAGATTGATCATGTTTTTGTAATAGGGAATCACGACTTGCATGTCGATGAACTTGACAACCGGCAGGAGCCATAGGAGTTGTCTTTATTATTGTATGACCTGCGTGTCACTGAATAACGCCATGTAATTACTTTACTTCGTTGCTAAACGTTAGCTATAGTAGTAGAAGTAATAGTTGGCGTGATGACTTCTTCAAGACACGATGATGGAGATCATGATGATGAAGATCATGGTGTCGAGCCGGTGACAAGATGATCATGGTGCCCCGAAGATGGAGATCCAAGGAGCAAGATGATATTGGCCATATCATGTCACTATAATTGATTGCATGTGATGTTTATCATGTTTTTGCATCTTGTTTACTTAGAACGACGGTAGTAAATAAGATGATCTCTCACTAAAATTTCAAGTAATGTGTTTCCCCTAACTGTGCACCGTTGCTAAAGCTCGTTGTTCCGAAGCACCACGTGATGATCGGGTGTGATAGGTTCTAACGTTCACATACAACGGGTGTAAGACAGATTTACACATGCGATACACTTAGGGTTCACTTGACGAGCCTAGCATGTACAGACATGGCCTCGGAACACGGAAGACCGAAAGGTCGAACACGAGTCGTATAGAAGATACGATCAACATGAAGATGTTCACCGTTTTTGACTAGTCCGTCTCACGTGATGATCGGACACGGACTACTCAATTCGGATCGTGTATCACTTAAGATGACTAGAGAGATGTCATTCTGAGTGGGAGTTCATTAAAATTTGATTAAGATGAACTTAATTATCATGAACTTAGTCTAAATTCTTTACAATATCTCTTGTAGATCAAATGGCCCACGCTCAGGTTTCCCTCAACTTCAACGCGTTCCTAGAGAAAACCAAGCTGAAAGACGATGGTAGCAACTATACGGATTGGGTCCGTAACCTGAGGATTATCCTCATAGCTGCCAAGAGAACTTATGTCCTAGAAGCACCGCTAGGTGATGCACCCGCTCTCCCGGCGACCCAAGACGTTTTGAACGCCTGACAGTCGCGTAGTGATGATTACTCCCTGGTTCAGTGCGGCATGCTTTACAGTTTAGAATCGGGGCTCCAAAAGCGTTTTGAGCACCATGGAGCATATGAGATGTTCGAAGAGCTGAAAATGGTTTTCCAAGCTCATGCCCGAGTCGAGAGATATGATGTCTCCGACGCATTCTACAGCTGTAAGATGGAGGAAAACAGTTCTGTCAGTGAGCACATCCTCAAGATTTCGGGATTGCACAACCGCTTGTCTCGACTGGGAATGAATCTCCCAGATGAAGCGGTTGTTGACAGAATCCTCCAGTCGCTCCCACCAAGCTTCAAGAGCTTCGTGCTGAACTTCAATATGCAGGGGATGGAGAAGTCCATTCCCGAGGTGTATTCGATGCTGAAATCAGCGGAGGTTGACATCAAGAAAGAACATCAAGTGTTGATGGTCAATAAAACCACTAAGTTCAAGAAAGGCAAGGGTAAAAAGAACTTCAAGAAGGACGGCAAGCAAGTTGCCGCGCCTGGCAAGCCTGTTGCCGGGAAGAAGCCAAAGTATGGACCCAAGCCAGAGACTGAGTGCTTTTATTGCAAGGGAACGGGTCACTGGAAGCGGAACTGCCCCAAATACTTAGCAGACAAGAAGGCCGGCAACGTCAAAGGTATATATGATATACATGTTATTGATGTGTACCTTACCAGCACTCGTAGTAGCTCATGGGTATTCGATACCGGTGCAGTTGCTCACATTTGTAACTCAAAACAGGAGCTGTGGAATAAACGGAGACTGGCGAAGGATGAGGTGACGATGCGCGTCGGGAATGGTTCCAAGGTCGATGTGATCGCCGTCGGCACGCTGCCTCTACATCTACCCTCGGGATTAGTTTTAAACCTGAATAATTGTTATTTAGTACCAGCTTTGAGCATGAACATTGTTTCTGGATCTCGTCTTATGCGAGATGGATATTCTTTCAAATCGGAGAATAATGGTTGTTCTATTTATTTGAGAGATATGTTTTATGCTCATGCCCCGCTGGTCAATGGTTTATTTTTGATGAATCTCGAACGTAGTGATACACATATTCATAGTGTAGATGCCAAAAGATGTAAAGTTGATAATGATAGTCCCACATACTTGTGGCATTGCCGCCTTGGTCATATTGGTGTCAAACGTATGAAGAAGCTCCATTCGGATGGACTTCTAGAGTCTCTTGATTATGAATCATTTGACACGTGCGAACCATGCCTCTTGGGCAAGATGACCAAGACTCCGTTCTCCGGAACAATGGAGCGAGCAACCAACTTGCTGGAAATCATACATACCGATGTGTGCGGTCCAATGAGTGTTGAGGCTCGCGGAGGCTACCGTTATGTTCTCACCCTCACGGATGACTTGAGTAGATATGGGTATATCTATTTGATGAAACACAAGTCTGAGACCTTTGAAAAGTTCAAGGAATTTCAGAATGAGGTTGAGAATCAACGCGACAGAAAAATAAAGTTCTTGCGATCGGATCGTGGGGGTGAATATTTAAGTCATGAATTTGGCACACACCTTAGAAGCTGTGGAATTGTTTCACAATTGACACCGCCCGGAACACCTCAACGTAACGGTGTGTCCGAACGTCGAAATCGTACTCTGTTGGACATGGTGCGATCTATGATGTCCCTCACCGATTTACCGCTATCTTTTTGGGGTTATGCTTTAGAGACTGCCGCATTCACTTTAAATAGGGCTCCGTCAAAATCCGTTGAGACGACTCCATATGAACTTTGGTTTGGCAAGAAACCGAAGCTGTCGTTTCTGAAAGTTTGGGGTTGCGATGCTTATGTCAAGAAACTTCAACCTGAAAAGCTCGAACCCAAATCGGAAAAATGCGTCTTCATAGGATACCCAAAGGAAACAATTGGGTACACCTTCTACCACAGATCCGAAGGCAAAGTCTTTGTTGCCAAGAATGGATACTTTCTGGAGAAAGAGTTTCTCTCGAAAGAAGTGAGTGGGAGGAAAGTAGAACTTGATGAGGTGACAGTCACCCCTCCTGGACCGGAAAGTAGCGCAGCGCAGGAAACTGTTCCTGAGGTGCCTGCACCGACAAGGGAGGAAGATAATGATAATGATCATGAAGAAACAGATCAAGTTACTACTGAACTTCGAAGGTCCACAAGGGCACGTTCCGCACCAGAGTGGTACGACAACCCTGTCCTAGAAATCATGTTGTTGGACAACGGTGAACCTTCGAACTATGAAGAAGCGATGGCGGGCCCAGATTCCAATAAATGGCTTGGAGCCATGAAATCCGAGATAGAATCCATGTATGAAAACAAAGTATGGACTTTGGTGGACTTGCCTGATGATAGGCACGCCATAGAAAATAAATGGATATTTAAGAAGAAGACAGACGCAGATGGTAATGTGACCATCTATAAAGCTCGGCTTGTCGCTAAGGGTTATCGACAAGTTCAAGGGATTGACTACGACGAGACTTTCTCTCCCGTAGCGATGCTGAAGTCAGTCAGAATCATATTAGCTATTGCCGCATTCTATGATTATGAGATATGGCAAATGGACGTCAAAACAGCATTCCTTAATGGCTTCCTCAAGGAAGAGTTGTATATGATGCAACCGGAAGGTTTTGTCGATCCAGAGAACGCTAACAAGGTATGCAAGCTCCAGCGCTCGATTTACGGGCTGGTGCAAGCATCTCGGAGTTGGAATATTCGCTTTGATGAGGTGATCAAAGCGTTTGGCTTTATACAGACTTATGGAGAAGCCTGTATTTACAAGAAAGTGAGTGGGAGCTCTGTAGCATTTCTCATATTATATGTGGATGACATATTGCTGATGGGAAATGATATAGAATTCTTGGAAAATGTAAAGGCCTACTTGAATAAAAGTTTTTCAATGAAGGACCTTGGAGAAGCTGCTTACATATTAGGCATCAAAATCTATAGAGATAGATCGAGACGCCTCATTGGTCTTTCACAAAGTACATACCTTGACAAAATATTGAAGAAGTTCAATATGGATCAGTCAAAGAAAGGATTCTTGCCTGTTTTGCAAGGTATGAGATTGAGTAAGACTCAGTCGCCGACCACGGCAGAAGATAGAGAAAAGATGAGTGTCATTCCCTATGCCTCGGCAATAGGTTCTATCATGTATGCCATGCTGTGTACCAGACCTGATGTGAACCTTGCCATAAGTTTGGTAGGGAGGTACCAAAGTGATCCTGGTACGGAGCACTGGACAGCGGTCAAGAACATCCCGAAGTACCTGAAAAGGACTAAGGATATGTTTCTCGTTTATGGAGGTGACGAAGAGCTCGTCCTAAAGGGTTACGTCGATGCTAGCTTCGACACAGATCTGGATGACTCTAAGTCACAAACCGGATACGTGTATATTTTGAATGGAGGGGCAGTCAGCTGGTGCAGTTGCAAGCAAAGCGTGGTGGCAGCATCTACATGTGAAGCGGAGTACATAGCTGCTTCTGAAGCAGCGCAGGAAGGAGTCTGGATGAAGGAGTTCATCACCGACTTAGGAGTCATTCCAAGCGCGTCAAGCCCGATGACTCTCTTCTGTGACAACACTGGTGCTATTGCTATTACCAAGGAGCCCAGGTTTCACAAGAAGACCAAGCACATCAAGCGCCGTTTCAACTCCATCCGGAATTATGTTCAGGATGGAGATATAGATATTTCTAAAGTGCATACGGATCTGAATGTAGCAGACCCGTTGACTAAACCTCTTTCACGAGCAAAACATGATCAACACCAGAACTCTATGGGTGTTCGATTCATCACAATGTAACTAGATTATTGACTCTAGTGCAAGTGGGAGACTGTTGGAGATATGCCCTAGAGGCAATAATAAAAGCATTATTATTATATCTCCTTGTTCATGATAATTGTCTGTTATTCATGCTTGAATTGTATTGTACGGAAACAGCGATACATGTGTGAATACACAGATCACAATGAGTCCCTGGTAGGCCTCTAGTAGCCAGCTCGTTGATCAACAGATGGTCACGGTTTCCTGACCATGGACATGAGATGTCGGTGATAACGAGATCACATCATTAGGAGAATGATGTGATGGACAAGACCCAAACTTGAGCATAACACGAGATCGTATAGTTCGTAATGCATAAGCTTTTCAGTGTCAAGTATTTATTCCTTAGACCATGAGGTTGTACAACTCCCGGATACCGTAGGAGTGCTTTGGGTGTGCCAACCGTCACAACGTAACTGGGTGGCTATAAAGGTACGCATCGGGTATCTCCGAAAGTGTCTGTTGAGTTGGTACGAACCGAGACTGGGATATTGTCACTCCGTATGACGAGAGGTACCTCTGGGCCCACTCGGTAAGACATCATCATAATGAGCTCAATGTGACTAAGTAGTTAGTCACGGGATGATGAATTACGGATCGAGTAAAGAGACTTACCATAACGAGATTGAACAAGGTATTGGGAATACCGACGATCGAATCTCGGGCAAGTACCGTACCGATGGACAAAGGGAATAACATACGGGATTGAGTGAATCCTTGACACGGTGGTTCATCCGATGAAGATCATCGAGGAACACGTGGGAACCAACATGGGTATCCAGATCCCGCTATTGGTTATTGACCGGAGAGTGGTCTCGGTCATGTCTACGTGTCTCCCGAACCCGTAGGGTCTACACACTTAAGGTTCGGTAACGCTAGGGTCGTAGAGATTAATGCACGTGGAAACCCGAAAGTTGTTCGGAGTCCCGGATGAGATCCCGGACGTCACGAGGAGTTCCGGAATGGTCCGGAGGTAAAGATTGATATATGGGAAGTCCAGTTTCGGCCAACGGGTGATCTCCGGGGGTCACCGGGAGTGTCCCGGGACCATCGGAGGGGCCCCGGGGGTCCACCGGGTGGGGCCACCCCTCCCGGTGGGGCCCCTAGGCCGCAAGGGGATGTGTCCAGCCCTCAGGGCTGGCGCACCACCTAGGGAGGCCCACCTCCCCTGCGCCTAGGGATAAACCCTAAGGGGAGGGGGGGCCACCACTTGCCTTGGGGGAGGAGGACTCCTCCCTGGCCGCCGCCCCCCCTTGCAGATTGGATCTGCAAGGGGCTGGCGCCCCCCCTGGCCCCCTATATATATGTGGGGGGGGGGGGGAGAGGGCAGCCGCACCTCAGCCCTGGCGCCTCTCCCCCTCCCGTCACACCTCCCAACTCCTTTGCAGGGCAGCCCGGCGAAGCCCTGCTGCGATCTCCACTGCATCCGTCATCACGCCGTCGTGCTGCCGGATCTCTGACGACTTCTCCTCCCCCCTTGCTGGATCAAGAAGGAGGTGACGTTGCTGCACCGTACGTGTGTTGAACGCGGAGGTGCCGTCCGTTCGGCGCTAGATCATCGGTGACGAAGAACGTGAAGAGTACGACTACTTCATCCTTGCTTCGTTGAAAGCTTCCGCACGCAATCTTCATAACGGTATGTAGATGCACTCTTAGTTGCTCGTTGCTAGATGTCTCCATACTTGGATCTTGGTGAAGACGTAGAAATTTTTTGATTTATGCTACGTTCCCCAACAGCCTCCGGCGGTGGCGGGCGGGGTGAGACAGGGAATAGAGACTTCCGTGCCCCCTTTGGTGGTTTTGTGCCTGGGCCGGCAGGGAACCAGCGCTATGTGCCTCGACGAGGTGGTTTTGGAGGTCGTGGTGGTCGGGGTGGGGCGGGCAGGTTCGGCCGAGCGGAGGCCGCACCCCTCACCAAGATGCGCCACAGCGCAGAGAACATGCACAGATTGTGGTAGAATCTGCAGGGGAAGGAAAGCCCGCTGCCCCCTCTACCTCGACTGGAGAAACTGAGGCTCCAAGCGATAAGGAGCTATCCAAAGCGGCGGTGGCGTTGGTTCGGGATCTTGTGACTGCGGTTTCACCGGCTGTGGACGGGGCAACTGATAGTCAGGCTGAGAAAAGAGATACGGAGGCTACTTCCAAGGGCCAACGCAAGCGGGAGAAGCTCTATTGCTTCCGCTGTGGTGAACCTGGGCACTACGCAGTTGGATGTTCAACTGAGCTCTGTGATGTGTGTCTACGCCCGAAACATGAGACGGAGTGTCCATTACTTTCGGCTCCTAAGCCTGTGGTAACTATTTATGGAGTCTGTGAACCAAAGCTTATGTTCTTTGAGACACCTACGATGAAATCGTGCAGACCCCGGCTGGAGAATGCTAGGACTGGTATGATTCGTGTGACCAAGGGCTCTCTCTCCGAGGAGCAAATTATTTTGCAACTTCGTAGGCTGGTTTCAAATACATTTCAGTGGTCACTTGTTCGGGTTGAGGACCATGTGTACAAAGTTGATTATCCTACCAAATTTGACCTAGACAGAATTAATCAATTTGGTATGTGTAAGGTTCCAGGAAGTTCTTGTGTGCTTGAGTTTGATGAGTGGAAGCGGAACGAGCCGGTCGGAATACCTCTTGTTCAGATTTGGGTTAGATTTTATGGACTTCTGCCGGAATTGCTTAATGATTTTCTTGAGACTTGGAGTGTTGGATCTCTTATTGGGAAGACTCTGGAGGTGATATGCCCTTTACACGTATGCACGGCATTGCTCGGATGCGGGTGGGTGTGCTTGATGTTGATGCTATTCCGGGCCTGCTGGGTTGGGTGTATGAGGGAATGAGCTATGATTTGAGAATTGAAATTGAGGGTGCACCTTTGCCACAGGATGCCAATGCAGCCTCAGGCACGGATGATAGTGCGGGTGATGGAAATGGTAAGCAGGATGATCTCATGGATCATGATCAGGCGGGTCAGCATTCTGTATCTGGAGGGCAGGGTCAGACACTCGAGACATCTGCGGGCAAGTCCCCAGCCTCCTCCACGCCCATGACAGGGATCCAGGGTCGTCGGTCGTGTGCATTATCCGCACCGGGGCGGCTTTGGAGTGAGAGGGTAGAGGAGGATGATCAATTCGAGCATGAGTTGCCGCCGCTATCTCCGCGATCTAAGGATGGATGCAATGATTTGAGTTTGCTGCTGTCTCCGCAGCGCCAGAGCCCAGCTCAAGAGGCTTTGGCCCCGGCCTCTCTGACGGGGGAGCGTGGTTCACCTTAGAGGAGGTCGTTGGCACCGGGCGCGATGCAGGAAGCTCAGGTGGCAGGCTCGTCACCTTCTATGATGGCAGCTGAGGGGACGATGGAGACTCGTTCGGGAGGCCGGACGGTACGTCCGACGGTCGAGGAGGTGGTGGCTTTTGGCGGGATACCAGATTCTAGCGAAAGGCGATCGAGCCATCGCATTCAGGCGCAACCGGATGCAGATGACCTTCTGATGGGGCGTGCCATGCGGGCGGCCCGGATCCGCGACATCGAGACGTCTATAGGTATGTCTGTAAATACGAATGTACTGTTCTACATATTTCTCAAAACGACATAGTTGCACGAGCAGATAAATTGGGGGTGTCTTTGGGTGATAATGAGCACCAAGTTGCATATTCTATTAATGAACTACTTGATCGGGAGGCGGATAGAGCTATTATAATGCTTAGGAATTTAGCTGCGGTGCAACCGATGGAAGATAGTGACATTAATGAGCTTGGTGTGGGTCAGCTCGAAACATTGTGTGAAGATTTGACACCTTTAGGTAGCCTTGACCATGATCCTGAGGACTTGGAGGAGCATGCGGCTCTTCCAGCCCCTCCGAGAGCGACGAGTGATGAAGTGGAAGCTGAGCAGGATGAGGCTTTTGCTGATCCGGTAGAGAACCTCAGTGGTGAACACGGTCATGCGGACTGTGTGATTACGATGGATGATCCTAAGCGCATACGTCGGAGAAAGCTTTACGATATGTCGACAGTGCGCAGGAGCGCTAGGATCCGGGTAAAACGCAGATTCCATGATGATCCATGAAAGGGATTTTCTGGAATTCTAGAGGTATTGCGCACCTCTCTAAGCGTAGGTTTCTAGCGGAGGCATCCAACGAGTATAAGCTTGACTTCATCGCATTGCTCGAGACAAGGCGAGATAATTTCACTTCTCAGTTTCTTTCAACAGTTTCTGGAGGAGTTGAATTTGATTGGCATTGTCTACCACCTCGCGGGAGGTCCGGAGGGATTCTTTTAGGAGTAAAGTGTGAAACGCTCGAGGTGGTAAACGTTTTCATGGGTGAGTTTGCCGTCAAATTTCACGTGAGATCGAAAATTGATGGGTTTAGGTGGGCTCTCGTGGCTGTCTACGGTGCGGCACAGCCGGAGCTCAAACCTGACTTTCTTGCAGAGCTAGTGAGGATTTGCGGTGGGGAGACGTTGCCAATTTTAGTTGGTGGTGATTTTAACATCATTAGGCGTAGAGCTGAGAAGAATAATGATAATTTCGATGCTAGATGGCCATTCATGTTTAATGCCATTATTGAGAATATGGATCTGCGGGAAATAGATCTCACAGGTCGCCAATTCACATGGGCTAATAACTTAGAGAATCCCACATATGAGAAGCTTGACAGGGTTCTTACTAGCATTGATTGGGAACAAAAATTCCCGCGTGTGACTGTACGAGCTCTGCAAAGAGGTCTTTCGGACCATACTCCTTTGCTTCTAGACTCGGGTGAGGCGGCTCACCGAGGGAACAAGGACATATTTTCTTTCGAAACCGCTTGGTTTGAGAGAGAAGGCTTCCTGGAGCTCGTCGAGCGACAGTGGAAGTCGGAATGTAGAGGGAGGTCTAACATTGATAAATGGCAATTTAAGATTAGAGATCTACGTCAGTTCCTGAGGGGCTGGGCTAAACACAATAGTGGTGAATATAGGCAGCAAAAAGAAAGTTTGCTCGATATCATCAATAAGCTCGACATTAAGGCGGAGAGTTCTGCCCTCAGCGCCGATGACCGAGTGGCCAAGAGGGAGGCTGAAGTCAATCTCGCGAAACTTCTTAGAGAAGAGGAACTAAAGTGGGCACTTAGAGCGAAGGTGCGATCGGTGGTTGAAGGCGATAATAATACACAGTTTTTTCACTTGATTGCCAACGGGAAACATCGGAAAAAACGTATATTTCTGCTTGAACAAGATGAGGGTACGATAGTGGGCCAGGAGAACCTTAAGATGTATATTTCAGATTTCTACAAAAAGCTTTTTAGCACACCAGATGACAACTTTGTCTCGATGGATGAGAGTCTAGTGCAGGACATTCCCCAACTGGGTGACGATGAGAATGACATCCTGGTGGCTCCTTTCACTGAAACAGAAGTGTTGGAAGCCATTTCCCAAATGAAAAATAACAAAGCACCGGGGCCTGATGGTTTCCCTGTTGAATTTTATAAGAAATGTTGGCATTTCATCAAAGGGGATCTGATGCCTATGTTCCAAGATCTTTTCGATGGCCATTTACAACTTTTTAAGTTAAACTTTGGCACAATCACATTGCTGCCCAAGAAGGCTGATGCGACTCGCATTGAGCAGTTCAGACCGATTTGTTTACTCAACGTGAGTTTCAAAATCTTCACTAAGGTGGGCACGAATCGACTAACGCAGATTGCCCACACCGTGGTTCAGCCTTCTCAAACCGCGTTCATGCCGGGACGCCATATCCTTGAGGGAGTGGTCGTTTTACATGAAACACTTCATGAAATTCACTCCAAGAAAATGGATGGAGTGGTCTTCAAAGTGGACTTCGAAAAAGCATATGACAAGGTTAAATGGCCATTTTTACAACAAGCCCTACGCATGAAAGGATTTAACCCAGCTTGGAGGAAGCAGGTTGAAGCCTATGTTCAGGGGGGTAGCGTCGGCATTAAAGTTAATGATGACATAGGTCATTTTTTTCAGACGCAAAAGGGTTTGAGACAAGGTGACCCGATGTCTCCTATCATCTTTAATATTGTCGTAGACATGCTGGCTATTCTGATAAATAGGGCGAAAGAAGATGGCCAGGTGGGGGGGGGGGGCTCGTTCCACATCTGGTGGATGGTGGAGTGTCCATCTTACAATATGCTGATGACACTATTATCTTCATGGAGCATGACGTCGCGAAGGCGAGAAATATGAAGCTGGTGCTTTGTTTATTTGAGCAATTGTCGGGCCTAAAGATTAATTTTGACAAAAGTGAGCTATTTTGTTTTGGACGTGCCAAAGAGGAAGAGGAGACCTACAAACAGTTGTTTGGCTGTGGGATGGGATCCTTGCCTTTTACGTATTTGGGCATTCCAATCCATCATCGTAAACTTACCAATAAAGAGTGGAAATGCATCGAAGATCGTTTTGAAAAAAACTGAGCTGCTGGAAGGGTAAGCTCTTATCTTACGGCGGTAGATTGATCCTCGTTAACTCGGTCTTGACGAGTATGCCAATGTTTCTTTTGTCTTTCTTTGAAGTACCGGTGGGAGTACGGAAAAGATTAGACTTCTATAGATCAAGGTTCTTTTGGCAAAGTGATGAGAATAAGAAGAAATACAGGTTGGCCAAGTGGAACATTATTTGCAGACCAAAAGACCAAGGTGGTCTGGGTATCGAGAACTTAGAGGTTAAGAATAGATGCCTACTTAGTAAATGGATCTATCGCCTATCAGTTGAAACTGAAGGGGTGTGGGTTCAACTACTACGTAATAAATACTTGCATACAAAGTGTCTATCTCAAGTAACGACCCGCCCAAACGACTCGCCCTTTTGGAAAGGGCTGATGCGGGTCAAAATGGCTTTTTTTGGTAGGTGCAAGTTCATGGTAGGCAACGGACACAGCACACGATTTTGGGAGGATACCTGGCTAGGAGACACTCCTCTTGCGGTGCAATATCCTTCTCTATACAACATAGTCCAACGCAAGGAGAGCTCGGTTCATACAGTTTTGAGCACGGTCCCCTTGAATATTGAGTTCCGGAGAGCGTTAGTGGGCCAACGCTGGGAGCGTTGGCTCAATTTGGTGCGTAGGCTAATGCAAGTTAATCTTACTGCAGAGACGGACTCCATTAGATGGAAGCTGTCCGTGTCTGGCGCATTTTCGGTGAAGTCTATGTATACAGACTTGATCAACACCGGACCCATTCCGAGGTCGATGCATATATGGAAAATTAAAGTGCCACTAAAGATTAAAGTGTTCATGTGGTTTGTGCATAAGGGAGTGATCTTGACGAAGGATAATTTAGCTAAACGTAATTGGACAGGCAGCAAGAGATGTTGTTTTTGTGATCAGGAAGAATCTATAAAACATCTGTTTATCCTTTGTCCTCTTACTAAGCTACTGTGGAGAACACTTCATGTGGCATTTAATATCGCTCCACCATTATCGCTCCAACATCTTTTTGGGGATTGGCTGCGTGGAATTGATTCCAAGATAGCGGCACATATTCGAGTAGGAGTATGCGCTATGCTTTGGGCTATATGGAATTGTAGAAATGATGTTGCTTTTAACAGAAAGACTTTAACAAACTTTTTGCAGGTTATCTTCAGGGCATCCACATGGATCCGTACGTAGTCATTACTCAGTCCTGCGGATCGCAGGGAGCATATGGCTTTTGGGTGCAGCCGATAGGAGACGGTCGCACAGGATACCTACAACCGATTTGGATGGCGCTCCACACTTAGGTTAAGTGGGTAGGCTATGTAGTCTGATGAGGCCGGTTGTGGTCATTTTTCTTTTTTAGCCAAATGTGGCATTGGTTACTTTTTGCACCTTTAAACTTGAGACTGCGTGTTTGGACATCGTTCGTTTAATAAAAAGGGCTGTGTGCATCTAAAGATGCAGAGGCCGGAGGTTTCCTCCTTTTCGAAAAAAAAGTCCCTTGCATTACGTAACCAAGTGTAAATGACCTTTGATTCAACACGTTCAACTAAAATCCTGGTACTTGCATTATTCCTGGATTTATTTCAGGATTTCCGGCGATGCGCTTTCAGTGGGAGGAGACGTTCCCGTCGACGACGAGGCGCCTACGGTGACTTCGTAAATCTCAAAATGATATGCCGGCTCAGTCTTTCGAAGGTGCTCATAGGGATAGGGTGTGCGTGTGTGCGTTCATAGAGGTGAGTGTATGCGCGTGTATATGAGCGCTTGTGTGATGCTAAAAAAAACTAGTTTGCGGTGCATCGTCGAGTCGCTTGGACCGTAACTCCGGCCACAGTTGGTCTCTTATAAGGCATATTTACTGTTTGAAAAAAACACGAACCTACTGGTGTTCGTCTCGGCCGTCGGATCCGGTCGAAAGACCGCTAGTACTGCGTCAACGTCGTCAGTATGCCTCCTGACCGTAGGATCTGAGGTCGAATCGACTTGCGCACCAAACTATCCGTCTCGCTCACGTGAATCAGAACCCGATCGATCACGACTCGACGCCGCGACGGCCCTGCAGACCCGTATATAATCACCACGATCAGCCGACACCCAGAACCACAAATCGATCCATGAAAACAAATTACCACATATAGCTTTCGATCGAGCCTCGAGTCCTCGACGACGACAACGACCTAAACCGGACCCAGAAGCGGCCATGGCTGGTCGCGGCGTGGCCGCGGCCGCGGTGGCCTTGGTCTTCCTCGTCTTCCTCGCCGCCTCTTCCTCGGCGGCCGGCGCGCACGTCGACGACGCTGCAGAGCACGGTGTCCCGCGGGGGCTGACGAGGCGGACGGAGGCTGATGTGCGGGCGATGTTCGACGCGTGGCTGGCGCGGCACGGCCGCTCCTACAACGCGCTCGCCGAGTACGTCCGCCGGTTCCGCGCGTTCCGGGACAACCTCGACTTCGTGGACGCCCACAACGCCCGTGCCGCGCAGCGCGGCGGGTTCCGCCTCGGGATGAACCGCTTCGCCGACCTCACCAACGCCGAGTTCCGCGCCGCCTACCTCGGCGCGGGCGCCGCTGGCAGGGCCCGCAACGCCGTCGGCGATCGCTACAGGTACCATGCCGAGGACGTGCTGCCGGAGTCCGTGGACTGGAGGCAGAAGGGCGCCGTGGCGCCGGTGAAGAACCAGGGCCAATGCGGCAGTTGCTGGGCGTTCTCCACGGTCGCCGCGGTGGAAGGCATCAACAAGATCGTCACCGGCGACCTGGTGAAGCTGTCGGAGCAGGAGCTCGTTGACTGCTCCCGCAACGGGCAGAACAGCGGGTGCAACGGCGGCATCATGGACGACGCCTTCGACTTCATCGTCCGGAACGGCGGCATCGACACCGAGGAGGACTACCCCTACATCGCCAAGGAGGGCAAGTGCGACCTCGCCAAGAAGGCCCGCAAGGTCGTCTCCATCGACGGCTTCGAGGACGTGCCCGCCGACGACGAGGCGTCGCTGATGAAGGCCGTGGCGCACCAGCCCGTGAGCGTCGCCATTGAGGCCGGCGGGCGCGAGTTCCAGCTCTACGAGTCCGGGGTCTTCACGGGCCGGTGCGGCACGGAGCTGGACCACGCCGTGCTCGCGGTGGGCTACGGCACGGACGCTGACGGCGGCAAGGACTTCTGGCTTGTGCGCAACTCGTGGGGTCCGGGCTGGGGCGAGGGTGGCTACATCCGGATGGAGCGCAACGTGACCGCGAGCTCCGGCAAGTGCGGCATCGCCATGTTCGCGTCGTACCCGGTCAAGAACGGGCCCAACCCGAAGCCGGCACCACCGGCGCCGGAGGAGAAGTGCGACCGCTACAGCTCGTGTCCGGCGGGGAGCACGTGCTGCTGCACGTACGGCGTGAGGAGCGTGTGCCTTGCGTGGGGGTGCTGCCCGGCCGAGGGCGCCACCTGCTGCCGGGACAGGGCGACCTGCTGTCCGTCAGAGTACCCCGTCTGCAACGCTGGTGACCGCACTTGCGCCAAGAGCAAGGGAAGTCCGTTCGCCGTGGATGCGCTGCCCCGGACACCGGCGAAGCGACAGAGGACGGCGGTCTCCCAACTTGTTGATTCAATTTTCTCGTTCTAGGCGTAGTTTTGGTTATATAGGTTACAGCTTTCTGTTCTGATAATGCTTTCTTTTTCCAATAAAACTTAGCTAGGACTAGGAGCAATTGTAAATATTAAGCGTGCATTTTTTTTCTCATTTAGATCGAATTGCTATGTATGTGTACATATAATGAACAATCATGCTCACCGTTGCAAATGCGATCCTAGTTTTTTCGTTCTAGGCGTTTCATATAATCACAAGTGCGGGCCACCTTTTGAGCCGCTCGAACGGATCCATCACGGGTCAAGCAGTCCTAGCCTAGCTGGCAAAGTTAAATACTCCCTTCGTTCTTAAATATAAGTCTTTGTAGAAATTCTACTATAAACTACATACGGATGTATATAGATGCACTTTAGATTGTAGATTCACTCATTTTGCTTCGTACGTGGTTCATTGTGAAATCCCTCCAAAAACTTATATTTAAAAACGAAGGGAGTACTATACTACTGTTCTGTTGCTTGAGAACGGGAGCCCGGCAGGGTTCAGGAGGAATGGTGCCGTCTAAACTCTACCCCGGGTAAGAGAATCTCCAGCCGTTGGCCCCCCAGGACGCGCCGAAAACTGTCGCCTGGGGGCGAGCCGGCGCTAGTTTCGGCTTGGGTGCCAGTTCGTTCCCAGTCGCCGGCCCCCCAGGTCGCCCCCAGGCGCCGATATCGGCCCATTTTCGGTGCTTTAAGCCCATTTTCGGCGCTTTTCACCCCATTTTCGGCGCAAAACGGCCCAGGCTCGACGTTGTAGATAGATAGTTCACATATATAGATAGATAGGTCACATAACCCTACGATAGATAGATAAATAGATAGTTCACATAGTCTTCTCCTACGACCAACTACTACTAGTCATTCTCCGACTCGGACTCTTCCTCGGTGATGTCCTCCTCCGATGTCTCAGCGTAGGCGTCAAGGAACCGCTCGTCGGTGAAGTCCTAGGAGGACACATCTCCTTGCTCGCCGTTGGACTTAGCGACCGCCCTCCGCGCTCGCTTGTCCTCGCGATAAGCCGCTCGCTCCTTCCTCCACTTCTTCCTCTCCGCCCTCCTCTCGGGCAAGAACCGGTACTCGTCGATGAAGTTTTGCGGGAAGTTTTGGCGCCACGTCGCCATGGCTTCCTCATCCATCTCGGCCAAGTGGAGACGGTGCGCCCGTCTACGGTTCTTCCGACGATCTTCGTCGGTTCTAAGACGCGGGGGAGGCGCCAGCTCCTGTGCCCGCTCCAGAGTCGGCACGTCCATGAAGTTCATGTCCCAACGGGAACGCCGGAGGCGCCACGCCGCAGCGTCGTACGTGCGGGCACCCTCCTCAGCGGTGTCGAAGGTTCCGAGGCGGAGGCGCACGTCGCTCGACTGAATCTCGGCGGAGTAGGTGTCGGACGGACGAACCCGGACGCCGCGGTAGCCCGCACCTCCCCGGCGGCGAGGCAGCATGGGGGCGCAGTGCGTGTCAGCGACGAAGCAGCCAGCGGCCGGAGGGGCGCAGTGCGTGGCAGTGCGGAGGAGAGTGCGGTGGGCGATGTGGCTGCGGTGCGGGCGTTCACCGGCAAGGTAGGATGCTTTTATAGCCGGAGCTCGCGCGGCGAGAGGCGCATGCCAGGCGACGCGTGGCGGTCGCCCATGGTGCCGGACGACGCGATGGGTCGCTGGGCGGCATCAATGGCAGGCGACGGCTTGGCAGTGCGGCAGCTTTGGCATTGATTCCGCGGGAACCGAGGCGATGAGGACGACGAAGCAGCACGTCGCTGATAGGACGGGCCCATCACATTCGCGCCTAAAAATGCCTCGTCCGGCGCCCCCAGGCGACCCCCAGCGCCCCGGGTTCGGGTTGGGTCCGTCGGCTCCAGTTTCGGCCCAATCCGGCGATTTTCGGAGTCCTGGGGGCGCGACTGGGCCATTTTTTCGGCGCCGGCGCCTAAAAAGTGGCCTTGGGGGGGCTGTTGGGGCGCGGCTGGAGATGCTCTAAGGTCCCTCTATAGTGAAAAGGAGAAGGCAGGGAGAGGGAGACGAAAGTGTTGATACTGATATGTTGAATGAGGCGACGGAGGCCGCTTGATCTGATTCTCCTAAGACCAACTCCAACGGGTCGATCCAAACGGACATCACTTTTGTTCGCTTTTTGTTCGTTTGGGTACCATTTTTATTTTGTGTCCGCTTTTTCGTTTGGGTCGGTCGGTACGCCCAACGGGAGGCAGACATATTTTGTGCATGTCCGCGTCCGCATTCAGTCGAACACCTGGTGAGCGAGCTCTCGCATAGCCCCGCTCCGCTCCCGTGCTGCAGCTCTCGCGCGTTCTGCGTGTTGCCGGCGCCCGCTTGCCCCGGCCCTAGGCCCGACGTTCGCCGTGCCCGCCGTGGCTCGTGCGCGCCGCGCCCTCCGTAGCTCGCCCCGGCCCCACGACCGCCGCAACCGCCTCGCTAGCTTGCTCCGCCCGCCGCACCTCGCGCCCCGCCCACCGCCGCGCTAGCTAGGCCCCTCCGCGCCGCAGCTCGCGCTGCTCTGCCCCTGCCCGACGCACCGGCCCGCGCGCTCCTGCTGCGTGGCGGGGCGCGGCCGTGCCGAGCGTGCGAGCTCCTCCTACTGCGTGGTGGGGCGCGGCCGTGCCGGGCGTGCGAGTTCCCCCTGCTCCGGGGCGGGGCGAGGCCGGGCCGGGCACGCGAGCTGCTGCTGCTGCGTGCGGCACGGCGGCGTCCAAGCAGGGCGAGCGCGGCGGCGTGGCAGGACCTGTGCCATGGCTATCGCGAGAGAGACGGGAGAGAGAAAAAATATTATGTGAGTGAATGACAGATGGGCCACTTGGGACCGGCAGCGGATGGAGGCGGACGAGAGAGACGCAGGAAGCGTCCGGTTTGTGTCCGCTTCGGACCCAAATGTGTCTCAAATTTGGGCAGGAAATGGATCCGCGCGGACACAAAGCGGACACAAAATAATAATGGGTCTTTGCGTTGGGCCGTTGTTTTTGTCCTCGCTGACCCAAACGGACGGCGGCGGATAAAATGGGTACTCCCATTGGAGTTGCTCTAAGTTGGTATACTTAGGAAACGCAAGTGGAGTGGGCATTTAGCGAGTAGTTCTAATAGGTTTTTGGGTGGTGTGGATTGAAAATCCACATGTAAATACACAATGTAAATACGACCTCAGGAGTTCCTCCCCCTCTCTCTATAATGAATGATACGCATGCTTGTGCGTATTCGAGAAAAAAATTCTCCTATTGAAACTGGTTGGGAGGAGGGAATATCCCAACAGCTGGTGAATTAGTAACGTTATTATGTCAGTCGCATTCCCCAACATAAGTTTTTTCTTGTGTGAAATGAGGCAGAAAGAAGAGAAGATGAAGAGGATTCGAGGCTGTCTAGGCCTAAAAGATTTTTGTGGAGTGAATTGCAAGGGCATGAGTGGTGGTCTTCTACTTTTTTTGTCATGCGTCTTATCATGTGGAGATTGTGAGAAGAATCAGCCATATAATATATTTCTTTAGGATTAACCAGCCATATATTGATGGTCGGGTACGTGTTAGCCAGGATGTCGAGCGAAGAATCATGTGCGTGCAAGGTGAGCCCCGAGTTTTTTTTTTTAGGGGGGAATATCTCGCTGCTTTATTTAAACAAAGTCTGGAATGTCAGAAGAAATTACATCTAAAATAAAATCTGGCGGCGACGTTAACCACGTCTCGCATCGGTCCTCACCAACCCCTACTTTCGCTAACTTATGAGCAGCAACATTCCCAGAGCGACGAATCCAAGAGACCTTGAATTCCAGCATAGAATTGAGCATTTCCTTGATGTCTTGCACCCACGGCCCCAACGCAGATAGGTTCCTTGATGGCTGGTTGATCATTTGCACCACCACCTTGCTGTCCAATTCGACATGAGCGCGCTGGACTTGAAGTTCGACGGCCAGTTGAACAGCCCTCCTACAGGCCAGCACTTCCACTGCTTCGGGATCAGTAATATGTGGAAAGTGATGGCAAGCTCCCGCCAAGAAAGCACCATGATGATTCCGTAGAACTGCCCTCCCTCCTCCTTTCTGTCCATACTTGGAGGTCGCGCCGTCAGAGTTGACCTTGATCCAACTCTCAACAGGTGGCTCCCATTTCTGGATAATCTTGGGTTCCGGCGGCGCCACCCTCCGCTCATGCGCCAGTTTCCACTCAGTCATATGCAGCCGTACTGTGGCCATTATTTCATGTGGCGGGGCAATCCTCTTCCCCTCCTTTGCTTCATTTCTAGCTAACCACAGCCCATACATTGCCTGAATCGTGGTTTCCCTCTCCTCCTCGGCAGCACCGGTGAACCAGCCCAGTAACCAGGAAGCTAATGCGCTCTGGGAATCAATCTGACTCGGCGGGATCGCCACCGAGATTCCCAACTCCGACCGCACTCTCTCCCAGAACTGAACTGAATGTTGGCACGTCCAGAAGCGATGCACCATCGTCTCCTCCCGCCCGCACGCAACACAAAAAACTCCCGGTTTTATCCGACGACGGAAGAGCTCCGACCCCACCGCCAGGCCATTCCGGATCACACGCCACACATGTATCTTCGACTTTGTTGGTGCACTGGTTCCCCACAATGCCAAGTATCCCTTGTGCTTGATGACCGAATTCGAGGACTCCGGCTGTCCGGTTTTTGCCCCGTTTAGCGACATCCTGAGATGATAGGCAGACTTGACACTGAACACCCCATTTTTCGTCAAGTTCCATGCTAAAAAATCTTTAGTGGACGGCCCACCTACAGCTATCTGCTTGATATCCTCTGCATCATTAGGAGAAAACATAGCCTCCACTTTTGCCGTGTCCCAGCTAGTACCTTCAGCCGTGAGGAGATCTGCCACCTTTGTGACTCCCTGAATAAACATTTGTCCTAGCGGCTTCATACTTCCACTGCGTGGAATCCAGGCATCGTGATGGATGTTAATTTTGGTCCCATCTCCTATCCTCCAAACAAGTCCTTCTCTGAGCAAATCCCTTCCATGTAAAATACTTCGGAACGTATATGAGCCGGATGACGGGCAGGTAGCCGACATAATCGAGCTATCCGAGAAGTAGCGCACCCTAAGCACTCTTGCACATAGAGAGGAAGGTGAGCCCCGAGTTGAAAATAGGAATCTCATGGTTGAAATTACAGGATTTAAAAAAAAGACTAATTATCTACCATGGTTAGTGGTGGGTGACTTCAACGAGGCACTATGTGACTTTGAGCACGTGTTAGTGACCCCAAGGGCAGAATCTCAAATGGTAGCTTTTCGGGATACACTTGAAATCTATGGATTGGTAGATCTTGGTTTCGTTGGTGTTCCTGTCACCTACGATAACAAACATGGTCCGCCTTGATGGGGCAACAGCCACAGCTCGTGGACGAATCTATTTGCATATTCTTCAGTTTTGCATGTCACATCCCCGTGTTCCGATCATGTGGCGGTAGTGTTGAAAGGATCCGGGGCCGACATGAACAAAGAGTAGGCGCTATGAACATTTTTGGAAGAGAGATGAGCCTGAGGCGCTACCAGAACTGATAAAGGATGATTGGACTGTTGTAGGTGGGGTGCAAAATCTTGGCAAGTTGAGGGATGCATTAACAAAAACAAATGGTGTATCTCGGGTTTTGGAGTAAGAAATTTGGTAATGTGAGGAGTTAGCCAAGTCACGCTCTCAACTGGAGGAACTGATGCATATGAATGTGGACCAACAGGACATTTGAAGAGCGGTGGATAAAATGAATTAATTATGATACCAAGAGAAGATCATTTCAAAGATTTAGAATTTCCTGGCTAAAGAAGGGTGACAGAAACACCAAGTTTTTTCAAAGCAAGGCCGTCTAGAAGCTAGGAAGAAAAAAAATCAATCAACTAAATGACAGTACTGGTGTGGTGCACTTAGATTTTGCTACAACGGGAAGATAGCCAATGAGTATTTCCATGATACATTTTTTACGAATCCACTATAAGAAATATGTTAACTTACGACCATCACTATTGGTCGCTAAATAGTCGTTGTTTTTCATTTGCGACCTTTTTGTGACAAAAAATAGATGGTCAAAAGCTGACCGTCTTTAATGAAAATTAACGACCTTCTTTGTGATAAGGCCGCTGAAAGCAACGACCAAAACAAAAGGCCGTTGATCCTACGACCAATTGCTTTGGTCGCTGGTTGTCTGCCCAGGTCACGTCGGATCCGACGTGGCAAGCTGACGTGGCAAAATTGCGACCAAATGAAAATGTCTTTGATTAGAATCAGCTCGGTCCAGTTCGCTGTTCTACATGGGCCTAGCCCAACAATTCAATCTTTTTATATTTTTTCCCTATTAATTTTAGTCAGCCACATGGGCCAGGCCCAACATTTCAGCCTTTTTATCTTTCTTTTTTCTGCCAAATTATGTTTAACCAAATGAGTCCAGCCCAATATTTTCCAGGCTTTTTCTTTCCTCGGCCTTGGCCTTTCCACATTCATTTATTTTTGTTTTATTTTTTTACCCAAAATATTTGTCCAATATAATTTGATCCTTGGCCTCTTTAAGGTCCTACTCCAGCCCATTTAACGAACATTTTCAAACCAGTTTGAATAACAATATGAATCAAGTTACCACCTATTAGCTAAATATTACAAAAATGTCTCAGAACACACATTCTACAAATTTCCATCACATACGTATTTTATACAGATCCAAGCAACCTACAACATGTTGTAGTCAAGCCATGGCGGAGCCAGGAATTTGCTGCTGGGTATTCTTTAAAAAAAATATGCCAAAGCAGTAAAATAGAACAATAAATGTACAGCAAGATGATAACATCAATGACTCAATGACCATACATCGATAATAGTAGCAAAATATCATTGTGGCAATAACTCTAACAATTAAGATGATTACAAATAGCAAAGGAAATTACAATATAACTTTACGATCCCCTTTCTGGAAGTGATTGATGACATCCTTATCTTTCACTTGCCTGAAGAATTCTCTCTCAACGAATGTAACCAAGCAATTGTTCAAATATTCATCACCCATTTTGTTTCTGAGTGAATTCTTCACGTATTTCATCGAGGAAAATACCCTCTCAATGCTAGCAGTGGCTACCGGAAGAATGAGAACCAACTTAAGAAGTTTGTAAACAATATAATATTGTTCATTTTTTCTTGTCTCAACTATCAAAACTGAAAGCTCACATAGATTCTTCAACTTGCTAAACCTTTTATCCTTACGCACATGAGAAATGAACATGCTTAACTACCATGGAAGTCTTGACAATTCATCGTTTGTGAAATCCTTAGCATAAAACTTTCGAGCAAGCCTAACCAGCTTCTCTTTATCATAAGCAACAAATGAATCACGTGGACTGAATGCTGCCATGCAAGTAAGTAGTTCAGTGTTTACCTCATCAAATCTTGCATTCAGCTCTTGAAGTTGCCTCACTAGTAGATAAAGGGGGATCAGACCCGGTTCATTTGGGCCTTTAGCCCCGGTTCCAGAACCGGGACAAGAGGGTCGGTACTAATGCTCTGACCCTTTAGTCCCGGTTCAATCCAGAACCGGGGCAGAAGGGTGTCCACGTGGCCTGTGCACCGAGTCCAGGCAGGAGGGGCTTTAGTCCCGGTTGGTGGTACCAACCGGGACCAAAAGGCTTCCACGCGTCAGCATTTCTGTGGCTGTGGTTTTTGTTTTTTTTTGAAAGGGGAGGGGGGGTTTTAGGTTTTGGGGGGTTAATTTAGGTGTTTCATATATTGTGTTAGCTAGCTAATTAATAGAGAGAAGTGTTCTCTCTTATGTCCGTGCTTGGTCGACGCTACATACTACACATACGTATATAGAGAGGACTAGAGTCACGCTAGCTAGCTAGCTAGCTGCTAGCTACTAAGCAAACGAAGGAAACAGAAGATCGTATAATCAACATATATATATATATATATATATATGCATACAGAGAGAAGTAATATCGACCACCTCTCCTTCTCCGAGAGATTGGTCGAACAACAAGTTCTCGTATATCTATCCGACACTACCGGGCACATATATACAACAATTATCTCTTACAAAAATAATCTCCTAACACATGGATGCATGGTCCACATAGTATTCTCCGTCTTCAGCGATCACGTGTTCAAGGAAGAATGCCGCCAATTCCTCTTGAATTGCTCGCAGTCGATCTGGTGTTAGGAGTTCATCCCGCATCCGAAACATCTAATTTGAAGTAGGGGGTCAATACATGAAATGATGCTATAAATTTGTGAATATTATTGATTGCTTACGCACTTCAAATTGTTCATCAGTGTAGCCCCGCTCACAGGTCGTGTGGCGGATGGACTCGCAAATGTAGTATCCACAATAATCATTTCCGGGTTCCTGCCACAACCACTTTACAAGAAATAGAGGTCAATCAAACTGATAAGCAAGAATGCCAAATTGGTATTGATGAAACTAGCGCTTGAATCAAGATATAGGAGATGCGCGCGCGGAACATGCTACTATATAGTACTTACTTTCGGGTATCTAAATTGTAACTTCTTCGGCAGTCCCGGAGCTTTTTTGGTGAATTTTTTCCAAGCCCTGCCAGACAAAGAAAACAATTAGTTGATATCAGAAATGAAGTTGCTGATATATATGCATGGTGGATAATATTGATCGATTTAACTTACCTGGCTAGCATTTGAGTCATGTCCGCATACTCCTCGGGATCTTTACGTTTAGAGTCGAAGACAGTTACTACTCCCTTCTCAAGCTTAATCTCTAAGAGAATATAGTGGTAGCTGCGCACGAATGCATGAGATCATCAATTACATCACTATAACCTTGACTGATATATAAGGGAAACCAAATATGCACAAGACATTAACACTCACTTGAAGTTGTAAGGAAAGAGTATTATATCTTTGTTTTCATTTACCACCAACGATCGTAGCAAGTTGGTCTCGGTATCGTCGGGACGCAATTTAACCTCGGTTGCATCTATGAGGTATGTGTTAATAAACCCAATATCACCTACTTGTCTTTTCTTCAATTCGACGATCTTCAATCTGCATAATATAGTGAGGATAATTATAAATACATGCAATGAAGATCAGCTATATAGAGAAACTTAATGACAGAAGTAGTACTACTTACAGACAGTAGCAGGTGACCGTTGTTTTATCGAGGGCCAATTGATTGAAAAATTGATAGAACTCCTCAAATGAAACAGGCAACAGGTCAATTCCAACGAGGTCATGCTCCGGTTTAACTCTCAAATACAAGTTATTCCTCCCCCCAGACTCTCTGCAGATTTTCAAGTACCAATCATGCAATCTTCGCATATTCGTTGATAGAGATCTTTCATTTTTGACGAGAGGCTTCCCGTACTCGTATCTTTGTATCTGCACTTCCAAGAAATCATAGTGTACATCGTCGGACGTGTAATCTGCAAGATTGGTATAACCGGGCACCATCCTCGGATCATTAGCGACCATGTCGCTAGACACCTTGAGCGGGGGGCACGATTGGTTCGCTTGTTCGCCGAGCTGGGCAATTTGTTTCCCAGCTCGTCCTTCTGCTAACCTCTGATCACTTTTTGTACTTCCGGACCGCTTGGCATCTTGAAATGTCTTTTGAATCATGCGGTCATAGTTGCCCTTCGGCTTACTTTTCGCTGGTTGCTTCAGGGCAGCAAGAGTGCGCTTTGCTTTCACCGCATCTATCTTCTCCTCCGGAGGTGGATGTCTCTGTGCTTTCAACCCTTCAAAAAAGTCCTTCACTTCGCCTTCAGCGATCTTCGTGTTTTCCTCGTCGGACCTCTCGTACGGTAACTTCTCTAGAGGCGTGAGAGAAGGACCGAATCTGCATCGCCTCCCGCCTCTGGCTGTACTGGTAGACGTCGCCGGACCAGACGAAGCGGCTGTCTTTTTTACTTGCTTAGGCGCCGGAGCAGGAGCAGCCGGAGCGGCGGCAGGTCTCTTCCGCCCTTGCTGATTAGGCGGCGAAGGAGGCGGAGTGCTGCCACGCGCCGGCGGCGAAGGAGGCGGAGTGCCGCCACGCGCCGGCGGCGAAGGAGGCGGAGTGCCGCCACGCGCCGGAGAAGGAGCCGGAGTGCCCTGATGGTCACTCGCCGGAGGAGGAGGCGGTGGAGGAGGCGGAGTGCCCTGACTCGTCGGAGGAGGAGGAGGAGGCGGAGGCGTCCAGTTGAGAATGTTGATTAGGTCCTTCCGCCATAGGCATGGAGTCTTCAGTGAAGAACCCAGCCGAGTCTCCCCTTCACCGGTAGGGTGGTCAAGCTGGAGCTCCTCAAATCCCTCCGTTATTTCGTCGACCATCACCCTAGCATATCCTTCTGGAATCGGCCGGCAGTGAAAAGTGTCGTCGGGTCCAGAAGGATAAACAGAGCCAGCAGCCGCCTTGACCTTCAGATTCATCCACTGTGCCATAAGGTGGCAATTTTGTGCCTGCGTGATAGCATCCACAGGATTCCTGGCAGTAGCCGTCAAGGCAGGCTCTGGCAGGTCGGTGGTGTAATGCCCAGGATGGGACTAAACACCGTAATTAACAACAATCCTTAGGGAAAGCTTTTGGTGAAATACAACCCAAGATAACTCCAACGAATAATTGAAGGGTTGAAAAGATCTCCTGAACAAGGAAAATGATGGTTTTAAATATCTCATTCTTGATAACTCGTGAATCATGAAAACATGAAGGAATTGTCAAAAATGACATAACACCATCTGAAAAGATAAGGTAGGACGGATTGCAATTGGAGAGCATGATGAAGAATGCTTGAGCTCCAACAAAATCTTGATGAAGACTTCGAGGATGAATTAAATGATGATGAACCACCATGAAGAACTCCGGTAAAGAAAGCATGAGAAGTGAAAGATGAAAAGAATAGAATTCAAGGCCTGCGATGAATAGATGGAGCTTGAAATGATAATTGAAATAACTTGGAGCTCCGGAAACAAGATGAACAACTTAGAACCAAGGATACGATATGATGGACAAGCTCCAGACAAAAGACTTAAATCACCTTGAAGGAATAAGAATAAGAATTATGTCATGCATCTCCTTCACCAATTTAAATTGATGACAACCAAAGGATTTGGCATACTACTTATTCTCGTTGCAAAGAATTAAATAGAGATCTAGCACAAGCTCGGATAAATCTTCAACGAACCACCGGTAGGATTATGAAAAGAACAAATGAATTAAAACGATAACAACGGAAGGGTAATCTTGAAAGAACCACCGTAAGAATATGGAGACGAACGAAGAGGCATCAATGAAGAATATTTGGAGAACGAAGTTGAAAACTGAGAACGAAGAATCTTCTGAAATGATGGCCTTCGGAGGATCACAAAGAAAAGAATTCAAGAATGCTTCGGATGGTATGAAAATAATTCCACACAATCGAAACAATAATGAGGATGGCATGAAGGTAGAACCACAACTCTTGAGAGAACGGGCCAAGAGTTAAGAGAAACACTTCTCCGGTCTTCAAATGTTGAGAATGAAGACGGGAAATGCCATAAGAATTGTTGAGCACTCCGGCATGAAGAATTAAAAAGGTCGAACCAACGATGAACAAGAATTTGAAAGCGATCTTAGAGAAGGCATGTGACTGATGGGAATCATTCTTACGTCACACTTTGAAAAGAATTTGAGTATAACTCCAGAAAATAGAAGAGTCAGGTAAGATCCTGGAAAAAAAACCTGTGGGTTAGGGCCCACTAAAGAAATCACCGTTGGAAAAGATTACTTAAGAGATATTGCACCGGTTGAATTAAATGGCTTGAATAAGATAACAATGCTCAAAATAGCTTGAACGGGTTAAGAATGGAATTATGAATCTTCTGAGATATCTTGAGCTCTCCGGATATGAATAGCAAGAGGAGAATGATTAATTGGAGCTCCGGAATAAGAAAGCATTGTGAAAAGAGGAAAAGAATAAGATCAACACCGAAATCTTGAATTACATCCACCAGAGAAGAAACGAGAACGAAGAATGATGAACTTGAAGCACTTGAGCATCTTCACGAAAAAGCACCGGATAAGAACATTGAAGGAAAGAAATGAAGAGACATCCCATGAATAAAATGGATATTTCATCTGAGAATTACTGGCTCCAAGAAAAGAAGGGTGGGAGGGCGGGGAAAAACAAAGACAACTTGAGATGAACAAAAAGGACACCGGTTGAAAAGAATTAACATGAAGATCTTGATGGTCAAGAAGAATTAGGACTCCCATAGAAATATGAGAACACCGATTAAGAAAGGTATGGAATCAACATTTGACATCGAAGCAACTCGAATACCAGAATCAAAACGAAACAAAGGATAGATATGCAACATGATCTTCACAATATCATTCGAGCAAAGAATTGAACGAATGAATTCCGCAGGTACATCAACTTGACGAGAAGCCACTTGGAGAACAAAAGTAAATAAAATAGGAACAAGGATCAGATAGAACAAATACAAGATAGAAGTTTCGTTCGACATCTTCGTGCTGAAAGCTCATGGAGCGTGTTACAAAAGGGTTTTGCAATCCCCGGATCAGCATAGCCAAGGACCCTTTAAGATGCAACTCCCGATCAGAACAAGTCCATAAACCACTTCACTCAATGTAGAACCCCAAACTTCATATCGAGCATCCGTTGGAAGAATGCCTAGAACTACTAGATGAACCCACCTATAGATTTCCGAAAGTTTCCAGTTATGCAATCAGGTGTTGGGGATACACGGGAAGCACCGCGCAATCAACTCTAAACCTACATCCAGGTGTATCCATCCTTCAACACATAACCAGTCTTTCTCGGAAACTGTTTACCTCGGACCTTCGAAAAGCATCCACTATAACAAGCTATGGCAATACTCTCGAACTACCTCCCCAGTACTGGGTGATGTCGAGGTTATCTTGCCACTGGCCGTATAGGAGAGATTTTCGATGTCGGCCGTCTTAAGTATTTAGTACTGCCGCGATATGCTTGTGTCAATGATACCCCGAAGCTCAACTCCTCGGTAACAGGAGGCATCGAGAACAATATCCTTGTCACAAGAACATCGAAACAATCCCAGAATACTCGCGGGATCCTAAAAAAAAATTTGGTGCAATTTTTGAAAGTAGAAGAGAAAAGAGTAATCGTCAGGAGTCCTCACCAGAGAGAAAGGGGATGAGAAGCAAAGAAATCCTACTCTCCGATATAATATAGGACTCAAAAAGTTTCGGTGTGTGCCTAGACTCAACCGTCAACGATTCGATCAATCAGTGGGGGCTTCTAGGTCGGAGAAGGCTCTGATACCAACTTGTAATGCCCAGGATGGGACTATATCTCCTACGTGTCGAGGCACGACTTAAAGATATAAGCCCATCCTAGAATGATCTCAAGTTTGGTATCTTTGCACGACTCATGTAAAAGAGGGATTAAATTGCAAAAGGAGATAGTTGGCTTACACTCGCCACTTCACACAATACATTACATAAGCAATACATCATTCAAAACATCACAACCCGACTACGGGTGAAGAACCAAAGAAAGATACCAAAACAACATAAAGCCACAGGCCAGGAACGAATCCTAGTAGAAACCACTACTGAACATCGAAACGTCACAAACAAACGGTCAAACTCTTCAACAAGCTCCTGGTGAAGCACTGAACCAGCTCCTGCATCAAACTCGGCTGAACCTGCATCTGGTGTTGTGAAGTAACTGTGAGCCACAGAGGACTCAGCAATCCCGTTCCCGGGTAACAAGACTATTTAAGCCTTGGGTGAGGATAAGGCTGAAGAAAGAATATGAGGTGAAGGAACAAACAAGAGTCTGCAGCAGCAACTAGCACTAACTTACGTAATAGAGAGCGAGAAGAGAAGTGCATCGGTCGAGAGATGATCACGAAGTGATCCTAACTAAAGCCGGTCAAACATAACCCCACCGTGTTCAACCCCCGAATCCCTATTCGGAAATTGACAGTCACGATACACACGCTGGTAGTGTATTAGAACATTGTGTCAAGTTATCTACAACCGGAATTAACAAGCTCCCGTCTGCCACATAACCGCGGGCACGGCTTTCGAAAGTTCAAACCCTGCAGGGGTGTTCCAACTTGGCCCATCACAAGCCCACGATCCGCGAAGTCGCAACTCCATAGGTGGGAAGACCCGAGTATTCTCGGAATCCCGTGCTCAAGTTAAACCGAACTAAGGTAAGGCTAATCCAGCAAATCCTCCCGGCGTGTCGACACCCTGATAGTAGCCGCGCGTATCTAAGTCTCAGGACACAACCGGATGGGTGATGCTACAGGTTATACCAGATACCTCGGGTTGCCCCAAGGCGGCCCTGCAGGACCCCCGTTTGGGACCAACGCCATCAGCACTGGCCCCCCCTGCTATGTAGAAAAGAATCTCCAAGGAGCGTCCCCCTTATGCAAATTAATTAATTAATTAAGTTGTTATTATGAGGCAAATAGTACCAA
>LR738710.1:905817786-905830658 GCA_902687465.1 Secale cereale | reverse complement strand
GGCTGAGGTCGGGCGCAGAAGAGGAGGAGGGGCCGCGGTGGCTTCCATGGCGAGCCGGAGGTCGGGAGCGTGCGCAGCGGCGGCCAGGCGAGGCCCCCGACATGGCCACTGGCCTGCTGCGGAGAAGAGGACGGCGGCGGGCGCTGCAGCTTGGAGGACGGGAGCGGTCGCCGCGCTGCTGGGCTCGGGAGAAGCGGCGAGGCAAGCGCCTGGCGATGCGCTTGGGGCGCCAGGACGGAGGCGAGGGGAGGGAAGAGCGGGCGCGTCGGCAGGCTCGATGGGAAGAGGGTCGAGGGAGAAGGGGCTCGGGCAAGCGGGGACTGAGAGAGAGATGCGCGAGGGAGAGGGAGATGGGGGATCGAGACTGGGGGCGAGGGATGGCGGCGCAGAGGGAGAGCGAGGGGGAGCGATGGGAATCGGGTGCGAGCGCCCTAGGGTTAGCGCTAGGGGGGCCTTGGGCCGGCTGGGGAAGGCTGGAAAGAGGAGAGGGAGGCCTGGCTGCGAGCTGGGCCTAGAGAGAGGCTGCCCTCTTATTTATTTTCTTTAGCAAAAAATAAAAGAGAAGAAAGAAAAGAGGAGGGGAGAGGAAAAAGATAGCACACGGGAGCATTTTTCTCGGGCATCATAAAAACAAGCACGACCGGAGAAAAAAAATACAAAAGGCCAGATCGGAAGAAATAATTCAAACATATTTGAATTTAATTCAAATAGTTTGAACTAAGACTTGAAGATTGAAGTGTCCAAAAATGTTCAAATTTTCGGAGGAACCTCGAAACAACGGAAAAGAATTAGGCAAGGTTTGGAAAGAGAAGCTCGAAGTGGAAAAGACATGGGGAAAAATGCAAGTGTGTTACGGTGATTCCGAAGCAATGGAATAATTATTAATATAGCTCCATAATTATTAGGAGGCTTTTATATGTTATAAAGAGAAGTCACCTTCCCTCGATTTAAATGGACCGAAGGTCCACACGAATTAATTAGGTTGAGATGCAAAAATAAATAAGACATGATGGCATGATGACATGATGCAATGCGAAAAAAATAAATAAAGCAAGCACAAAGAACACACGGGAGACCCCGGAACATCTGGAACTTCGGGAATCTTCTGGAATCTTCTGGGACGTCGGTCTCGGGCGTCACAACTCTCCCGCACTAACAGAGGATCTCGACCCGAGATCCTAGAGATATCACCGGGTAACAACGAAGAGGAAGAGGTAAAACAAAGTTGCTTCTTCGACAAACGAGTGAAACCAAGGAACCTTGAGAGGTTGAACAAGTTGAAAGAAAGAATGCAACGGAGATAAACGAAGAGGAAAAACACTCCTTTAGAAAAGAGGAACAAGGAGCATTATGAGAACCTTGTAGATTGAAAGACATGAAACAAGAGCTCACGGACCAAAAGACTATGAAACTGCAATGGTATAGCCAAGGAATAAGAATAACAGAATTTGGACAGCACTCCGTCTGAAAATGGAAGGAATTAACAAGAACTTGAGGAGATGGAATGATACTTGATGAAAACAACAACATATTGCCTCCGAAACAATTAAAAGAATTAGGCAAATTAAGAGTTGACAACCAGCCACTAATGAAAAACAATTGATTGTATTGAGATCAACAAGGAGACGAAGAACTTATTCCACCGGAAGGACAAATGAAGAACTTGGGTTATTTATAAACACCATAATTAACAACAATCCTTAGGGAAAGCTTTTGGTGAAATACAACCCAAGATAACTCCAACGAATAATTGAAGGGTTGAAAAGATCTCCTGAACAAGGAAAATGATGGTTTTAAATATCTCATTCTTGATAACTCGTGAATCATGAAAACATGAAGGAATTGTCAAAATTGACATAACACCATCTGAAAAGATAAGGTAGGACGGATTGCAATTGGAGAGCATGATGAAGAATGCTTGAGCTCCAACAAAATCTTGATGAAGACTTCGAGGATGAATTAAATGATGATGAACCACCATGAAGAACTCCGGTAAAGAAAGCATGAGAAGTGAAAGATGAAAAGAATAGAATTCAAGGCCTGCGATGAATAGATGGAGCTTGAAATGATAATTGAAATAACTTGGAGCTCCGGAAACAAGATGAACAACTTAGAACCAAGGATACGATATGATGGACAAGCTCCAGACAAAAGACTTAAATCACCTTGAAGGAATAAGAATAAGAATTATGTCATGCATCTCCTTCACCAATTTAAATTGATGACAACCAAAGGATTTGGCATACTACTTATTCTCGTTGCAAAGAATTAAATAGAGATCTAGCACAAGCTCGGATAAATCTTCAACGAACCACCGGTAGGATTATGAAAAGAACAAATGAATTAAAACGATAACAACGGAAGGGTAATCTTGAAAGAACCACCGTAAGAATATGGAAACGAACGAAGAGGCATCAATGAAGAATATTTGGAGAACGAAGTTGAAAACTGAGAACGAAGAATCTTCTGAAATGATGGCCTTCGGAGGATCACAAAGAAAAGAATTCAAGAATGCTTCGGATGGTATGAAAATAATTCCACACAATCGAAACAATAATGAGGATGGCATGAAGGTAGAACCACAACTCTTGAGAGAACGGGCCAAGAGTTAAGAGAAACACTTCTCCGGTCTTCAAATGTTGAGAATGAAGACGGGAAATGCCATAAGAATTGTTGAGCACTCCGGCATGAAGAATTAAAAAGGTCGAACCAACGATGAACAAGAATTTGAAAGCGATCTTAGAGAAGGCATGTGACTGATGGGAATCATTCTTACGTCACACTTTGAAAAGAATTTGAGTATAACTCCAGAAAATAGAAGAGTCAGGTAAGATCCTGGAAAAAAAACCTGTGGGTTAGGGCCCACTAAAGAAATCACCGTTGGAAAAGATTACTTAAGAGATATTGCACCGGTTGAATTAAATGGCTTGAATAAGATAACAATGCTCAAAATAGCTTGAACGGGTTAAGAATGGAATTATGAATCTTCTGAGATATCTTGAGCTCTCCGGATATGAATAGCAAGAGGAGAATGATTAATTGGAGCACCGGAATAAGAAAGCATTGTGAAAAGAGGAAAAGAATAAGATTAACACCGAAATCTTGAATTACATCCACCAGAGAAGAAACGAGAACGAAGAATGATGAACTTGAAGCACTTGAGCATCTTCACGAAAAAGCACCGGATAAGAACATTGAAGGAAAGAAATGAAGAGACATCCCATGAATAAAATGGATATTTCATCTGAGAATTACTGGCTCCAAGAAAAGAAGGGTGGGAGGGCGGGGAAAAACAAAGACAACTTGAGATGAACAAAAAGGACACCGGTTGAAAAGAATTAACATGAAGATCTTGATGGTCAAGAAGAATTAGGACTCCCATAGAAATATGAGAACACCGATTAAGAAAGGTATGGAATCAACATTTGACATCGAAGCAACTCGAATACCAGAATCAAAACGAAACAAAGGATAGATATGCAACATGATCTTCACAATATCATTCGAGCAAAGAATTGAACGAATGAATTCCGCAGGTACATCAACTTGACGAGAAGCCACTTGGAGAACAAAAGTAAATAAAATAGGAACAAGGATCAGATAGAACAAATACAAGATAGAAGTTTCGTTCGACATCTTCATGCTGAAAGCTCATGGAGCGTGTTACAAAAGGGTTTTGCAATCCCCGGATCAGCATAGCCAAGGACCCTTTAAGATGCAACTCCCGATCAGAACAAGTCCATAAACCACTTCACTCAATGTAGAACCCCAAACTTCATATCGAGCATCCGTTGGAAGAATGCCTAGAACTACTAGATGAACCCACCTATAGATTTCCGAAAGTTTCCAGTTATGCAATCAGGTGTTGGGGATACACGGGAAGCACCGCGCAATCAACTCTAAACCTACATCCAGGTGTATCCATCCTTCAACACATAACCAGTCTTTCTCGGAAACTGTTTACCTCGGACCTTCGAAAAGCATCCACTATAACAAGCTATGGCAATACTCTCGAACTACCTCCCCAGTACTGGGTGATGTCGGGGTTATCTTGCCACTGGCCGTATAGGAGAGATTTTCGATGTCGGCCGTCTTAAGTATTTAGTACTGCCGCGATATGCTTGTTACAATGATACCTCGAAGCTCAACTCCTCGGTAACAGGAGGCATCGAGAACAATATCCTTGTCACAAGAACATCGAAACAATCCCAGAATACTCGCGGGATCCTAAAAAAATTTGGTGCAATTTTTGAAAGTAGAAGAGTCAAGAGTAATCGTCAGGAGTCCTCACCAGAGAGAAAGGGGATGAGAAGCAAAGAAATCCTACTCTCCGATATAATATATAGGACTCAAAACATTTTCAGTGTGTGCCTAGACTCAACCGTCAACGATTCGATCAATCAGTGGGGGCTTCTAGGTCGGAGAAGGCTCTGATACCAACTTGTAATGCCCAGGATGGGACTATACCTCCTACGTGTCGAGGCACGACTTAAAGGTATAAGCCCATCCTAGAATGATCTCAAGTTTGGTATCTTTGCACGACTCATGTAAAAGAGGGATTAAAATGCAAAAGGAGATAGTTGGCTTACACTCGCCACTTCACACAATACATTACATAAACAATCATCATTCAAAACATCACAACCCGACTACGGGTGAAGAACCAAAAGAAAGATACCAAAACAACATAAAGCCACAGGCCAAGATCGAATCCTAGTAGAAACCACTACTGATCGTCGAAACGTCACAAGCAAACGGCCACAAGCTTCAACGGACTCCCGGGTGAAGAACTGAACCAGCTCCTGCTTCAAACTCGGCTGAACCTGCATCTGGTGTGGTGAAGTAACTGTGAGCCACAGAGGACTCAGCAATCCCGTTCCCGGGTAACACGACTATTTAAGCCTTGGGTGAGAACAAGGCTGAAGAAAGAACGAGAGGTGAAGGAACAACAAGAGTCTGCAGAAGCAACTAGCACTAACTTACGCAAAAGAGAGCGAGAAGAGAATAGCATCGGTCGAAAGATGATCATGAAGTGATCCTAACTAAAGCCGGTCAAACATAACCCCACCGTGTTCAACTCCCGAATCCCTATTCGGAAATTGACAGTCACGGTACACACGCTGGTAGTGTATTGAAACATTGTGTCAAGTTATCTACAACCGGAATTAACAAGCTCCCATCTGCCACATAACCGCGGGCACGGCTTTCGAAAGTTCAAACCCTGCAGGGGTGTTCCAACTTGGCCCATCACATGCCCACGATCCGCGAAGTCGCAACTCCATAGGTGGGAAGACCCGAAGAATGATGAACTAGAAGCTCTTGAGCATCTTCCTGATAAGCACCGGATAAGAACATTGAAGGAAAAGAATGAAGAAACATCACATGAATAAAATGGATACTTCATTTGAGAATTTCTTCTCCAAGAAGAAGAAGGGTGGGAGGGTGGTGAAAACAAAGACAACTTGTGATGAATGAAACAGACAAATCGTCAGATTTCTCAACGACGTCCATATGGAATAACTTGAAGAGAAGGCACACCGGTTGAAAAAGGATTAACATGAAGATCTTGATGATCAAGAAGAATTAGCACTCCCATAGGCATATGAGAACACCGATTAGGAAAGGTCTGGAAACAACATTTGACATCGAAGCAACTCGAATACCAGACTCAAAATAAGAACAAAGGATAGATATGCAACATGATCTTCATAATATCATCCGAACAGAGACTTGAACGAATGAATTCCACAGGTACATCGACTCGACGAGAAGCCACTCGGGGAACAAAAGTAATTAAAAAGGAACAAGGATCAGATAGAACAAATACGAGATAGAAGTTTCGTTCGACATCTTTGTGCTGAAAGCTCATGGAACGTGTTACAAAAGGGTTTTGCAATCCCCGGATCAGCATAGCCAAGGACCCTTTAAGATGCAACTCCCGATCAGAACAAGTCCATAAAACCACTTCACTCAATGCAGAACCCCAAACTTCATATCGAGCATCCGTTGGAAGAATGCCTAGAACTACTAGATGAACCCACCTATAGATTTCCGAAAGTTTCCAGTTATGCAATCAGGTGTTGGGGATACACGGGAAGCACCGCGCAATCAACTCTAAACCTACATCCAGGTGTATCCATCCTTCAACACATAACCAGTCTTTCTCGGAAACTGTTTACCTCGGACCTTCGAAAAGCATCCACTATAACAAGCTATGGCAATACTCTCGAACTACCTCCCCAGTACTGGGTGATGTCGAGGTTATCTTGCCACTGGCCGTATAGGAGAGATTTTCGATGTCGGCCGTCTTAAGTATTTAGTACTGCCGCGATATGCTTGTGTCAATGATACCCCGAAGCTCAACTCCTCGGTAACAGGAGGCATCGAGAACAATATCCTTGTCACAAGAACATCGAAACAATCCCAGAATACTCGCGGGATCCTAAAAAAAAATTTGGTGCAATTTTTGAAAGTAGAAGAGAAAAGAGTAATCGTCAGGAGTCCTCACCAGAGAGAAAGGGGATGAGAAGCAAAGAAATCCTACTCTCCGATATAATATAGGACTCAAAAAGTTTCGGTGTGTGCCTAGACTCAACCGTCAACGATTCGATCAATCAGTGGGGGCTTCTAGGTCGGAGAAGGCTCTGATACCAACTTGTAATGCCCAGGATGGGACTATATCTCCTACGTGTCGAGGCACGACTTAAAGATATAAGCCCATCCTAGAATGATCTCAAGTTTGGTATCTTTGCACGACTCATGTAAAAGAGGGATTAAATTGCAAAAGGAGATAGTTGGCTTACACTCGCCACTTCACACAATACATTACATAAGCAATACATCATTCAAAACATCACAACCCGACTACGGGTGAAGAACCAAAGAAAGATACCAAAACAACATAAAGCCACAGGCCAGGAACGAATCCTAGTAGAAACCACTACTGAACATCGAAACGTCACAAACAAACGGTCAAACTCTTCAACAAGCTCCTGGTGAAGCACTGAACCAGCTCCTGCATCAAACTCGGCTGAACCTGCATCTGGTGTTGTGAAGTAACTGTGAGCCACAGAGGACTCAGCAATCCCGTTCCCGGGTAACAAGACTATTTAAGCCTTGGGTGAGGATAAGGCTGAAGAAAGAATATGAGGTGAAGGAACAAACAAGAGTCTGCAGCAGCAACTAGCACTAACTTACGTAATAGAGAGCGAGAAGAGAAGTGCATCGGTCGAGAGATGATCACGAAGTGATCCTAACTAAAGCCGGTCAAACATAACCCCACCGTGTTCAACCCCCGAATCCCTATTCGGAAATTGACAGTCACGGTACACACGCTGGTAGTGTATTAGAACATTGTGTCAAGTTATCTACAACCGGAATTAACAAGCTCCCGTCTGCCACATAACCGCGGGCACGGCTTTCGAAAGTTCAAACCCTGCAGGGGTGTTCCAACTTGGCCCATCACAAGCCCACGATCCGCGAAGTCGCAACTCCATAGGTGGGAAGACCCGAGTATTCTCGGAATCCCGTGCTCAAGTTAAACCGAACTAAGGTAAGGCTAATCCAGCAAATCCTCCCGGCGTGTCGACACCCTGATAGTAGCCGCGCGTATCTAAGTCTCAGGACACAACCGGATGGGTGATGCTACAGGTTATACCAGATACCTCGGGTTGCCCCAAGGCGGCCCTGCAGGACCCCCGTTTGGGACCAACGCCATCAGCACTGGCCCCCCCTGCTATGTAGAAAAGAATCTCCAAGGAGCGTCCCCCTTATGCAAATTAATTAATTAATTAAGTTGTTATTATGAGGCAAATAGTACCAAAGTTGGGATTTGCTGGAAAAGACTTAGCACTTAGCGGTTTATCAAGGGGGTCCCACACACCCCAACCGTGTTAGGAACGCATAATCAAGGAACATAACACCGGTTTATACGGTTCCTAACGGCATGAGTGGAACAAAACACCAAGCAAAAGGCTTAGCCTTCCACCCTGCCAGTATATAGATGATTTCATTTTAAGCATTTATATAGTGTGATATAACCCAACCAAACTTCAACATGAAGCAAGCATCTTCGGTCTTCACCTGCAACTAGCAATGCTATAAGAGGGGCTGAGCGAAGCGTACTTAGCCATTCAACGGTTTGCATAGGTAGGGTGGTTAAACATGGCAATTGGTTACAAGTAGGAGGCTGACAGGAAAACATGGGCATCGAGGCAAAGCTAAAGATCGAGACTACTAGCAATAGGCAAAGATAGTAATGGTATCCGGGTTCGGTCATCTTGCCTGGGATTCCACAAGGGAGAAGAACGGATCCATGAAGAAGACGGAGCAACACAGACGAGAGAAACCTCACAACTCCGGAACGAAACCGAAGCTAACAAGAGAAGCAACCGGAAAGAAAGAAACAACACGGTAAACACACATATCATAAGCATGGCATACGATGCGCAAACAAGTATGATGCATGTCCGGTTTAAATATGCAAGGCATGGCAAAGTGCACAAACAAAACTACAAGTTAAGTGGAGATCAATATGCAACGAGTTGCATATTGACGAAACACCACAATTAATTATTTAGTTGACTCTCATTATTCACAAGACAAGATTAAATGTTTTTAACATGGCAAGAGGTGAAGCGTAAAGAAACTACACTATCTAGGCAATTTAAATGGGGCCGGAAATAACAACAACATATCCGGAAAATCCCCATGAGCATGTTTAATAATTATAAGCAACCACAATTTAACATAACAATGTTGTTAACATGATGCGGATGACTTGATCAAGTTTATGCAAGTTTTATTAAAAGGTTGACTTAAAAGAGATAAGAAGTATTGTCACCGTGATGGAAGAAAAGGGTGCCACGGCAACGATCCGAAAATGAAGCATGGCAACATATCGGTACCGGTAACTCGTTGAGAGTCCGATGCAAAAGGTAAGATGGCAGAGGTGAGTCAAACGAGATGATGGGGTGATCCCGTTACCGGGTTCCCACGAGTCGGTGACGAGGCAACCGAGGAACATGACAAAAGGTCGGAACGGGCACGAAGCACACACGGGAAACATTTCATACAACACAAGCAAGCACTCACGGGTCATCCACGGGGTCGTCTCGTTATACCTTTGAAGCGTGCGTTTCGGGGCGGTTCGAGACGTCGAGGGACGTAGTGGAAGGAGTCGTTCACGTCGGAGAGGAAGTAGCCGTTCCGTAGAGGGAAGTAGTCGTTCTCGCAACTCGTAGAGGAAGTAGTGGTTCACGTCATCGTGTCGTGGTACTTGGCGAATTTCTCGTTTCCGGGCGACGGTAGTTGTACTCGGGGCGACGGTAGACGTTCACGTAGGCGTTTCCGTTTCCGAAGAGGTACTTGTCGCGTCGGCGTTCGTAGTGGTACTTGTGGTCTCCGAACTTGTCGACGGTAGTGGTACTCGCCGTAGGGGTACTTGGTCGGGTCGCCGGTAGTCGTACACGGGGCGTTTTGTAGAGGTACTTGACGTTACGGTCTTGCCGTCTTGTCGTGTAGGCGTTTACGCGTTCCCTGTCAGGGTCAACACAAGCAACCAAACAACACAAAAACTACAGCAGCAAAACAAGGGTTGCACGAGGCCACGGCAGCAGCAGTACAACAAAAACACACGGCAGAAGCAGGCCGCGGGACGGAAGAGCTCGGGCGCTGCTGCTGGGAGCCGCGGAGGGAGGAGCTGCGGCTGCCGCTGTCTCGACCTGGAGGGGCCGCGCGGAGGGAGCCGCAGAGACTCGGCGCGGTCGCAGGGCGGCGCTGGAGAGGGAACCTGGAGGCGACCACGCGAGGGGGGACGGCGCGGCTCTGGCCTCTGGTGCGGAGGAGAGCGGAGGAGGCCGGAGGGACGGCTCTCGGGGCGACGAGGAGGCGCAGTCCGTGGCTGAGGTCGGGCGCAGAAGAGGAGGAGGGGCCGCGGTGGCTTCCATGGCGAGCCGGAGGTCGGGAGCGTGCGCAGCGGCGGCCAGGCGAGGCCCCCGACATGGCCACTGGCCTGCTGCGGAGAAGAGGACGGCGGCGGGCGCTGCAGCTTGGAGGACGGGAGCGGTCGCCGCGCTGCTGGGCTCGGGAGAAGCGGCGAGGCAAGCGCCTGGCGATGCGCTTGGGGCGCCAGGACGGAGGCGAGGGGAGGGAAGAGCGGGCGCGTCGGCAGGCTCGATGGGAAGAGGGTCGAGGGAGAAGGGGCTCGGGCAAGCGGGGACTGAGAGAGAGATGCGCGAGGGAGAGGGAGATGGGGGATCGAGACTGGGGGCGAGGGATGGCGGCGCAGAGGGAGAGCGAGGGGGAGCGATGGGAATCGGGTGCGAGCGCCCTAGGGTTAGCGCTAGGGGGGCCTTGGGCCGGCTGGGGAAGGCTGGAAAGAGGAGAGGGAGGCCTGGCTGCGAGCTGGGCCTAGAGAGAGGCTGCCCTCTTATTTATTTTCTTTAGCAAAAAATAAAAGAGAAGAAAGAAAAGAGGAGGGGAGAGGAAAAAGATAGCACACGGGAGCATTTTTCTCGGGCATCATAAAAACAAGCACGACCGGAGAAAAAAAATACAAAAGGCCAGATCGGAAGAAATAATTCAAACATATTTGAATTTAATTCAAATAGTTTGAACTAAGACTTGAAGATTGAAGTGTCCAAAAATGTTCAAATTTTCGGAGGAACCTCGAAACAACGGAAAAGAATTAGGCAAGGTTTGGAAAGAGAAGCTCGAAGTGGAAAAGACATGGGGAAAAATGCAAGTGTGTTACGGTGATTCCGAAGCAATGGAATAATTATTAATATAGCTCCATAATTATTAGGAGGCTTTTATATGTTATAAAGAGAAGTCACCTTCCCTCGATTTAAATGGACCGAAGGTCCACACGAATTAATTAGGTTGAGATGCAAAAATAAATAAGACATGATGGCATGATGACATGATGCAATGCGAAAAAAATAAATAAAGCAAGCACAAAGAACACACGGGAGACCCCGGAACATCTGGAACTTCGGGAATCTTCTGGAATCTTCTGGGACGTCGGTCTCGGGCGTCACAGGTGGAAGCCACGCTGCTTCTCCGCTGAGATGGCGGGGTAGCTTCGGGGGAAGCTTCGGCAATTCTTTTCTCCCGATTTGCTTCCCGTTCCTCTATCGCTTGTATTCTGGCCCGCAGCGCCTGGATTTCGGTCATCTCCATTTTCTTCCTCCTGTCGTGGCATTTGTAGCCTCCTGCGTCCGGAAACCCAGCACGCCACGGAAGGGAGCCTGGCGTGCCTCGTGTCCGTCCAGGGTGCTCAGGATTCCCGAGGGCCATTGTCAGCTCGTCGTTCTCTCTGTCGGGGATGAACGTCCCTTCATGCGCTGCTTTGATATACTGCCGCATCTTCCTGAGTGGTGTTTCCAATTGCTTGTCCGTCCAAATGCACCACCCTGTTACAGGGTCCAAGGTTCCGCCAGCCCCGAAGAACCAAGTCCGGCAACGTTCTGGCCAGTGCATTGTCTCTGGTTCGATCCCTTTCTGAAGCAGATCATTCTCAGCCTTGGCCCACTTAGGCCGGGCTACGAGGTAGCCGCCCGACCCCGTACGATGGTGATGCTTCTTCTTCGCAGCATTTATCCGGTTTGTCTCCGACATCTTCTGACTCTTTTCCGACTTCTTATGGGCCACAAATGCGGGCCAGTCATCTTTGATCTTCTCATATATGCCCACGAATTCTGGAGTCGTTTTATCTTTGACAAACGTATTCAGTTTTTTCTTCCATGCCCTGAATTGGTCTGCCATCTTCGAAAGTGCAACAGACTTGATTAACTCCTCTTTAACTGGGTTCGCCGGATCAACCTCTCGTGGTAGGACGAAATTTGACTTCAGCTCAGTCCAAAGATCTTCTTTCTGCATATCAGTGACATAAGTCACCTGAGCGTCGTTTGCAGCCGGCTTTAACCATTGATGGATGCTGATCGGGATCTTGTCCCTAACCAGAACCCCGCACTGATTAACAAATGCGTTCTTTGTGCGGATGGGTGCAATCGGCTCGCCGGAGCGCGAGATTTCTGAGATCTCAAACTTTTCATCCGGCCTCAACTTTTTCTTCGCTCCTCATCTCTTTACCGAAGATTTGCTCGATCCGGAGGGCTAGAAAAAGGAACAAAGACGAGAGTTAATGAATGAATCAATTAACTAGTCAGCACATGCTTAACTAACATATATACCTCCTGGCCGGACTTGGTTCGGTCACCGGAGCCAGCATCACGGTCTCCTTCTTGCACCGGCATTGGGTCACCGGAGCCGTCCTCACGGTCTACTTCTTCCATGTGCATTGGGTCACCGAATTCATCAATATCATAGCCTAGATCTTCCAGCCGCAGCTCTTGTTCGACCTGCTCATCGGTGTCGTTGAGATACGACAAGACGGCATTTTGTCCGTGTGCGATTATGTCCATCAACATCGCTTCTTGTGCTAGGTCTCGGGTGTTGTCGTCCATTGTTTCTACAAATATTTACAACATGCCAATTATTATTCAAACATGACAGATGGATATATTAATGGCAAACGTAGAACTAGCTTCAACCCTCGACTGCTCGGCGATCCACAAACCCTAGACCCCCTCATGTCACATTTTGTCTAGTTAGTGTCAAAGGATTCAACAAAACCAATACTTCATCATTAGGCGAAAGTAACAGTAGCATGATGGTACGAAGCTCTCCAAAGTTGTTTTGGAATGGAGTCCCAGATAAGATAATTAGTAACAAAAGACGGATTATCCTATCAGGAACTCCGTTCCAAAATAACTTTGCATAACTTCGTACAAACATGCCCCGGTTACTTCTGGCAAATGATGAAGTCATGGAATTCTTCAATACTTTGACACTAGCTAGGCAACCTCTCT
>LR738710.1:905798885-905814110 GCA_902687465.1 Secale cereale | reverse complement strand
TTATTTTCTTCTTTCCTATCCTTCTTTTTCTAAATTTGTAACTTTTGCATATATAAAACTTTCTATATATATTTAGCATATATAAACAAAAAACTATATAGCCACATACACATATATATACATCACATATACACACATCACATATATACAGCAACTTCCTAAGAAAAAATATATTTATATACACATAAATATATATTTAACATATATATTTAGCAAATTCCTAAGAAAAAAAAAAGATATACACATACATATAAATACAGCAACTATATATACAGCAACTATATATATACTGCAATTTATATAAACATAAAAAAATATACACATATATACACAGCAACTATATATATATACAGCAATATTAAACATAAAAAAAGGGAGCCCGTCACATCGGCAGGGCTGGGCGGCGCGACGGCGGCGGGGCGGGGCGGCGACGAGGCGGCGTCGGGGCGCGCAGCGGCGCGGGGCGACGGGCCGGCCGGGGCGCGGCGACGGCGCGGGGCGGGGCGACGGCGCGGGGCGGGGCGACGAGGCGGCGTCGGGGGCGACGGCGACGGCGACGGGGCGACGGCGACGGCGACGGGGCGACGGGGGCGACGGCGACGGCGACGGGGGCGGGGAAGGAGCAGATCGAGGGAGGCGTCGGGGCGGGGAAGAAGAAAACTGCCCAAATTTTCGCAAGTGTTGGCTATATAGGAGGGGCATTAGTCCCGGTTGGTGGCTGAAACCGGGACTAATGCCCCCCTTTAGTCCCGGTTGCTGCCACCAACCGGGACTAAAGGTCCCTTTTCAGCAGCCCAAAGGGCGGAAGGAGGGGCCTTTAGTCCCGGTTGGTGGCAGCAACCGGGACTAAAGGGGGTCATTAGTCCCGGTTTCAGCCACCAACCGGGACTAATGCCACCCTTTAGTCCCGGTTGGTGCCACCAACCGGGACCAAAGGCCCTGTGCTGGCGCGGGTGCGGTGGGATGTTTAGTCCCACCTCGCTAGCTGAGGGAGCTCGAGAGTGGTTTATAAGGGCTGCTGCTCCCACCCACTCGAGCTCCTCTCAAATGCAGGCTTCTGGGCCTAACTCTGCGCGCTGCCCTGTGAGCTTGTTGGGCCTTATATTACAGGTGGATCCTGTGCTATAGGCCTTGCAGGCTCACTGGGCAGCGCCCAATTTTTTTTTCCTTTTTTGCTTTATTTATTTCTAAGTTGTTTTTTGCTGTATTTAGAGTTGCTTTATTTATTTTATTTTCTTTGTTTATTTCTAAGTTGTTTTTTGCTGTATTTAGAGTTGCTTTATTTATTTTACTTCCTTTATTTATTTTCTTTGTTGCTTTATTTATTTTATTTTGTTTATACTTACAACAAAATACTTATTGTTGCTATTTATTTCTAAGTTGTTTTTTGCTGTATTTAGAGTTGCTTTATTTATTTTATTTTCTTTGTTTATTTCTAAGTTGTTTTTTGCTGTATTTAGAGTTGCTTTATTTATTTTACTTTATTTATTTATTTTCTTTGTTGCTTTATTTATTTTATTTTGTTTATACTTACAACAAAATACTTATTGTTGCTATTTATTTTTCAAGTTTGTTTTGTTTTGTTTTGTTTTGTTAGTGCAAGTAGTATTGAAATTTGAATAGTACAAACGGACAATGGTATCATACTCGATTGTTACAAAGTTGGCATGGTATCATCATAATAGTTGCGGAAATAACTCTTCACTTTTTCTTCGCTTGTGTCATTTGCTTATTGCGCCGTAACCATGGATAATCTTCATCGTTTATCAGGATGCTTGGGTCAGCCTTGACTTTGAAGGGAGGAATTTCATGAAACTTTTCATAATCTTCAGACATGTCTGTCTTGCCCTCCACTCCCAGGATGTCCCTTTTTCCTGAAAGAACTATGTGGCGCTTTGGCTCATCGTATGATGTATTCGCTTCCTTATCTTTTCTTTTTCTCGGTCTGGTAGACATGTCCTTCACATAGATAACCTGTGCCACATCATTGGCTAGGACGAACGGTTCGTCAGTGTATCCAAGATTTTTCAGATCCACTGTTGTCATTCCGTACTGTGGGTCTACCTGTACCCCGCCTCCTGACAGATTGACCCATTTACACTTAAACAAAGGGACCTTAAAATCATGTCCGTAGTCAAGTTCCCATATGTCCACTATGTAACCATAATATGTGTCCTTTCCCCTCTCGGTTGTTGCATCAAAGCGGACACCGCTGTTTTGGTTGGTGCTCTTTTGATCTAGGACAATCGTGTAAAATGTATTCCCATTTATCTCGTATCCTTTGTAAATCAATACAGTCGAAGATGGTCCCCTGGACAACAAGTACAACTCATCACAAACAGTGTTGTCACCTCTGAGACGTGTTTTCAACCAACTGCTGAAAGTCCTGATGTGTTCACGTGTAATCCAGTCGTCGCACTGCTCCGGGTGTTTGGAGCGCAGACTGTTCTTGTGTTCATCGACATACGGGGTCACCAATGTAGAGTTCTGTAGAACTGTGTAGTGTGCTTGAGACCAAGAATAACCGTCCCTGCATATTATTGAGTCCCTTCCAAGCGTGCCTTTTCCAGTCAGTCTCCCCTCGTACCGCGATTTAGGGAGACCTGTCTTATTAAGGCCAGGAATGAAGTCAACACAAAACCCGATGACATCCTCTGTTTGATGGCCCATGGAGATGCTTCCTTCTGGCCTTGCGCGGTTACGGACATATTTCTTGAGGACTCCCATGAACCTCTCAAAGGGGAACATATTGTGTAGAAATACGGGCCCCAGAATGACAATCTCGTCGACTAGATGAACTAGGACGTGTGTCATGATATTGAAGAAGGATGGTGGGAACACAAGCTCGAAACTGACAAGACATTGCGCCACATCACTCCTTAGCCTTGGTACGATTTCTGGATCGATCACCTTCTGAGAGATTGCATTAAGGAATGCACATAGCTTCACAATGGCTAATCGGACGTTTTCCGGTAGAAGCCCCCTCAATGCAACCGGAAGCAGTTGCGTCATAATCACATGGCAGTCATGAGACTTTAGGTTCTGGAACTTTTTCTCTGCCATATTTATTATTCCCTTTATATTCGACGAGAAGCCAGTCGGGACCTTCATACTGAGAAGGCATTCAAAGAAGATTTCTTTCTCTTCTTTCGTAAGAGCATAGCTGGCAGGACCTTCATACTGCTTCGGAGGGATGCCGTCTTTTTCGTGCAAACGTTGCAAGTCCTCCCGTGCCTCAGCTATATCTTTTGTCTTTCCATACACGCCCAAGAAGCCTAGCAGGTTCACGCAAAGGTTCTTCGTCACGTGCATCACGTCGATTGAAGAGCGGACCTCTAGGTCTTTCCAGTAGGGTAGGTCCCAAAATATAGATTTCTTCTTCCACATGGGTGCGTGTCCCTCATCGTCATTCGGAACAGCTAGTGCGCCGGGGCCCTTTCCAAAGATTACGTGTAAATCATTGACCATAGCAAGTACGTGATCACCGGTACGCATGGCGGGCTTCTTCCGGTGATCTGCCTCGCCTTTGAAATGCTTGCCTTTCTTTCGACATTGATGGTTGGTCGGAAGAAATCGACGATGGCCCAGGTACACATTCTTCCTGCACTTGTCCAGGTATATACTTTCAGTGTCATCTAAACAGTGCGTGCATGCGTGGTATCCTTTGTTTGTCTGTCCTGAAAGGTTACTGAGAGCGGGCCAATCGTTGATGGTCACGAATAGCAACGCCTTTAGGTCAAATTCCTCCTGTTTGTGCTCATCCCACGCACGTACACTGTTTCCATTCCACAGCTGTAAAAGTTCTTCAACTAATGGCCTTAGGTACACATCAATGTCGTTGCCGGGTTGCTTAGGGCCTTGGATGAGAACTGGCATCATAATGAACTTCCGCTTCATGCACATCCAAGGAGGAAGGTTATACATACATAGAGTCATGGGCCAGGTGCTGTGATTGCTGCTCTGCTCCCCGAAAGGATTAATGCCATCCGCGCTTAAAGCAAACCATACGTTCCTTGCGTCCTTTGCAAACTCCTCCCAGTACTTTCTCTCAATTTTTCTCCATTGCGACCCGTCAGCGGGTGCTCTCAACTTCCCGTCTTTCTTACGGTCCTCACTGTGCCATCGCATCAACTTGGCATGCTCTCTGTTTCTAAACAAATGTTTCAACCGTGGTATTATAGGAGCATACCACATCACCTTCGCAGGAACCCTCTTCCTGGCGGGCTCGCCATCAACATCACCAGGGTCATCTCGTCTGATCTTATACCGCAATGCACCGCATACCGGGCATGCGTTCAGATCGTTGTATGCACCACGGTAGAGGATGCAGTCATTAGGGCATGCATGTATCTTCTGCACCTCCAATCCTAGAGGGCATACGACCTTCTTTGCTGCGTATGTACTGTCGGGCAATTCGTTATCCTTCGGAAGCTTCTTCTTCAATATTTTCAGTAGCTTCTCAAATCCTTTGTCAGCCACAGCATTCTCTGCCTTCCACTGCAGCAATTCCAGTACGGTATCGAGCTTTGTGTTGCCATATTCGCAATTGGGGTACAACCCTTTTTTGTGATCCTCTAACATGCGATCGAACTTCAGCTTCTCCTTTTGACTTTCGCATTGTGTCCTTGCATCGACAATGACCCGGCGAAGATCATCATTTGGTTCCTCTTGATCTTCAGCAGCTTCACCCGTTGCAGCATCATTGGGCACATCGTCTGGTTCCTCTTGATCTTCACCAGCTCCCCCCATTGCAGCATCACCGTATTCAGGGGGCACATAGTTGTCATCGTACTCTTCTTCTTCGCCGTCTTCCATCATAACCCCTATTTCTCCGTGCCTCGTCCAAACATTATAGTGTGGCATGAAACCCTTGTAAAGCAGGTGGGAGTGAAGGATTTTCCGGTTAGAGTAAGACATCGTATTCACACATTTAGTGCATGGACAACACATAAAACCATTCTGCTTGTTTGCCTCTGCCGCATTTAGAAACTCACGCACGCCCTTAATGTACTCGGAGGTGTGTCTGTCACCGTACATCCATTGGCGGTTCATCTGCGTGCATTTATATATAATTAAGTGTGTCAAAAACCATTACAGAACATCATAAATAGATACCAAATGGATAAAAGTTCATCATCACATTAAAACCAAAGTACATACATATATAGTTCTCATCTAACAACATATAGCTCTCCATACACATCGAAACTATGTAAAACATTTCAACGCGAAAACAAATGCTATCATAATCGCAACCAAGGTAACAATTGATCCAACGGCATAATGATACCAAGCCTCGGTATGAATGGCATATTTTCTAATCTTTTTAATCTTCAACCGCATTGCATCCATCTTGATCTTGTGATCATCGACGACATCCGCAACATGCAACTCCAATATCATCTTCTCGTCCACAATTTTTTTTATTTTTTCCTTCAAGAATTTGTTTTCTTCTTCAACTAAATTTAACCTCTCGACAATAGGGTCCATCTTGATCTTGTGATCATCGATAACTTCCGCAACATGCAACTCCAATTCCATCTTCTTCTCCTCCATTTTTTCCAATTTTTTCTTTAACGAAATGTTTTCCTCTTCAACTAAATTTAACCTCTCCACAAGAGGGTCGGTTGGAATTTCCGGTTCAACTACCTCTGAGACATAATAAAACATCTATGCATGTCAGGTTGGTCGGCATAACTATCATAAGCACTAAAACAAATAGTTATAAATTAAAGATAATATACCACATCCGAATCGTAGACCGGACGAGGGCCCACGTGGGCGGATATCAAAACCATCGCACTATATAATAACAAGCAATAATAAACGTAAGAAAATTAGACAAATATCTATCTAAAGCAATAATAAAAGTAAGAAAAGCATGGACATAACAAGAGGCTCACCACGGTGGTGCCGGTGACGAGATCGGCGGGGGCGATCGACGACGGCGAAGACGGGGACGGGACGTGACGGACCGCTAAACCTAGACAAATCTCGGAGAAAATAGAGCTTCGAGAGGAGAAAAGCTTAACTAGTGTGGCTCGGGCATTCCACCGAACACGTTGTGTGCATAGGAGGTGAGCTAGAGCACCACTAACCCCTCTCCCCCTCGGCCAGAAAAAAAAACAGAGCAGTGAGCTCTGCTCTTGAGTGAGGGGGTTTATATAGGCAACTCACTGGTCCCGGTTGGTGCTACAAACCGGGACTAAAGGGGTGCCTTTGGTCCCGGTTCATAAAACCAACCGGGACCAATAGTGGTGGGCCAGGAGCAAGAGCCATTGGTTCCGGTTTTTAGCTCCAACCGGGACCAATAGGTCCAGACGAACCGGGACCAATGGCCCACGTGGCCCGGCCGCCCCCCTGGGCTAACGAACCGGGTCCAGTACCCCCATTGGTCCCGGTTCTAGATTGAACCGGGGCTAATGGGCTGGACCAATGCCCTGTTTTCTACTAGTGCCTATCAATGACACCCACAAACATTTCAACCTTGAAGCGTTGGTAATTCTTTGCGCCATTGAAGAACCCTCTTCTTGGTCTCCCAGCAGGATAGTAAGGAGCCTCCATGTCAACAACTTTGATCTTGTGCTTTATATAAGAAGAAGTGACATTCTGAAGAAAATCATTCCACCCTTCATCTTCTCGCAAGCATTGCAAGTGCAACTTTGTGAGATCAACAATCTCCATAGCATTAACAATATCTTAATCTTTCTTTTGTAAAGCTCTACTCAAGTCATCGGTGTATTCAAATATTTCTTGCATCAAGTGTGCCATGAAAACAAATTCAAATGTCCGAAATGATGTCAACATAGTCATTGCTGCTACCGCATCTGTGCCGTTATACTCTTTTGCAATCTTGATGGGAACACGTCTTATTGCGGGATACATGGAGGTAACATGGTTGATAGTCTTGTAGTGAGAGCCCCAACGAGTATCACATGGTCTTCCAATACCCATTTCTTGATTCAAACTCATCCCGGTTTCTACTTCTTCCAACTCTAAGGTAGCAATAAGTTCCTCAGCTTGAGCTATACGAAGCATTCTCATCTTTTTATAAGAATAGCCTAGAACATTTAGCAAACATGCCAGCTGTTGAAAGAACCAATTACAATCACCACTCTCCTTTGCAACAGCAACAAGAGTTAATTGTAGTTGATGGGCAAAGCAATGGACATAATAGGCATAAGGAGACTCATCCATAATTAGTTTCTTCAGACCATTAGCATTACCTTTCATATTACTAGCTCCATCATATCCTTGCCCACGGACCATTGCAAAGCTCAAATTGTATGTCATAAGCATGTCCTCAATTGCAGCTTTAAGTGTCAAAGAGGAAGTGTCTTCAACATGGGCAAGACCAAGAAATCTCACAACTGTCCTTCCTTTCTTATACACATAACGCAAGCAAACAGCTAGTTGTTCATTCTGGTACATATCACTTGACTCATCTGCAAGTATTGCAAAATGTCCACCATCAAGATCTACAATGAGTAGTTTAGTAGTCAGTTGGGCACAACACTTGATCAACTCTTGTTGTATATCATGGCAAGTCATCTTACAGTTTTGTGGAGCATTCTTTAGAACCACCCTATCAACCTCTTCAAAGTTTCCTGCTAGCCAATTTAGAAGCTCAAGGAAATTTCCTTTATTTAGTGAGTCATCACTTTCATCATGCCCTCTAAATGCCAAACCTTGGTGCAATAGGAATCTCAAACACTTGAGTGTCCATGTCACACAGAGCTTATATAGAACCTTGTACTGTGTGGTGTTTGAAGCAATGGACTCCCTAATTGATGTTGTAGGTGTAGTGAACATATCATATTTTTCTTGAGCTTCAGCGTGAGCACTACTAACAGCACCAATATGCCTCTTCAATCTTTCTTTCATGTTCCAATTATTAAACCCACCATTCACAAATGCGTCTCCCCCGGGACTTTTAGTTTTATCCTTGAACAAGTAGCAAACAAAGCAGAAAGCAGCCTTTTCTTGCACACTATACTCAAGCCACTTATGATCCTTAAACCAAGTAGGGCAAAAGCGACGGGGATGTCCACTAAAATCTCTGATCTCAAACTTATGATCCTTTGGTTGACAAGCACCCAAGTCAATGTATCTCCTTCTAACTCTATCCTGGTCATTGGCATGATACAAAGATATGGGAAGTCGCTTGCCAGGATCACGTTCCAGAGCCGCCAAATCTGCTTCAAATTGGGGCATTGATTCATCATCTTCATCGACCGCTTCATCATCTTCTACAATTGGGGTTGTCTCCCTCTCTCCAGTTGCGGAGCTTCGTCATGTGTTTGCACTAGTGCTAGCTGCAGATTGCTCTCAACCTCAACGAAAAGAGGAGTTGGTGTGGATGTAGAAGTTAGTTTCCTTGTCTTTGAAGATTTGTCCCACATTTCAAATATGCTAACATCCTTCTTCTTCATCTACATCACAATCACAAAAACAAAATAGAAATTAGTGATAGTGACAATGTGGCATGGACTAATGTACATTGGACAAACATTTCAATTTTCATAGTAAGCAGCAAATCATGTATGATTATATGCAGCAAATCATGTAAGAGAACATCCAAAGATGAACACAACGAAATTATTGCAATTTCAGTTTACTGTATTTTCTCTTTCCCCTACCGCAGTTTTGTTTTGCATTCAAGTTTTCTGCCTTTGTTGGTTGTTTTTCTCTCCAAGTAGCAATCATGTGCCTTTGATGATCTTATGCAGCAACTGAATCAAGTTCAGTTTCAATCACTGAATAATATTCAGAATTTCAGATTTGTTAGAAATAGCAAAACAGAGGGAAATAGTAGATGCAAACTGTTGAGGAACGGAGGCCGGACCTGCTCTGTTGGCTGATGGATGGCGCCGTCGCCGTGCCGGGGAGGCCGAGGCGGCGGAGGGCTGGCGCTGCCGACTGCCGCCGCGCTGGGGAGACCGGAGGCGGACGGGCGGAGCCGCGGAGAAGTGGGCCGGACGCCGGAGGCCAAGGGTAGGGGAGGGATCGAGGTCTCAGGAAGATGGCCGGCACAGGGTCAGGGGGAAGCGGGTAACCAAGGGAGGAGAAGGCCGGCCGCCGGACCAAGAGTCGCTCACCGCCACCAGAGCCTTCAGGTAGCGCTAGGTTTGGGGGGAAAACGCTAGGTTTGGGGTCGATCTGTGATGACCCACAAGTGTAGGAGATCTATCGTAGTCCTTTCGATAAGTAAAAGTGTCGAACCCAACGAGGAGCAGAAGGAAATGACAGGCAGTTTTCGGTAAGGTATTTTTTGCAAGCACTGAAATTATAGGTAACAGATAGTTTTGTGATAAGGTAATTGGTAGAAAGTAACAAAAGGTAAAAGTAAATAAGGTGCAGCAAGGTGGACCAATCCTTTTTGTAGCAAAGGACAAGCCTGGACAAACTCTTATATAAAGAAAAGCGCTCGTGAGGACACATGGGAATTATCGTCAAACTAGTTTTCATCACGATCATCTGATTCGTGTTTGGTACTTTGATAATTTGGTATGTGGGTGGGCCGGTGCTTGGGCACTGCCTTTACTTGGACAGTCCTCCCACTTATGATTAACCTCTACTGCAAGCATCCGCAACTACAAAATAAGTATTAAGGTATACCTAACCATAGCCTGAAACATATGGATCCAAATCTGCCCCTTACGAAGCAACGCATAAACTAGGGTTTAAGCTTCTGTCACTCTAGCAACCCATCATCTACTTATTACTTCCCAATGCCTTCCTCTGGCCCAAATAATGGTGAAGTGTCATGTAGTCGACGTTCACATGACACCACTAGAGGAGAGACAACATACATCTCATCAAAATATCGAACGAAGACCAAATTCACATGACTACTAATAGCAAGACTTCTCCCATGTCCTCAGGAACAAAAGTAACTACTCACAAGACATAATATTGTTCATGATCAGAGGGGTATTGATATGCAAAATGGATCTGAACATATGATCTTCCACCAAATAAACCAACTAGCATCAACTACAAGGAGTAATCAACACTACTAGCAACCCACAGGTACCAATCTGAGGTTTCGGTACAAAGATTGGATACAAGAGATGAACTAGGGTTTGAGAGGAGATGGTGCTGGTGAAGATGTTGATGAAGATAGCCCTCCCCAAGATGGGAGAGTTGTTGGTGATGATGGCGGTGATGATTTCCCCCTCCCGGAGGGAAGTATCCCCGTCAGAATAGCTCTGTCGGAGCCCTAGATTGGTTTCCGCCTCGGTTCCGCCTCGAGACGGCGGCTTCTGGTCCCGAAAGCCTCCTTCTGATTTTTTCCAGGTCAAAACACCTCATATAGGAGAAGATGGGCACCGGGGGCCTTCCGGCTGGCCCACGAGGCAGGGGGCGCGCCCTGGGAAGGGGGCATGCCCCCACCCTCGTGGGCAGCCGGTGGCCCCCCTCATGGACTTCTTTCGCCAGATATTTTTTATATTTTCTAAAACGACGTTCTGTTGAGTTTCAGGGCTTTTGGAGTTGTGCAGAATAGGTTTCCAGAGTTTGCCCCTTTTCCAGCCCAGAATTCCAGCTGCCGGCATTCTCCCTCTTCATGTAAACCTTGTAAAATAAGAGAGAAAAGGCATAAGTATTGTGACAAAACATGTAAGTACAGCCCATCTTGCAAAAAATATCAACATAAAAGCATAATGCAAAATGGACGTATCAACCCCCCCAAGCTTAGACCTCGCTTGTCCTCAAGCGAAAGCCGATATCGAAAAACATGTCCACATGTTTAGAGATAGAGGTGTCGATAAAAACAAAATAAGGACATGAGGGCATCATGATCATTCTCATAACAACAACGTATAGAAATATAGGCATATGATTCTCATGCTAAAGTAACAATTCATCCACAATTCCAAAACACCTACGCCAAGATTCCTCACCAGAGCGACGAAGGGACTGAGGAGTAATAAGAATTCCTCTCTCCGATATAACTAGACTCCGAAAAGTTTTCTTCTAGACTCGACAACGGCCAAGCTACGATCAATCAAGGGGGCTCCTATGGTCGGTCGAGGCTCTGATACCAACTTGTCAGGCCCAAGATGCGAATCTATCCCGATCACGTGACTCATACGTGGTTGGGGCACAACCGCATCTCAGGCGCTTAGCAAGATGGATATCATTACATCGTACCATTACATAAATACATGGGGATACAACAATACATACAATTCACATGAATACAACAACATCAATACAAGGCATCCGACTATGGATGCAAACATGAAAAGCACAACGACATCCATCTGCTATCCCAGGCTGCCGACCAGGAACCTAACCCAAGACTGACGAAGAAGAAGAAGAAGGAACTCCAACAAAAGGTAACATTGCTCTCACGTCAAGTCATCAGAAACCTGCACCTGCAACTGTTGTGGTAGTAACTATGAGCCACGAGGACTCTAAAATCCCATAACCATGGGTAACAAGACTAGCAAAGCTTAATGGGTAGGAAGAGATTAAGTGGTGAGGTTGCAGCAGCGGCTAGGCATAAATATGGTGGCTAACTTATGAGTACAAGAATAAGGTGAGCATTTACGCAAATGGTCGCAAACTAGTGATGATCGCTAAAGATCCTGAACTACCTACGAGTCAAACATAACCCCACCGTGTTCTCTTCTCAAAGTGAAAAGAGACAGTCATGGTTACTCACGTGGTTCGTGTGTTTTACTTCGGATCCTATGTCAAGTTTTCTACAACCGGACATTAACAAATTCCAATTTGCCACATAACCGCGGGCACGACATTCGAAAGATCATAACCCTGCAGGGGTGTCCCAACTTAGCCCATCACAAGCTCTCACGATTAGCAGAGATAATAATAATATTACCCCTTATCTTAGGGACAATCCGATCAGGCTCGGAATCCCGGTGCACAAGACATTTCGACAATGGTAAAACAAGTCCAGCAAGACCTCCCGGCGTGCCGACACCCTGATAGTAGCCGCGCGTATCTCGTCTCAGGCCACGTCCGGATGAGCGCTACGTACAGCAACCGAAGACCCTAGATAACTGGGTGGCATCGCAAGTGGCTCTAGTTTGGGACCAACACCATCAGCACTGGCCCCCCTGCTATGTAGAAGAATCCTCGAAGGTGCGACCCCCTATGCAAATTTAATTAATTAGTTAAGTTGTTATTATGAGGCAAACTAAAACCAATGTTGGGCCTTGCTGGAGGAGTTTTATTCAAAGACGAACTGTCAAGGGGTCCCCATATACCCAACCGTGTTAGGAACGCAAAATCAAGGAACATAACGCCGGTTATCGGCTCCTAAGGTGGCATGAGTGGAACAAAACACCGAGCAAAAGGCCAAGCCTTCCACCCGTTGCCAAGTGTATATAGGTGTGTTAATATATATAAGATATATTGTGATAATCCAACAACAAGTTCCAACAAGGAACAAACTTCATCTTCACCTGCAACTAACAACGCTATAAGAGGGGCTGAGCAAGCGGGTAACATAGCCAAACAACGGTTTGCTGGGAAGGTGTCAAAGGTTAGAAGTTACATGGCATAAAGGAGAGGGGCTGACAATAAAAGATGGATAGCGCGACATATAACGATAGCATCGAGACAACTAGCATGGCAATGATAGTAAAGGTATCCAAGGTGATGGTCATCTTGCCTGAGATCCCGCAAGGAAGAATAACGAGTCCATGAAAAAGACGACGAAGAAGCCTTGAAGACGAACCACGTGTAGTCGAACGAATCCTCACGAACGCAACGGATAAAGAACTAGCGAGAAGAAGCACACGACAAGGTAAACACACCACTCAAGAACATGACAAGATGCTCAACCAAGTATGATGCAAGACAAGTCTATATGATGCAATTCATGGCAAGGGATGAAGCACACAAGAACAACACAAACCAACAAGTATAAATGAGGCCGGAATCAACATATAACAATTCCGGTAAGTCCTCATATGCATGTTTCGAAATTGGTCCAGATCTGAACAAACCTTATGTTCAAGTTGTTAAACAGCAAGTTAACATGCACCATGATGATCTACGCGAAATTCTAGTCAAGTTACATATGAAGTTTGTTTAATTCGGAGCTACGGCCTAGAAGATATGAGCAAAACAAGACAAGCATGTCAAATATGCAAGATGCATCCAAACAATAAGCAAACATACTCCAAACGGGTAAACAACATGATATTATGCTTCTACATGCAAAAACACACAAGTTTCATATAGGGCACGCTCAAAACGGAGCAACGGTTGAACACATACACACGAAACAAGATATGACAACAAGCTGTCCAAAAACAGCAACATAGCAACTTTGGAGCAAGGTATATATATATGCTACAGCACCCAAACATGATAACAAGAGACATGGATGTGAAATAGACATGATACTTAACAAGCATGAACTTAAAGCACACCCAAAAACTTGCTGGAACACAATTGAACAAGCATGACAAGTTGCAATAAATTTATCCAGACTTGGTCAAAATCTGGGAAGGCAAAAACATCATCACAATGCTGCCTTCGGAGGCACAAAACAACAAGCATATCCACTCTACTAAGTATGTAAATATCATGGACATGTAATAGACATAGCATACATCAAACAACTCCATTGGAACAGCTCCATAGGAGGCATGGATCAATAACAACAAGCTTCACCAAATTGATCATGCTGATAACAGTCTGACAGGTACATTTATAGCAACTTGAGAGCAAGAAATAAATAAGCTACAGCAGGCCATATGTGCAAACAAGGGCATGAACGGATAGATCATAACATGGACAACAAGACATGATCATTGGCCAAACCAAAACATGCAAGGATTTGAGTGGGGCATCAAGCAAACATGGCATCAGGTTTAACAGTTTCAGACTTAGCAGGTTTTTTCATTAAGTATAAAACAGCAACAACGACATGGCATGTTTACAAGCTTGTTGCAAACACCACAATGCATATCATGAAAAGTGGATTGCACCACAGCAAAGAGGACATGATTGTGCTTCTAAAACATATTGCCATGTGGCATGAAAGACAAACACATCAATAGCTATGAACAAGTCAAATCAGTATCTCATAACAAGTTTTAGCACTTAACAGCCAAATGCAATTTTGCAACAGAGATTAACATGGCAATATGGCACCTAACATGAATGCTACAGCAACCAACATGTAGAGCACTTCACAATGAACATTTTGACATCTCATATGCTTCATTTGGATAAACATGCACACAGTTATCAACACCACAAGCATGCAACAAAATTACAGTTAACAGCAGTTTTAAACTTATAGCACTCTTGCAACGATGATTAGGGCATCAAGATGAAGTCAAACAAGCATGCCACAGTGGAACAAAATGAAGAGCATATCACAATGATCATTTTGACATATTATTCACTCAATTTGGACATACACACAAAAAGTTACAGCCATGCAAAGTATGCAACATTTTTAAGACAGAAAAGGACTTAGACAAAAAAAACAACCTCGGGAGGGGTCTTGACTGGACACTGTCCGGATGCAACGGACATGATCGTCGGTGGCTGGACGCTTGGGCTCACCTGGCAGTGGCACAAGCCAGAGGAGGAGGCCTGGACATGTCCGGCGCCTCCGGACATGTGCGGCGCGATGCGGGGATCGGGGAGGACCCCGACGACGATGGCGGCGGGATCCGGCGGGACCAACGGCGACGGCGGACGGCGCTGAACGAAGGACGGCCGAGGGGATGCGGATCCGGGCGGGGATGGCCTCGAGGAACCCGTCTCCGGCGGCGGCGAGCTCGGGCTCGGCACCATGGCCGGCGGCAGCTTGGCGACGCAGGAATGGATGGGTGAGTGGGGTGGCGTCTGGTCCTCGCCGGAGGAGCAACGGTGGCGGGGACGGCGGCCGGGTCACCGGAGGCGGCCGGCGGCGGCGGCGCGCTCTGGATCCCGAGCGGATCGAGCGGGAGGAGCGGGACGGATCAGGGCCCTGCGCGCGCGAGTGGCGGTCCCATTCGGGCCTGGGCGGGCCCGCGCGATGGGCTTGGCGGGCCGGCGCTGGAGGAACGAGGCCAGAGCACGGGAGGCGATGTGGAGGAGCCACGCGGCGGCTTGCGGTTGGCTGTGGCCAGCGCAGGTGGCGGCTGGGGCGAATGGCGGCGCGCCAAGTGGCGACGACGAGGTGGCCAGCGCCGGAAATTGAGGAGAGGAGGTGGGAGGCGGCTGGCGGAGGATTGGGGGGCGCGGAAA
>LR738710.1:905720614-905798787 GCA_902687465.1 Secale cereale | reverse complement strand
TGTTAAGGGGGCTGGCCATCTATAGTAGGAGGGCTAGGGTTAGGGGGGGTTTTGCTCCGATTCGGATCGTACGATCTCTATCGTGCAGCTCCGAGCGGAGGGGGAAGGTAGGTGGCTTAGTGGGTTGTGTAGAAGGCCTCGGGCTTAGAGGAGAGAAGTGAGGGAGAGGCCCGCGGGGTTTTCGGAGACCGAAAACGCCGACGATTTAACCGGCGACTAGTGCCGCTATATTTAATGGTTGGGCTATCAAACGAGCTCCGAATGCGATGAAATTTGACAGACAGTCTGTCTATACTATTATAAGATCACACGCCAAATTTCACCCCATTCCGAGAATGTTTTTCGGCCATTCATAGAATAAATATTCGGAGGTGCTGCGGGCGCGTGCAAGTGTGTCTGGGCTCAGAACGGACAACGGAAAGGACGGGCGAACTCGGACGGATGCAAGTTTTGAAAACATGATGATGCAATGCACATGATGACATGGCAAGATGCAACACGCAAGCATTTGACATGGCAACGACGACGAATAACTGGCTGACACCTGGCGCACCGGTCTCGGGGTGTCACAACACTCCCCTACTAACAAGAGATATCTTCCCGAGATCTCAGGAACGAGACGGGAGAGAAAAAGGAAGAACACAGTTCTTCGAGGACAAAAGAGTGAAACCAAAGAACCTTGAGAGGTTGAGTCACTCGAAAGGAAGAATTGAACGGAGATGATTGAGAAGCTTCGGTAAATTGAGGAAAAGGGGCATACGACGAGAACCAAGAGCTTAAGTGGCAAATGAGACAATGAAACCACTCCGGTTAACAGAGATAGAAAAGAAATTCGAACGGAGGAATTTAGGCAGCACTCCGGCTGAAAATGGAAGGAATAGAACTTGAACTTGAGAAGATAGAACGATCCATGACGAGATGAACAAGGAATTGCCACCGGAAGAAATAAAGAATGGAAAGGAAGAAAAGAGAAAAAACAGCATCTTCTAGCACAATGCATTTGAAGGAGCATTTGAAGAATGAATTAAACCATGAAGAGCCACCATGAAGAACTCCGGTCCAAAAGGATGATGATATAAAATGAAGATGATCAAAAGAATAAGATTAAAGCCTTGCGATGATTTAGTCGTGGGTACCGACGAGCTAGCCGAGAAAACTATGAACTCCGGAAAGAAAAGATAAAAACACTTGGAACTAGAATTTATTCATCAAGAATAAACTCCGAAGGAAGGAATTAATCAACTTGATGAAAAGAATAAGAATTATGTTATGCTTATCCTTCACCAATTAAATTGATGAAAGCAATGGATCTGCATACTACTTATTCGCGTTGAAAAATTGATTAAAGAGGGATATATCACGAACTTGCGAAAATATTCATGAAACACCGGTAGGATTGGAATGAACGAATGAATTGGTATGATAGCACCAGAAAAGAACTATTGAGCGAATCACCGTAAAGAATTAAAGCCGAGTGAAGAAAAGAACAAACCACCTGGAAGAATTGAAATCGAGTTATGAAAGAGAACGACCACCATAAGGAATTGAAATTGATTTAATACAAGAGAATGAATCACCGGAAATAATTAAGTAGTAGAGGAAATTTGAATGATGAGAACGAAGAGATCGTGAACTGATTAAAGAATACTTGAACGAAGCACCTGACGAATGTGAGACGAACAAAGAGGCATCATTAAAGAATATTTGGAGGACGAAGTTGAAAATTGAGAACGAAGAGATATTCTAAAATGATGGCCTTCGGAGAAACACAAAAGAAAAGAATTCATGAAATACTCCGAAAGAATGAAAAGAATTAAGGTTGAACCAATGATGAAAAGAATTAAAAGTGATCTTGAAGAAGGCATATGACTGATGGAATCCATACTTACGTCACACTTGAAAAGAATTTCGGAACACTCCGGAAAAATTAGAAGAGTTAGGTAAGATCTTACGCAAAGACCTGTGGGTTATGAGCCCACTGGAAGAAAATCACTGTTGGAAAGGATTGCAAAGGAGATGATGCACCGGAATTGATTCGAAGACTCGAATGAGGTGAGAACCTCGAATTAATTTGATACAGACAAATCTCTTGAGATGTCTTCGGAACTCCGGAATAATTAAATGGCGAGAGACGAACGAGCAAAGTGAAGCAATTGAGCCGAGGAAATGAATATGATGAACACCGAATACTTGAATTGAATCCACCGGAGAAGAAAAGAGATGAATAATGACGATGAGGCGAGAATTCACCGGTTGAAATAACTGAGAAAAGAATGCAAAGACTTCACACGAGTAAGATGGATACTCGACTAAGGACTCCGATTCCGAGAAGAAAAGGGTGGGCAGGTGGGAAAAGGAAAGACAACTTCGGAAGAAGAAACAACACCGGTTGGAAAGAATCGAGGATTGAAGCAAAAGACGAGGAGGTCAAATCGACTTGACGAGAGATGCGCCAGATGAAAGAACTGACAACGCAACAAACCAAAACTAACCGCGTGATCCTAAAAAAATTGAAGAGGAAGAGGAGTAATTCCAAAACGCCAGATGCGCCAGATTCCTCACCAGAGCAACGAAGGGGCTGAGGAGTAAAACGAATTCCTCTCTCCGATATAACTAGAATCCGAAAAAGTTTTCTTCTAGACTCAACCACGACCAAGCTATGATCAATCAAGGGGGCTCCTATGGTCGGTCGAGGCTCTGATACCAACTTGTCAGGCCCAAGATGCGGTTCTATCCCGATCACGTGACTCATACGTGGTTGGGGCACAACCGCATCTCAAGCGATTAGCAAGATGGATATCATTACATCGTACCATAACATAAATACATGGGGATACAACAATACATACAATTCACATGAATACAACAACATCAATACAAGGCATCTGACTACGGATGCAAACATGAAAAGCACAACGACATCCATCTGCTATCCCAAGGTGCCGACCAGGAACCTAACCCAAGACTGACGAAGAAGAAGAAGAAGGAACTCCAACAAAAGGTAACATCGCTCTCACGTCAAGTCATCAGAAACCTGCACCTGCAACTGTTGTGGTAGTAACTGTGAGCCACGAGGACTCAGCAATCCCATAACCATGGGTAAGAAGACTAGCAAAGCTTAATGGGTAGGAAGAGGTTAAGTGGTGAGGTTGCAGCAGCGGCTAGGCATAAATATGGTGGCTAACTTACGAGTACAAGAATAAGATGAGCATCTACGCAAACGGTCGCAAACTAGTGATGATCGCTAAAGATCCTGAACTACCTACGAGTCAAACATAACCCCACCGTGTTCTCTTCTCAAAGTGAAAAGAGACAGTCACGGTTACTCACGCGGTTCGTGTGTTTTACTTCGGATCCTCTGTCAAGTTTTCTACAACCGGACATTAACAAATTCCAATCTGCCGCATAACCGCGGGCACGGCTTTCGAAAGATCATAACCCTGCAGGGGTGTCCCAACTTAGCCCATCACAAGCTCTCACGATCAGAAGAGATAATAATAATATTACCCCTTATCTTAGGGACAATCCGATCAGGCTCGAAATCCCGGTGCACAAGACATTTCGACAATGGTAAAACAAGTCCAGCAAGACCTCCCGGCGTGCCGACACCCTGATAGTAGCCGCGCGTATCTCGTCTCAGGCCACGTCCGGATGAGCGCTACGTACAGCAACCGAAGACCCCAGATAAATGGGTGGCACCGCAAGTGGCTCTAGTTTGGGACCAACACCATCAGCACTGGCCCCCTGCTATGTAGAAGAATCCTCGAGGGTGCGACCCCCTATGCAAATTTAATTAATTAATTAAGTTGTTATTATGAGGCAAATTAAAACCAATGTTGGGCCTTGCTGGAGGAGTTTTATTCAAAGACGAACTGTCAAGGGGTCCCCATATACCCAACCGTGTTAGGAACGCAAAATCAAGGAACATAACGCCGGTTTATCGGCTCCTAAGGTGGCATGAGTGGAACAAAGCACCGAGCAAAAGGCCAAGCCTTCCACCCATTGCCAAGTATATAGGTGTGTTAATATATATAAGATATATTGTGATAATCCAACAACAAGTTCCAACAAGGAACAAACTTCATCTTCACCTGCAACTAACAACGCTATAAGAGGGGCTGAGCAAGTGGGTAACATAGCCAAACAACGGTTTGCTGGGAAGGTGTCAAAGGTTAGAGGTTACATGGCATAAAGGAGAGGGGCTGACAATAAAAGATGGATAGCGCGACATATAACGATAGCATCGAGACAACTAGCATGGCAATGATAGTAAAGGTATCCAAGGTGATGGTCATCTTGCCTGAGATCCCGCAAGGAAGAATAACGAGTCCATGAAAAAGACGACGAAGAAGCCTTGAAGACGAACCACGTGTAGTCGAACGAATCCTCACGAACGCAACGGATAAAGAACTAGCGAGAAGAAGCACACGACAAGGTAAACACACCACTCAAGAACATGACAAGATGCTCAACCAAGTATGATGCAAGACAAGTCTATATGATGCAATTCATGGCAAGGGATGAAGCACACAAGAACAACACAAACCAACAAGTATAAATGAGGCCGGAATCAACATATAACAATTCCGGTAAGTCCTCATATACATGTTTCGAAATTGGTCCAGATCTGAACAAACCTTATGTTCAAGTTGTTAAACAGCAAGTTAACATGCACCATGATGATCTACGCGAAATTCTAGTCAAGTTACATATGAAGTTTGTTTAATTCGGAGCTACGGCCTAGAAGATATGAGCAAAACAAGACAAGCATGTCAAATATGCAAGATGCATCCAAACAACAAGCAAACATACTCCAAACGGGTAAACAACATGATATTATGCTTCTACATGCAAAAACACACAAGTTTCATATAGGGCACGCTCAAAACGGAGCAACGGTTGAACACATACACACGAAACAAGATATGACAACAAGCTGTCCAAAAACAGCAACATAGCAACTTTGGAGCAAGGTATATATATGCTACAGCACCCAAACATGATAACAAGAGGCATGGATGTGAAATAGACATGATACTTAACAAGCATGAACTTAGAGCACACCCAAATACTTGCTGGAACACAATTTAACAAGCATGACAAGTAGCAATAAATTTATCTAGACTTGGTCAAAATCTGGGAAGGCAAAAACATCATCACGATGCTGCCTTCGGAGGCACAAAACAACAAGCATATCCACTCTACTAAGTATGTAAATATCATGGACATGTAATAGACATAGCATAGATCAAACAACTCCATTGGAACAACTCCATAGGAGGCATGGATCAATAACAACAAGCTTCATCAAATTGATCATGCTGATAACACTCTGACAGGTACATTTATAGCAACTTGAGAGAAATAAATAAATGTGCTACAGCAGGCCATATGTGCAAACAAGGGCATGAACGGATAGATCATAACATGGACAACAAGACATGATCATTGGCCAAACCAAAACATGCAAGGATTTGAGTGGGGCATCAAGCAAACATGGCATCAGGTTTAACAGTTTCAGACTTCGCAGTTTTTTTCACTAAGTATAAAACAGCAACAACGACATGGCATGTTTACAAGCTTGTTGCAAACACCACAAGGCATATCATGGAAAGTGGATTGCACCACAGCAAAAAGGACATGATTGTGCTTCTAAAACATATTGCCATGTGGCATGAAAGACAAACACATCAATAGCTATGAACAAGTCAAATCAGCATCTCATAACAAGTTTCGGCACTTAACAGCCAAATGCACTTTTGCAACAGAGATTAGCATGGAAATATGGCACCTAACATGAATGCTACAACAACCAATATGTAGAGCACTTCACAATGAACATTTTGATATCCCATATGCTTTATTTGGATAAACATGCACAAAGTTATCAACACCACAAGCATGCAACAAAATTACAGTTAACAGCAGTTTTAAACTTCTAGCACTCTTGCAACGATGATTAGGGCATCAAGATGAAGTCAAACAAGCATGCGACAGTGGAACAAAATGAAGAGCATATCACAACGATCATTTTGACATATTATTCACTCAATTTGGACATACACACAAAAAGTTACAGCCATGTAAAGTATGCAACATTTTTAAGACAGAAAAGGACTTAGACAAAAAAACAACCTCGGGAGGGGTCTTGACTGGTCACTGTCTGGATGCAACGGACATGTCCGTCGGTGGCTGGACGCTTGGGCCCACCTGGCAGTGGAACAAGGCAGAGGAGGAGGCCTGGACATGTCCGGCGCCTCCGGACATGTCCGACGCGACGTGGGGATCGGGGAGGACCCCGATGGCGAAGGCGGCGGGATCCGGTGGGACCAACAGCGACGGCGGCCGGCGCCGAACGAAGGACGGCCGAGGGGATGCGGATACGGGCAGGGATGGCCTCGAGGAACCCGTCTCCGGCGGCGGCTGGAGCATCGAGGGGCGGTGGCGAGCTCGGGCTCGGCACCGCGGCCGGCGGCAGCTTGGCGACGAGCGGCGGCAACGCGAGAATGGAGGGGTGAGTGAAGCGGCGTTTGGTCCTCGCCGGAGGAGCAACGGTGGTGGGGACGGTGGCCGGGTCACCGGAGGCGGCCGCCGGCGGCGGCGCGCTCTGGATCCCGAGCGGACCGAGCGGGAGGAGCGGGACGGATCGGGGCCCTGCGCGCGCGAGCGGCTGCTCCCTTCGTGCCCGGGCGGGCCCGCGCGATGGGCTTGGCATGCCGGCGCTGGAGGAACGAGCCCAGGGCGCGGGAGGCGACGTGGAGGAGCCACGCGGTGGCTTGCGGTTGGCTGTGGCCGGCGCAGGTGGCGGCTGGGGCGAATGGCTGCGCGCCAAGCGGCGACGGCGAGGTGGCGAGTGCCGGAAATTGAGGAGAGGAGGTGGGAGCCGGCTGGCTGAGGATTGGGGCGCGGAAATTGAGGGAGGAGGTAGGGGAAGGCCAAAAATGGCAAGGGGGATGTCCATCTATAGTAGGAGGGCTAGGGTTAGGGGGTTTTTGGTCCGATTCGGACCGTACGATCTCGATCATGCGGCTCCGAGCGGAGGGGGAAGGTAGGTGGCTTAGTGGGCTGCGTATATGGCCTCGGGCTTAGAGGAGAGAAGAGAGGGTGAGGCCCGTGGGGTTTTCGGAAACCGAAAACGCCCGAGGATTTAACTAGCGACTAGTGTCGCTATATTTAACGGTTGGGCTATCAAACGAGCTCCGAATGCGATGAAATTTGAAAGGCAGTCTGTCTACACTATAATAAGACCACACGCCAAGTTTCACCCCATTCCGAGAACGTTTTCCGGCCACTCATAAAATAAATATTCGGAGGTGCCGCGGGCGCGTGCAAGTGTGTCTGGGCTCAGAACGGACAACGGAAAGGACGGGCGAACTCGGACGGATGCAAGTTTTGAAAACATGATTATGCAATGCACATGATGACATGGCAAGATGCAACACGCAAACAGATGACATGGCAACGACGACGAATAACTGGCTGACACCTGGCGCACCGGTCTCGGGGTGTCACAGTAACCCACAAGAAAACGGAGTCCAGGGGACACACGGGGTGCCCACGAGGCAGGGGGGCGCGCCCTGGGAAGGGGGGGGCGTGCTGATGGCTTCTCGCCCCTCGTTGGTTACCCCAAGTGGAAGGTGTGAGATGCAGTGTAGCGGAAGTTTTCCCTTGGCAATACCAAGGTTCGACTTCCCTGAGACTCCCAGTTTCAACAAGAAGGTGTCAACTGCTAACGGCGCCAGATATTAGCAATCAACGTGGACCTGCACACAGATACAAATAACTTTGCTCCCAACGAGTACAGAGAGGTTGTCAATCCCTCCGGCCTTGCAGTTTACAAAGGATCAAACACAAGTGATAGTAGTGATAGATATTGCTGCAATAGTAAGTAAAAAGCGGAAAGTAAATAGCGGATGTGATCAATGATGGTAATGTGGACCGGAGTACCATGATGTTCACTAGTGATGTCTCTCTCCCAAAAGACGATAAAACAGCTATGTGAGGTAAACGAATTACAGCTGGGCAATTGACAGAATTATGTGCGCAAACCAATGCTAACTATGTTGCAAGAAAGGTAGAGGTTCAAAGCATGGGCGGTACGCCGAGGTAAGTAGACCGAAATCCATCTGCATCTACTACTAATCATCCACCTTGAGATATCTATCCAGAACATCTCGCTGGTATTAAGTTGCGAGTCCCACCCATAGTGTAAACTCAAAGCAACAAACAACTGCATTAAAAGAACTTTGCGTAAAGTAAACAATCCTTGCCCCCGCGGGCACAAGCACCGTTGTTTTCCCCCTTGTGGCAACAGCACATCCCCTAGACTCATGTTTCTCTCACTCAAGCTAGTCATCGAGGGGCATGAACCCACAATCAAGCATAACGTTCCCTCTTGGAGTCACTACCTACTACTTGGCCAAAGCAATAAATAACAACGGAGAACATGCAAGAATTACTTACGAAGATAAATATAAAAGAGGTGAATCAAATATATTACTCAAACACAATCTGAACATAATCTCATAATCCATCGGATCCCAGCAAACTCATCATAGCAACAGCATAAGGATTACATAATGCCTCAATCATGTAGGGCAGCTCACGAGGACTAATTAGTGAAGCACAAGAACGGGAGGAGAACATCACATAGCAACTGGTCATGGACTCATGGTCCAAGGGAGACTACTCACAACTCATCCGGGAGGCGTCCATGGTGGTGGAGAAGCTCCCGGTGGTGATCCTCCCCTCCGGCAGGGTGCCGGGAAGAGTTCTCCTGGTGCTCCCGATCTTGGAAGCGGCGGCGGCGGCGGAACAGAGATGAGATCGCGAAAAAGAGTTCCCGTCTCGAGGGTTTTGGGAGACGGTCTAAAAATATGCCAAAGGGGGGCATCAGCGGAGCCTCGGGGGGCCCAGGCGCCCCCCCGACGCGGCCCAGGTGGGGCGCGCCACCAGGGCGCCTGGGGCCCTGGTGGCCCCCCTCCGGCTGTCCTTCGGGTGCCTGGTAGCTTCTGGAACGCTGATTTTTTATATAATTTTTTCGGGATTTTTCTGGCAGTTCTCGTAATGGGAAAACCTGAAATACAAAAACAGCCGAAAACAGAAACTGGCACTGGGGTGCAATGAGTTAATAGGTTAGTCCAAATATGATCAAAAGTGTATGGAAGTGTATAAATATCATAGCAATATCACCCAAAAGAGGCATGGAGCAAGCAGAAATTATAGATACGTTTTGGACGTATCAACATCCCCAAGCTTAATTCCTGCTCGTCCTCGAGTAGGTAAATGATAACAAGAATAATTTCTGTGGTGACATGCTATTAACCATATAGGACTTTTTCATAGTCATATGACAAAAGCTTACTGAGACAATGAATCTATAGTAATTAAGTTGCCCCATGAGAAAATCACAAAGAACTGAAAGTTTTACAATATGATATTGAAACATCAAATAGATTTGTAATGAACATGGTGTGCAAATATGATAAAGTGATATCTCGCTTGCCCCCTTTAGTGAAGCAAAACATAAATGCAGGGGCACCTCCAAGGTTTAAGTGATGACTAGATACAATGATTTCAAAATAAACGATATCACAATCATGCAAAAGACAATGCTACTTTGGGACAATGCACATTACACTCAGAATGACAATCATGCTCTCAGTAGTTGGTGCTTTTAAAAGAAGGTTGAGACTCTCGAACCGTGGCTTTTGTTGGCAAGGTTGAAAACCCGTAGTCGGAAACAAAGATAAAACATGTACCAGAGCTCTTGGTTTTAAAAACAGAGGTAATAATTATTTTTTTAGATCATGCATGTTTCGTCAACGAATGCTAGCAGACAACTCAATCACTTCCTGAGATGGACAAGTTTCGAGGAACGGCTCCCGAATGAGGACGATCACATCCTCTTAATCTCCTTTGTTTATCACTGCCAAAGTTTTCTGATTTCTCATGAACAAAGCGTGAAGGAGGGTTTGTTTGTTATATTATCTTTTTGAGCCGGGCGCACTCAATGCCAGTTCCTTCTCGTATTATGGGTTTGCACATTATACATGCAATCCCGGGGTGAAGCTTGTCCAACTTAAAAAGATCATGAATTAACTACTACTTCCTCATGAACTTACAACGGAGGCACAAAATAGGAATGCTTGTTCTTTGAATAATTTCAAGATGGTACATGCAAGTCTCCGTTAGGAATGGCAGGTAAATACCATGTAGGAAGGTATGGTGGACTCATATGGCATAACTGGTATAAAGGAATTTGGATGCACAAGCAGTCAGTCCGCTTCGTACAGGTGGAGGTTAGTGATACGTCCAAAACGTATCTATAATTTCTGCTTGCTCCATGCCACTTTTGGGTGATATTGCTATGATATTCATACACTTCCATACACTTTTGATCATATTTGGACTAACTTACTAATCCAGTGCACCCCAGTGCCAGTTTCTGTTTTCGGCTGTTTTTATATTTCAGGTTTTCACGTTTCGAGAACTGCCCAGAAAAATCCAGAAAAATTATATAAAAAATCAGCGATCCGGAAACAACACTGCGTCCGAAGGGCAACCTGGGGGGGGGGCACAGGGGCTCCAAGCGCCCTGTGGGCGCACCCCCCCTGGGTCGCGCCGGGGGGGGCGCCTGGGCCCCCCGAGGCTCCCCCGGTGCCCTACTTTGGCATATATTTAAAGGGTCCTCCGTAACCCTCAGAACAGGACTTCTTTTCGCGATCCCATCTCTGTTCCGCCGCCGCCGCCGCTTCCAAGATCGGGAGCACCAGGAGAACTCTTCCCGGCACCCTGCCGGAGGGGAGGATCACCATCGGGAGCTTCTCCACCACCATGGACGCCTCCCGGATGACTCGTGAGTAGTCTCCCTTGGACCATGAGTCCATGACCAGTAGCTATGTGATGTTCTCCTCCCGTTCTTGTGCTTCACTAATTAGTCCTCGTGAGCTGCCCTACATGATCGAGGCACCTATGTAATCCTTATGCTGTTGCTATGTTGAGTTTGCTGGGATCCGATGGATTATGAGATAATGTTCAGATTGATCTTGAGTAATATATTTGATTCCCCTCTTTTATATTTTAGTTCATAAGTAATTCTTGCATGTTCTCCGTTGTTATTTATTGCTTTGGCCGAGTAATAGGTAGTGACTCCAAGAGGGAACGTTATGCTCGATTGTGGGTTCATGCCCCTCGATGACTAGCTTGAGTGACAGAAACATGAGTCTAGGGGATGTGTTGTTGCCACAAGGGGGAAAACAACGGTGCTTGTGCCCGCGGGTGCAAGGATTGTTTACTTTACGCAAAGTTCTTTTAAAGCAGTTGTCTGTTGCATTGAGTTTACACTATGGGTGGGACTCGCAACTTAATACCAGCGAGATGTTCTGGATAGATATCTCAAGGTGGATGATTAGTAGTAGATATTGATGGATTTCGGTCTACTTACTTTGGCGTACCGCCCATGCTTTGAACCTCAACCTTTCTTGCAATGTAATCAGCATTGGTTTGCGTTCGTGGTCCTGTCAATTGCCCAGCTGTAATTTGTTTACCTCACATAGCTGTTTTATCGTCTTTTGGGAGAGAGACATCACTAGTGAACATCATGAGACTCCGGTCCATATTACCATCATTGATCACATCCACTATTTACTTTTCGCTATTTACTTACTATTGCAAAACACTATCTATCACTACTATCATATTGCTTTTAACCCTTTGTGAACTACAAGGCCGGAGAGATTGACAACCTCTCTGTACTCGTTGGGAGCAAAGTTATTTGTATCTGTGTGCAGGTCCACATTGATTGCTAATTGCGCCGTTAGCAATTGACACCTACTTGTTGAACCTAGGAGTCTCTGGGGATTCGATCCTTGGCATCTTTGCTAGGGGAAAACACTTCTACTTACTGCATCTTACACCTTCCACTTGGGGTAACCAACGACGGGTTCGAGGCCCATCAAGGAGTATTTTCTGGCGCCGTTGCCCGGGACTCCACTCTTCAGGATAGGGGAGTTGCATGCTATCTTTTACCTTTGCTTTTTAGTCTTGTTAGTTTACCTTTCATTTTTTTTGCTTTAGTTCCTTTTATCGAAATTCAAAAAAAAAATTACCTTTCTGTTAGTAGTCCTATCTGTTTAGTTAAACATGTTAGGATTTGGTGCTTTGAGGGAATCAGAAGTTTTAGATTTCCATCAAAGGGATGGAGAAAATATGAAGAAGGCATGGGACAGAATTTCTGATGCACATAGGAGAATTATGCCTTGGATACCTATAAAAATTGTGCTTAGGAATTTTTACCATGGTCTTTTTAAATGGTGTAAACACTCCCTTGACATTATAGCTGAGGGAGATTTCTTAGAATTTGATGAAGCTAGAGCTCTTGACATTATACATGGTCTATCTAGTTACTTTGTTTATGATCATAACTTTGATACTATCATAGATAGACTTGCTACTATTGAGAAAAGAATGGATGCTTTAGACTTAATGAAGGTAGAGAAACCCAATAAGAGAGATATTTTGGAAATAGATAATGACTGGGAACCTCTTGTTAGGATTAGCATCTCTAATCAAGACTTCCTTGCTTATTGTGATATTGGATCTATGGTTTCTACTATGCCAAAAATTGTTCATGATTCTTTAAAATTTAACATGGATAGATTACCATCTTATCATGAACACACTAATGGAGATATTTCTGAAATCCAGGGAAAAATAAAAGACGTACCGGTTAAATTCCTTAAAGGGATTGCAATGATTGATTTCTTCATCGTGGAGCCAAACCAAGGAAATATAGTGCTTGGGAGGGACTTCCTCCGAGCAGTTAAAGGCTTCATCGATATAGGTAAGGGACAAATCCGCTTACGCGGGAAGGCAAAAGGTGTGTACCCCTTTCCTGGAAGGAACAAGAATGAACTTGTTGAGGAATCATTTGAACCAATTTATAACTCCGATTATCATGATGATTATTGATTCCTCTATGCATTATGCCTAGCATAAAGGCATAAAAGAAAACGCTTTTGGGAGGCAGCCCACATGAATAAAAATTTTGCTTTTGTTGTGTCTTGATGTTGTTTACTGATGTAGCATCATCATTGTATCTTTGCTTTTCATATTTGTGCCAAGTATAGCCTCTGATTGCTAGAAAGTTCAAAAGTTGTGAGGTGCTGTCCAGGAAACAGATTCTGTCCTTGGATAAAAAAATTCGTATAAAATCACCAGATCATCTTTTTGGTCTGAATTGTTTCGACAGCGTTCTCTATATAATTGTCTTTCGTGCGTCAGTTCTGAGTTTTTTGATTTGAGTTGCAGAAGTATCCCGAACAGGTCAATTACTGCCTGCTGTTCTGTTTTTCACAGATTCTGTCCTGTTTTGCCTTACCTTCACTTTGCAAATTAAGAACTTGCTTTTTCTTTGCAAAAACCTTTTGGCAATCTTGAGAAACAGTAGAACTTCAAGAATATCCTTATTTCCAGCAAGGTATAATCATTTTATTAAGGGTACTAACCTCGCTAATCAGATTATGATGAGTTGTGTATGAAGGGAGTTTTCAAGTGTGTGAGGGAAGATGATAAAAAGATTCAGGAGTGTCAAGCGCTCAAGCTTGGGGATGCCCCCGTGCACCCCCAAGAAATATTCAAGGAGACTCAAGCGTCTAAGCTTGGGGATGCCCCCGTGCATCCCCTTCTCCATCAACATTATCAGTTCGTCTTTCGTTTCGCTATATTTTTATCACTTCATATGTTATGTGCTATGCTTGGAGCGTCTTGCTTTTAGTTTTCTTTTTAGTTTTTCATAACGAGTCGGAACCCAGCATTCCTTTATGTGGGAGAGAAACACGCTCCACCTCTACCTAGAACATTACATAGAATTTTCATGTCTATCTATGCTGTGTGTGTTCTTTGTCTTTTAATAGCTACTATCATACTCTGCTCTTAGTATTCATGCTTATCCTTTCAAGAGCTTCTATTTAGTTGGTTGCTTGAACTCTCTTTAATTACCATGCTCACCTTATTAAGAGAGTTTGCTTCCGTTGCATGGGTTAATGTGTCTATGATAAAGATGCTACTTTCATGATGGTGCTTAGTAGTTCAGGTTTTCTTTTGGTTAATCTCAAATAGCTGGGGAATTCCCAATGTGTTATTGGAATACCAACTTGGTTTGTTTGCCTATGATGTGGTATGGTTTAGTAATATCTTCCTTCGAGAATTTATTTTGATTGACTTGGCGTATGCTCACGCATATTCAAGACTGTAAAGAAAGTCTGTCATGCCTTGATGATCTTTTGTTTCTAAGTAGCGATATAACTACCATGCCTGATTCAATATTGCTTTGTCGCTCTGCATGATTATGACCGTCATTGCTCTCTTAGTTGGTCGCTCCCAGTCTTTTGCTAACCTCCACCTGCACTAAGCAAACTAACCATGCAATACATAGCTCATGGGAAAGTAGCCTAAAAACTATTGTGGTAAAGAATATGTTGCTTATGTATCTTATTTCTTATAAGTTGCTTGCTGAGCGGTAACCATGTTTCTGGGGACGCCATCAACTGTCACACTTTTGTTGAATATCATGTGAGTTGCTATGCATGTTCGTCTTGTCTGAAGTAAGGGTGATTCACCGTGGGTTGAATTAATATGCATATTGTTAGAGAAGAACATTGGGCCGCCAACCAAAGCCATGCATCATGGTGGAAGTTTTAGCTTGGACCTTAATCCTCAATCTCTCATGAGAATATGCTTATGCATTAAAGAGGAGTCCATCATCTATTTTCTATGTTGTCCCGGTATGGATGTCCTCAAGTTGAGATTTATCAAAAACGAGAAATCAAATGCGATCTATCTCCTTGGACCTTTGTACAGGTGGCATAGAGGTACCCCATTGTGACACTTAGTTAAAACATATGCAATGCAATGATAACCCATGGGGATCCGAGCTAATTAGGACAAGGAGCGAGCACTATTAGTATTCGATGCATGAGGCTTGCTACTTATAAGATGTTTTATACATGACACATATGAAGTACTACTACCGTTGACACAATTGCTTCCATGTTTTCAAAATAAAAAGCTTTAGCACTTAACCTTTCTTTTACCTTTATGTTGAAGCACCAACTACTGAGAGCATGATTGTCATTCTGAGTGTAATGTGCATTGTCCCAAAGTAGCATTGTCTTTTGCATGATTGTGATATCGTTTATTCTGAAATGATTGTATCTAGTCATCACTTAAACCTTGAAGGTGCCCTTGCATTTATGTTTTGCATCACTAAAGGGGGCAAGCTAGATATCGCTTTATCATATTTGCACATCATGTTCATTGCGAATCTTTTTGATGTTTCAGTTTCATGTTGTAAAACTTTCAGTCATTTGTGATTTTCTCTTGAGACAACTTAATTACTATAGAATCATTGTCTCAGTAAGCTTTTGTCATATGACTATGAGAAAAGTCCTATATGGTTAATAGCATGTCACCACAGAAATTATTCTTGTTATCATTTACCTACTCGAGGACGAGCAGGAATTAAGCTTGGGGATGTTGATACGTCCAAAACGTATCTATAATTTATGCTTGCTCCATGCCACTTTTGGGTGATATTGCTATGATATTCATACACTTCCATACACTTTTGATCATATTTGGACTAACTTACTAATCCAGTGCACCCCAGTGCCAGTTTCTGTTTTCGGCTGTTTTTGTATTTCAGGTTTTCACATTTCGAGAACTGCCCAGAAAAATGCAGAAAAATTATATAAAAAATCAGCGTTCCGGAAACAACACTGCGTCCGAAGGGCAGCCTGGGGGGGCACAGGGGCTCCAGGCGCCCTGTGGGCGCCCCCCCCCCCCCCGGGCCGCGCCGGGGGGGCGCCTGGGCCCCCCGAGGCTCCCCCGGTGCCCTACTTTGGCATATATTTAAAGGGTCCTCCGTAACCCTCAGAACAGGACTTCTTTTCGCGATCCCATCTCTGTTACGCCGCCGCCGCCGCTTCCAAGATCGGGAGCACCAGGAGAACTCTTCCCGGCACCCTGCCGGAGGGGAGGATCACCACCGGGAGCTTCTCCACCACCATGGACGCCTCCCGGATGACTCGTGAGTAGTCTCCCTTGGACCATGAGTCCATGACCAGTAGCTATGTGATGTTCTCCTCCCGTTCTTGTGCTTCACTAATTAGTCCTCGTGAGCTGCCCTACATGATCGAGGCACCTATGTAATCCTTATGCTGTTGCTATGTTGAGTTTGCTGGGATCCGATGGATTATGAGATTATGTTCAGATTGATCTTGAGTAATATATTTGATTCACCTCTTTTATATTTTTGTTCATAAGTAATTCTTGCATGTTCTCTATTGTTATTTATTGCTTTGGCCGAGTAATAGGTAGTGACTCCAAGAGGGAACGTTATGCTCGATTGTGGGTTCATGCCCCTCGATGACTAGCTTGAGTGACAGAAACATGAGTCTAGGGGATGTGCTGTTGCCACAAGGGGGAAAACAACGGTGCTTGTGCCCGCGGGTGCAAGGATTGTTTACTTTACGCAAAGTTCTTTTAATGCAGTTGTCTGTTGCATTGAGTTTACACTATGGGTGGGACTCGCAACTTAATACCAGCGAGATGTTTTGGATAGATATCTCAAGGTGGATGATTAGTAGTAGATATTGATGGATTTCGGTCTACTTACTTTGGCGTACCGCCCATGCTTTGAACCTCAACCTTTCTTGCAATGTAGTCAGCATTGGTTTGCGTTCGTGGTCCTGTCAATTGCCCAGCTGTAATTTGTTTACCTCACATAGCTGTTTTATCGTCTTTTGGGAGAGAGATATCACTAGTGAACATCATGAGACTCCGGTCCATATTACCATCATTGATCACACCCGCTATTTACTTTTCGCTATTTACTTACTATTGCAAAAACTATCTATCACTACTATCATTGCTTTTAATCCTTTGTGAACTACAAGGCCGGAGGGATTGACAACCTCTCTGTACTCGTTGGGAGCAAAGTTATTTGTATCTGTGTGCAGGTCCACGTTGATTGCTACTAATCTGGCGCCGTAGCAATTGACACCTACTTGTTGAACCTAGGAGTCTCTGGGGATTCGATCCTTGGCATCTTTGCTAAGGGAAAACACTTCTACAATACTGCATCTTACACCTTCCACTTGGGGTAACCAACGAGGGGTTCGAGGCCCATCAAGGAGTATTTTCTGGCGCCGTTGCCGGGGACTCCACTCTTCAGGATAGGGGAGTTGCATGCTATCTTTTACCTTTGCTTTTTAGTTTTGTTAGTTTACCTTTCATTTTTGCTTTAGTACCTTTTTATTGAAAATCACAAAAAATTATTTACCTTCCTGTTAGTAGTCCTATCTGTTTAGTTAAACATGTTAGGATTTGGTGCTTTGAGGGAATCAGAAGTTCTAGATTTCCATCAAAGGGATGGAGAAAATATGAAGAAGGCATGGGACAGAATTTCTGATGCACATAGAAGAATTATGCCTTGGATACCTATAAAAATTGTGCTTAGAAATTTTTACCATGGTCTTTTTAAATGGTGTAAACACTCCCTTGACATTATAGCTGAGGGAGATTTCCTAGAATGTGATGAAGCTAGAGCTCTTGAAATTATACATGGTCTATCTAGTTACTTTGTTTATGATCATAATTTTGATACTGTCATTGATAGACTTGCTACTATTGAAAAGAGAATGGATGCTCTAGACTTAATGAAGGTAGAGAAACCCAAACCCAATAAGAGAGATATTTTGGAAATAGATAATGACTGGGAGCCTCTTGTTAGGATTAGCATCTCTAATCAAGACTTCCTTGCTTATTGTGATATTGGGTCTATGGTTTCTACTATGCCAAAAATTGTTCATGATTCTTTAAAATTTAACATGGATAAATTATCATCTCATCATGAACACACTAATGGAGATATTTCTGAAATCCAGGGAAGAATAAAAGATGTACCAGTTAAATTCCTTAAAGGGATTGCAATGATTGATTTCTTCATCATGGAGCCAAACCAAGGAAATATAGTGCTTGGAAGGGACTTCCTCCGAGCAGTTAAAGGCTTCATCGATATAGGTAAGGGACAAATCCGCTTACGCGGGAAGGCAAAAGGTGTGTACCCCTTTCCTAGAAGGAACAAGAATGAACTTGTTGAGGAACCATTTGAATCAATTTATAACTCCGATTATTATGATGGTTATTGATTCCTATATGCATTATGCCTAGCTTAAAGGCATAAAAGAAAGCGCTTTTGGGAGGCAGCCCACATGAATAATTTTTTTGCTTTTGTTGTGTCTTGATGTTGTTTACTGCTGTAGCATCATCATTGTATCTTTGCTTTTCATATTTGTGCAAGTATAGCCTCTGATTGCTAGAAAGTTCAAAAGTTGTGAGGTGCTGTCCAGGAAACAGATTCTGTCCTTGGATAGAAAAAATCGTATAAAATCACCAGATCATCTTTTTGGTCTGAATTTGTTCGACAGGGTTCTCTATATAATTGTCTTTCGTGCGTCTGTTCTGAGTTTTTTGATTTGAGTTGCAGAAGTATCCCGAACAGATCAATTACTACCTGCTGTTCTGTTTTTCACAGATTCTGTCCTGTTTTGCCTTTCCCTCACTTTGCAAATCAAGAACTTGCTTTTTCTTTGCAAAAACCTTTTGGCAATCTTGAGAAACAGTAGAACTTCAAGAATATCCTTATTTCCAGCAAGGTATAATTATTTTATTAAGGGTACTAACCTCGCTAATCAGATTATGATGAGTTATGTATGAAGGGAGTTTTCAAGTGTGCGAGGGAAGATGATAAAAAGATTCAGGAGTGTCAAGCGCTCAAGCTTGGGGATGCCCCCGTGCACCCCCAAGAAATATTCAAGGAGACTCAAGCGTCTAAGCTTGGGGATGCCCCCGTGCATCCCCTTCTCCATCAACATTATCAGTTCGTCTTTCGTTTCGCTATATTTTTATCACTTCATGTGTTACGTGCTATGCTTGGAGCGTCTTGCTTTTAGTTTTCTTTTTAGTTTTTCATAACGAGTCGGAACTCGGCATTCCTTTATGAGGGAGAGAAACACGCTCCACCTCTACCTAGAACATAACATAGAATTTTCATGTCTATCTATGTTGTGTGTGTTCTTTATCTTTTAATAGCAACTATCATGCTCTGCTCTTAGTATTCATGCTTATCTTTTCAAAGAGCTTTTGTTTAGTTGGTTGCTTGAACTCTCTTTAATTATCATGCTCACCTTATTAAGAGAGTTTGCTTCCGTTGCATTGGTTAATGTGTCTATGATAAAGATGCTACTTGCATGATGGTGCTTAGTAGTTCAGGTTTTCTTATGGTTGATCTCAAATAGCTGGGGGGTTCCCAATGTGTTATTGGAGTACCAACTTGGTTTGTTTGCCTATGATGTGGTATGGTTTGGTAATATATTCCTTCGAGAATTTATTTTGATTGACTTGGCGTATGCTCACGCATATTTAAGACTGTAAAGAAAGTCTGTCAAGCCTTGATGATCTTTTATTTCTAAGTAGCGATATAACTACCATGCCTGATTCAATATTGCTTTGTCGCTCTGCATGATTATGACCGTCATTGCTCTCTTAGTTGGTCGCTCCCAGTCTTTTGCTAACCTCCACCTGCACTAAGCAAACTAACCATGCAATACATAGCTCATGGGAAAGTAGCCTAAAAACTATTGTGGTAAAGAATATGTTGCTTATGTATCTTATTTCTTATAAGTTGCTTGCTGAGCGGTAACCATGTTTCTGGGGACGCCATCAACTGTCACACTTTTGTTGAATATCATGTGAGTTGCTATGCATGTTCGTCTTGTCTGAAGTAAGGGTGATTTACCGTGGGTTGAATGACTATGCATATTGTTAGAGAAGAACATTGGGCCGCCAACCAAAGCCATGTATCATGGTGGAAGTTTTAGCTTGGACCTTAATCCTCAATCTCTCATGAGAATATGCTTATGCATTAAAGAGGAGTCCATCATCTATTTTCTATGTTGTCCCGGTATGGATGTCCTCAAGTTGAGATCTATCAAAAACGAGAAATCAAATGCGATTTATCTCCTTGGACCTTTGTACAGGTGGCATAGAGGTACCCCTTTGTGACACTTGGTTAAAACATATGTAATGCAATGATAACCCATAGGAATCCGAGCTAATTAGGACAAGGTGCAAGCACTATTGGTATACGATGCATGAGGCTTGCAACTTATAGGAAGTTTTATGCATGACACATATGAAGTACTACTACCGTTGACACAATTGCTTCCATGTTTTCAAAATAAAAAGCTCTAGCACTTAACCATTCTTTTACTTTTATGTTGAAGCACCAACTACGGAGAGCATGATTGTCATTCTGAGTGTAATGTGCATTGTCCCAAAGTAGCATTGTCTTTTGCATGATTGTGATATCGTTTATTCTGAAATGATTGTATCTAGTCATCACTTAAACCTTGAAGGTGTCCCTGCATTTATGTTTTGCATCACTAAAGGGGGCAAGCTAGATATCACTTTATCATATTTGCACATCATGTTCACTGCAAATCTTTTTGATGTTTCAGTTTCATGTTGTAAAACTTTCAGTCATTTGTGATTTTCTCTTGAGGCAACTTAATTACTTTAGAATCATTGTCTCAGTAAGCTTTTGTCATATGACTATAAAAAAGTCCTATATGGTTAATAGCATGTCACCACAGAAATTATTCTTGTTATCATTTACCTACTCGAGGACGAGCAGGAATTAAGCTTGGGGATGTTGATACGTCCAAAACGTATCTATAATTTCTGCTTGCTCCATGCCACTTTTGGGTGATATTGCTATGATATTCATACACTTCCATACACTTTTGATCATATTTGGACTAACTTACTAATCCAGTGCACCCCAGTGCCAGTTTCTGTTTTCGGCTGTTTTTGTATTTCAGGTTTTCACGTTTCGAGAACTGCCCAGAAAAATCCAGAAAAATTATATAAAAAATCAGCGTTCCGGAAACAACACTGCGTCCGAAGGGCAGCCTGGGGGGGCACCAGGGCTCCAGGCGCCCTGGCGGCGCCCCCCCCCCCCCCTGGACCGCGTCGGGGGGGCGCCTGGGCCCCCCGAAGCTCCCCCGATGCCCTACTTTGGCATATATTTAAAGGGTCCTCCGTAACCCTCAGAACAGGAACTCTTTTCGTGATCCCATCTCTGTTCCGCCGCCGCCGCCGCTTCCAAGATCGGGAGCACCAGGAGAACTCTTCCCGGCACCCTGCCGGAGGGGAGGATCACCACCGGGAGCTTCTCCACCACCATGGACGCCTCCCGGATGACTCGTGAGTAGTCTCCCTTGGACCATGAGTCCATGACCAGTAGCTATGTGATGTTCTCCTCCCGTTCTTGTGCTTCACTAATTAGTCCTCGTGAACTGCCCTACATGATCGAGGCACCTATGTAATCCTTATGCTGTTGCTATGTTGAGTTTGCTGGGATCCGATGGATTATGAGATTATGTTCAGATTGATCTTGAGTAATATATTTGATTCACCTCTTTTATATTTTTGTTCATAAGTAATTCTTGCATGTTCTCCGTTGTTATTTATTGCTTTGGCCGAGTAATAGGTAGTGACTCCAAGAGGGAACATTATGCTCGATTGTGGGTTCATGCCCCTCGATGACTAGCTTGAGTGACAGAAACATGAGTCTAGGGGATGTGTCGTTGCCACAAGGGGGAAAACAACGGTGCTTGTGCCCGCGGGTGCAAGGATTGTTTACTTTACGCAAAGTTCTTTTAATGTAGTTGTATGTTGCATTGAGTTTACACTATGGGTGGGACTCGCAACTTAATACCAGCGAGATGTTCTGGATAGATATCTCAAGGTGGATGATTAGTAGTAGATATTGATGGATTTCGGTCTACTTACTTTGGCATACCGCCCATGCTTTGAACCTCAACCTTTCTTGCAATGTAGTCAGCATTGGTTTGCGTTCGTGGTCCTGTCAATTGCCCAGCTGTAATTTGTTTACCTCACATAGCTGTTTTATCGTCTTTTGGGAGAGAGACATCACTAGTGAACATCATGAGACTCCGGTCCATATTACCATCATTGATCACACCCGCTATTTACTTTTCGCTATTTACTTACTATTGCAAAAACTATCTATCACTACTATCATTGCTTTTTATCCTTTGTGAACTACAAGGCCGGAGGGATTGACAACCTCTCTATACTCGTTGGGAGCAAAGTTATTTGTATCTGTGTGCAGGTCCACGTTGATTGCTACTAATCTGGCGCCGTAGCAATTGACACCTACTTGTTAAACCTAGGAGTCTCTGGGGATTCGATCCTTGGCATCTTTGCTAAGGGAAAACACTTCTACAATACTGCATCTTACACCTTCCACTTGGGGTAACCAACGAGGGGTTCGAGGCCCATCAGATATTACTAAACCATACCACATCATAGGCAAACAAATCATGTTGGTACTCCAATAACACATTGGGAACCCCCCCCCCCCAGTTATTTGAGACTAACCATAAGAAAACATGAACTACTAAGCGCCATTATGCACGTAGCATCTTTATCATAAACATATCAACCAATGCAATGGAAGCAAACTCTCTTAATAAGATAATCATGATAGATAAAGAGAGTTCAAGCAACCAACTAAACAAAAGCTCTTTTAAAAAGATAAGCATGAAAGTTAAGAGCTAAGCATGATAGTAGCTATTGAGAGACAAAGAACACACACAGCAGAGATAGATATGAAAATTCTATGTTATGTTCTAGGTAGAAGTGGAGCGTGTTTCTCTCCCACATAAAGAATGCTGATTTCCGACTCGTTATGAAAAGCTAAGGAAAACTAAAAAGGAAAACTAAAAGCAAGACGCTCCAAGCATAGCACATAACACATGAAGTGATTAAAATATAGTGGAACGAAAGACGAACTGATAATGTTGATGGAGAAGGGGATGCACGGGGGCATCCCCAAGCTTAGACGCTTGAGTCTCCTTGAGTATTTCTTGGGGGTGCACGGGGGCATCCCCAAGCTTGAGCGTTTGACACTCCTGAATCTTTTTATCATCTTCCCTCGCACACTTGAAAACTCCCTTCATACATAACTCATCATAATCTGATTAGCGAGGTTAGTACCCATAATAAAATAATTGTTCCTTGCTGGAAATAAAGATATTCTTGAAGATCTACTGTTTCTTAAGATTGCCAAAAGGTTTTTGCAAAGAAAAAGCAAGCTCAAGGTTTGCAAAATGAAGGAAAGGCAAAACGGGACAGAATCTGTGAAAAACAGAACAGCAGGTAGTAAATGATTTTTCCGGGGTACTTCTGCAACTATAATCAAAAAACTCAGAACAGACGCACGAAAGACAATTATATAGAGCACGCTGTCGAAAAAATTCAGACCAAAAAGATGACCTGGTAATTTTATACGAATTTTTCTATCCAAGGACAGAATCTGTTTCCTGGACAGTACGTCACAACTTTTGAACTTTCTTGCAATCAGAGGCTACACTTGGCACAAAATTGAAAAGCAAAGATACAATGAGGATGCTACTGTAGTAACAACATCAAGACACAACAAAAGCAAAATAAAATTTATTCATTGGGCTGCCTCCCAAAAGCGCTTTCTTTTATGCCTTTAAGCTAGGCATAATGCAAAGAGATCAAGTTTTATCAAGAGTAAAAGAATAGCTAGCCAGTACAACGGACTCAAAAGGTAACTTAATCTTCTTTCGAGGGAAGTGTTCCATCCCTTTCTTGAGAGGAAACTGAAATTTTATATTCCCCTCTTTCATGTCAATGATAGCACCAACGGTGAGTAGAAAAGGACGTCCCAAAATAATTGGACACGAAGGTTCACATTCAATGTCCATAATAGTAAAATCAACGGGAACATAATTGTCATTGACAATGATAAGAACATCGTCGATCGTCCCCAAACGTTTCTTTATGGAAGAATCAACGAGACGAACACCAAAAGAGCAAGAATCAAAAGGTTTCAATTTAAGCATATCATATAGTCTTTTGGGCATAATGGAGGTACTAGCTACAATATCACATAAAGCATAGCAAGAGTAGTTATTCAACTTAATTTTAATCATAGGATCCCAACCATCTTCTAGCTTTCTAGGTATGGAGGCTTCTACTCTAAGTTTCTCCTCCCTAGCTTTGATAAGAGCATTAGTGATATGCTCCGTGAAGGCAAGATTAAGCGTGCTAGTGTGGGGATCTTTAGCCATTCTTTGTAGAAAGGTGACAACTTCTGAGATACTACAATTATCAAAATTAATTTTATCATTATTGGGCAAAATTGTAGTATCATCTTCTTTGTTTGAATTGCTCTCTATTATAAGAGTTTGAACGTCTTCCCAAGTTTGGGGAAGCATATGAGCAACTTTAAACTGAGGCTCATACTCTTTTCCTGGAAGACCATGCCATGGGCATAACTCTCCATCAAGACTAACATAATCGCAAGGTTTATTACTTTTGTAGATCCCAACAGTGGTGATTGGCATAATGGAAGAGGGGGTGTACTCCTCCCATCTAGTGTTTTTGGTGGAACCCATAGTAGCAAGCAATCAAGATAACTATTTTTGTGATTTTCGATAAAAGATACTAAAGCAAAAACTGAAAGGTAAACTAACAAGACTAAAAAGCAAAGGTAAAAGATAGCGTGCAACTCCCCTATCCTGAAGAGTGGAGTCCCCGGCAATGGCGCCAGAAAACTTTGCTTGATGGCTTCTCGCCCCTCGTTGGTTACCCCAAGTGAAAGGTGTGAGATGCAGTGTAGCGGAAGTTTTCCCTTGGCAATACCAAGGATCGATTTCCCTGAGACTCCCAGTTTCAACAAGAAGGTGTCAACTGCTAACGGCGCCAGATATTAGCAATCAACGTGGACCTGCACACAGATACAAATAACTTTGCTCCCAACGAGTACAGAGAGGTTGTCAATCCCTCCGGCCTTGTAGTTTACAAAGGATCAAACACAAGTGATAGAAGTGATAGATATTGCTGCAATAGTAAGTAAAAAGCGGAAAGTAAATAGCGGATGTGATCAATGATGGTAATGTGGACCGGAGTACCATGATGTTCACTAGTGATGTCTCTCTCCCAAAAGACGATAAAACAACTATGTGAGGTAAACGAATTACAGCTGGGCAATTGACAGAATTATGTGCGCAAACCAATGCTAACTATGTTGCAAGAAAGGTAGAGGTTCAAAGCATGGGCGGTACGCCGAGGTAAGTAGACCGAAATCCATCTGCATCTACTACTAATCATCCACCTTGAGATATCTATCCAGAACATCTCGCTGGTATTAAGTTGCGAGTCCCACCCATAGTGTAAACTCAAAGCAACAGACAACTGCATTAAAAGAACTTTGCGTAAAGTAAACAATCCTTGCCCCCGCGGGCACAAGCACCGTTGTTTTCCCCCTTGTGGCAACAGCACATCCCCTAGACTCATGTTTCTGTCACTCAAGCTAGTCATCGAGGGGCATGAACCCACAATCAAGCATAATGTTCCCTCTTGGAGTCACTACCTACTACTTGGCCAAAGCAATAAATAACAACGGAGAACATGCAAGAATTACTTACGAACATAAATATAAAAGAGGTGAATCAAATATATTACTCAAACACAATCTGAACATAATCTCATAATCCATCGGATCCCAGCAAACTCATCATAGCAACAGCATAAGGATTACATATGTGCCTCAATCATGTAGGGCAGCTCACGAGGACTAATTAGTGAAGCACAAGAACGGGAGGAGAACATCACATAGCTACTGGTCATGGACTCATGATCCAAGGGAGACTACTCACAACTCATCCGGGAGGCGTCCATGGTGGTGGAGAAGCTCCCGGTGGTGATCCTCCCCTCCGGCAGGGTGTCGGGAAGAGTTCTCCTAGTGCTCCCGATCTTGGAAGCGGCGGCGGCGGCGGAACAGAGATGAGATCGCGAAAAAGAGTTCCCGTCTCGAGGGTTTTGGGAGACGGTCTAAATATATGCCAAAGGGGGGCATCAGCGGAGCCTCGGGGGGCCCAGGCGCCCCCCCCCCCCCCGGCGGGGCCCGGGGGGGGGGGCGCACCACCAGGGCGCCTGGGGCCCTGGTGGCCCCCCTCCGGCTGTCCTTCGGGTGCCTGGTAGCTTCTGGAACACTGATTTTTTATATAATTTTTTCGGGATTTTTCTGGCAGTTCTCGTAATGGGAAAACCTGAAATACAAAAACAGCCGAAAACAGAAACTGGCACTGGGGTGCACTGAGTTAATAGGTTAGTCCAAATATGATCAAAAGTGTATGGAAGTGTATAAATATCATAGCAATATCACCCAAAAGAGGCATGGAGCAAGCAGAAATTATAGATACGTTTTGGACGTATCACGTGCCCTCCAGCCTCGTGGACGGCCCGTGTCTCTTCCGGACTGCGGCTTATTTTTCTATTTTTCTAAATATTCCAAAACGGAGAAAAATTGCCTTTAGAACTGTTTTGGAGTCGGTCTACTTACCGTATCACGTACCTCTTCCTTTTCGGAGGCTGAATCGTTCTGGAAAGTGTCCCTTATGTATTCCTCCGGGGTTACGGTTTCAATAATATTGGTTTCAACATTTATAGGATTACCTGAGATATAATGTTTGATTCTTTGGCCGTTCACCACCTTTGGATTTGTGCCTTCGAAGTTGTTGATCTTTATGGCACTGGAACGATAGACCTCCTTGATAACGTAAGGTCCTTCCCACTTAGAGAGAAGTTTTCCTGCAAAAAATCTTAAACGAGAGTTGAATAGCAAGACATAATCACCTACGTTAAACTCACGCTTTTGTATCCTTTTGTCATGCCATCTTTTAACTTTTTCTTTAAACAGTTTGGCATTCTCATAGGCCTGGGTTCTCCATTCATCGAGACAGCTGATATCAAATAACCTCTTCTCATCGGCAAGTTTGAAATCATAGTTGAGCTCCTTAATAGCCCAATATGCCTTATGTTCTAGCTCAAGAGGTAAGTGACATGATTTTCCATATACCATCTTATATGGAGACATACCCATAGGATTTTTGTATGCAGTTCTATTGGCCCATAATGCATCATCGAGTTTCTTGAACCAATTCTTCCTAGACCTATTAACTGTCTTTTGCAAGGTTAATTTCAACTCTCTATTACTTAGTTCTACTTGACCACTAGTCTGTGGGTGATAGGGGGATGCAATTCTATGGTTGACATCATACTTTGCAAGCATTTTACGGAAAGCACCATGAATAAAGTGCGAACCACCATCAATCATTAGATATCTAGGGACTCCAAACCTCGAAAATATAACTTCCTTAAGCATCTTAATAGAGGTGTTATGATCAGTGCTACTAGTTGGAATAGCTTCTACCCACTTAGTAACGTAATCAACAGCAACTAAAATATGTGTGTACCCATTAGAGGCAGGAAAAGGTCCCATATAATCAAAGCCCCAAACATCAAATGGTTCAATAACAAGTGAATAATTCATAGGCATTTCTTGAAGTCTACTAATATTACCAATTCTTTGACATTCATCACAAGATAGGACAAACTTACGGGCATCCTTGAAGAGAGTAGGCCAATAAAAACCGGATTGCAGTACCTTGTGTGCAGTTCTGTCTCCCGCATGGTGTCCTACATAAGCTTCGGAGTGGCACTTGCATAGGATCTGTTCCTGTTCATGCTCAGGTACACAACGTCTAATAATACCATCTACTCCTTCTTTATAAAGATGTGGGTCATCCCAGAAGTAATGTCTCAAATCATAGAAGAACTTTTTCTTTTGCTGGTATGTGAAGCTAGGAGGTATAAACTTAGCAACAATATAATTAGCATAATCAGCATACCATGGAGCAGTACGAGAAGTATTTATGACATCTAATTGTTCATCAGGAAAGCTACATCAATAGGTTGTGGGTCATCAAGTATATTCTCTAACCTAGACAAGTTATCTGCAACGGGGTTCTCAGCTCCCTTTCTATCAATAATATGCAAGTCAAATTCTTGCAGCAAAAGAACCCATCTAATAAGTCTAGGCTTAGCATCTTTCTTTCCTAGATCAGTGTGAATAGTTACTTTAGAATCAACGATATAGGGTCTAAACTTATCACAAGCAAACACAACTGCTAAAAATTCTTTCTCGGTGGTAACATAATTAATTTGGGCACTATCTAGAGTTTTGCTAGCATATTGAATAACATTCAATTTCTTATCAACTATTTGCCCTAGAACAGCTCCTACAGCATAATCACTAGCATCGCACATAATCTCAAAGGGTAAATTCCAGTCAGGAGGCTGGACAATAGGTGCAGAGATCAATGCTTTCTTAAGTATTTCAAATGCTTCTAGACAATCATCATCAAAGATAAAAAGGAATATCTTTTTGTAAGAGATTAGTCAGAGGCCTGGAGATTTTGGAGAAGTCCTTAATGAACCTCCTATAAAACCCGGCATGACCAAGGAAACTTCGTATACCTTTGATGTCCTTAGGGCATGGCATCCTTTCAATAGCATCAACTTTAGCTTTGTCAACTTCAATACCTTTTTCAGAAATTTTATGTCCCAAGACAATGCCTTCATTAACCATAAAGTGGCACTTCTCCCAATTCGAGACAAGGTTAGTGTCTTCACATCTCTGCAAAACTCGATTAAGGTTGCTTAAGCAATCATCAAAAGAAGTTCCGTAAACGGAGAAATCATCCATGAAAACCTCAACAATCTTTTCACAAAAATCAGAGAATATAGCCATCATGCATCTTTGAAAGGTAGCAGGTGCATTACATAAACCAAAAGGCATACATCTATAAGCAAAGGTACCGAAAGGACAAGTAAAAGTGGTCCTTTCTTGATCCCCTTTTGACACAGGTATTTGAGAGAAACCAGAATAACCGTCTAGAAAGCATAAATGAGTATGTTTGGATAACCTTTCTAGCATTTGATCAATAAATGGCAAGGGGTAATGATCTTTCTTAGTAGCTTTATTTAACTTACGGAAATCAATTACCATCCTATAACCTGTAACTATTCTTTGCGGGGTCAATTCATCTTTATCATTAGGAACGACAGTCATACCTCCTTTCTTAGGGACACAATGGACAGGACTTACCCACTGGCTATCAGCAATTGGATAGATAATACCTACCTCTAGAAGCTTTAGTATTTCCTTCCTTACCACTTCTTTCATCTTAGGATTTAACCGTCGCTGATGATCAATAACTGGTTAGCATTTTCTTCCAATTTTATCTTGTGTTGGCATATAGTGGGACTAATGCCCTTAAGATCATCCAGAGTATATCCAATAGCAGCACGATGCTTCTTCAGAGTTTTCAATAATTTTTCTTCTTCCTACTCTGAAAGGTTAGCAGTAATAATAACAGGATATATCTTCTTTTCGTCAAGATAAACATACTTAAGATTATCAGGCAAAGGTTTAAGTTCAAACACGGGATCACCCTTGGGTGGAGGAGGATCCCCTAGGATTTCAACAGGCAAGTTGTTTTTCAGTACGGGTCCCTGTGTAAGGAATATTTCATCTATTTCCCTTCTCTCGTTCATATGCATATCATTTTCGTGGTCTAGCATGTATTGTTCTAAAGGATCATTAGGTGGCACGGCAATAGAAGCAAGACCAATAATTTCATCCTTACTGGGTGGTGCCTTTTCAAGGGGTTGTCTACGGAATTTAGCAAAGTTAAAATCATGAGTCTTATCCCCTAACCCAACAGTAACAATATCTTTCACGCAGTCTATCTTGGCATTAACACTATTCAAGAAGGGTCTACCAAATATAATGGGACAGAATTCATCTTGTGGGGAACTAAGAACAAGAAAATTAGTAGGGTATTTAACCTTCCCACACAGGACTTCAATATCTCTAACAATCCCAACTGGTGAAATAGTATCTCTATTAGCAAGCTTAATAGTAACATCAATCCCTTCTAACTCAACAGGTGCAATATCATGCATAATTTCGTTATACAAATCAAAAGGGATAATACTCACACTAGCACCCACATCACATAAACCATGATAGCAATGATCTCCTATCTTAACGGAGATAACAGGCAAGCCCACAACAGGTCTATGTTTGTTCCTAGTATTGGGTTTGGCTATTCTAGCAGACTCTTCTTGGAGGTAAATAACATGTCCATCTAAATCTTCTACCAAGAGATCTTTAACCATAGCAACACTAGGTTCAACTTTAATTTGCTCAGAGGGTGTAGGTGTTCTAGTATTACTCTTACGAACTACAGTTGAAGCTTGAGCATGATCCTTTATCCTAACGGGGAAAGGTGGTTTCTCAATATAAGCAGTAGGAATAACATGATCAACATTATAAGTGATAGTCTTTTCTTCAACTTCAATAGGTTCAACTACTTTTACTTCAATAGGGGGATGGTATTTAAACCAGTTCTCCTTGGGGAGATCAACATGAGTAGCTAAAGATTCACAGAAAGAAGCTACTATCTCAGAGTCAAGTCCATATTTAGTGCTAAACTCACGGAAAACATCGGTATCCATAAAAGCTTTAACACAATCAAACTTAGGGATCATACCTGACTCCTTACCTTCGTCGAGATCCCAATCTTCAGAGTTGCGTTTAATTATTTCCAATAAATCCCATTTGAAGTCAATAGTCTTCATCATATAAGAGCCAGAACAAGAAGTATCGAGCATGGAGCGATTATTATGAGAAAGCCGATCATAAAATTTTTGAATGATCATTTCTCATGAGAGCTCATGGTTGGGGCATGAATATAACATTGACTTAAGCCTCCCCCAAGCTTGAGTGATACTTTCTCCTTTGCGAGGCCAGAAATTATAAATATAATTACGATCACGATGAACCTGGTGCATAGGGTAGAACTTCTGATGAAATTCCAACTTCACGCGATTATAGTTCCATGATCCCATATCATCGCATAGCCTAAACCATGTCAATGCATCTCCCTTCAAAGATAAAGGGAAGACCTTCTTATTGATAACATCCTCGGGCATACCTGCAAGCTTAAATAATCCACAAACTTCATCCACATAGATTAGGTGTAAGTCGGGATGCAGTGTTCCATCTCCTGTAAAGGGATTTTCAAGCAGTTTCTCTATCATACCCGAAGGAATCTCAAAGAAAACATTATCAATAGGTGCAGTAGGTTGAGGAGCAACTCTTTGCTCTTCTGTTCGGGGTGAAGATACCCCAAACAAGCCCCTCAAAGGATTTTGAGCCATAGTAACAAGTGACAATAAATTTCAGCACACTATATAAATTTTTTCCTTACCAAAGGCGCTTTACTCCCCGGGAACGGCGCCAGAAAAGAGTCTTGATGACCCACAAGTGTAGGGGATCTATCGTAGTCCTTTCGATAAGTAAGAGTGTCGAACCCAACGAGGAGCAGAAGGAAATGATAGGCAGTTTTCGGTAAGGTATTTTCCAGTAAGCACTGAAATTATAGGTAACAGATAGTTTTGTGATAAGGTAATTGGTAGCAAGTAACAAAAGGTAAAAGTAAATAAGGTGCAGCAAGGTGGCCCAATCCTTTTTGTAGCAAAGGACAAGCCTGTACAAACTCTTATATAAAGGAAAGCGCTCCCGAGGACACATGGGAATTATAGTCAAGCTAGTTTTCATCACGATCATCTGATTCGCGTTCGGTACTTTGATAATTTGGTATGTGGGTGGACCGGTGCTTGGGCGCTGCCCTTACTTGGACAAGCCTCCCATTTATGATTAACCTCTAATGCAAGCATCCGCAACTACAAAAGAAGTATTAAGGTAAACCTAACCATAGCCTGAAACATATGGATCCAAATCAGCCCCTTACGAAGCAACGCATAAATTAGGGTTTAAGCTTCTGTCACTCTAGCAACCCATCATCTACTTATTACTTCTCAATGCCTTCCTCTAGGCCCAAATAATGGTGAAGTGTCATGTAGTCGACGTTCACATGACACCACTAGAGGAGAGACAACATACATCTCATCAAAATATCAAACGAAGACCAAATTCACATGACTACTAATAGCAAGACTCCTCCCATGTCCTCAGGAACAAAAGTAACTACTCACAAGACATAATATTGTTTATGATCAGAGGGGTATTGATATGCATAATGGATCTGAACATATGACCTTCCACCAAATAAACCAACTAGCATCAACTACAAGGAGTAATCAACACTACTAGCAACTCACAGGTACCAATCTGAGGTTTGGGTACAAAGATTGGATACAAGAGATGAACTAGGGTCCGAGAGGAGATGGTGCTGGTGAAGATGTTGACGAAGATAGCCCTCCCCAAGATGGGAGAGTTGTTAGTGATGACGGCGGTGACGATTTCCCCCTCCCGAAGGGAAGTATCCCCGGCAGAATAGCTCTGTCGGAGCCCTAGATTGGTTTCCACCTCGGTTCCGCCTCGAGACGGCGACGTCTGGTCCCGAAAGGCTCCTTCTGATTTTTTTTCCAGGTCAAAACACCTCATATAGGAGAAGATGGGCACCGGGGGCCTTCCGGCTGGCCCACGAGGCAGGGGCGCGCCTTGGGAAGGGGGGGCGCCCCCCACCCTCGTGGGCAGCCGGTGGCCCCCCTCGTGGACTTCTTTCGTCAGATATTTTTTATATTTTCTCAAACAACATTCTGTTGAGTTTCAGGGCTTCTGGAGTTGTGCAGAATAGGTTTCCAGAGTTTGCTCCTTTTTCAGCCCAGAATTCATGCTACCGGCATTCTCCCTCTTCATGTAAACCTTGTAAAATAAGAGAGAAAAAGGCATGAGTATTGTGACAAAACATGTAAGAACAGCCCATAGTGGAATAAATATCAACATAAAAGCATGATGCAAAATGAACGTATCAATCTGGAATTGGGAGATGCCTGCTCGAGCGGTCGGCTCCTCGCGCGCCTGACCAGACGCTAGCTCGCTCGTGTCTGGCGCCCCGCGTAGCTGCCATGGTGCGTTTGGGCTAGGCCAAGACCAAGTCAACCTTATATATACCGTATATAATACATGTAGTAAATTTTTTTGCAAGAAATTCTTTGGTATTACAGGGAAGTCCCAGGAATACCTCCAGCTCCGCCATTGAGTCAAGCATTCAGCTGCTGAAATACTCTAGAACAGGAAACATAAATAGAACAAGCCTATCTAGTGCTTCACGACGAGAAAACATGTAATCTTCTTCTTCAAGTACTGCTTCTTATTGATGCAAAACATCTGGACATTCAAAAGAGAACAAAAAGTATGTCACTGGTAGAAGAAATATTACACAGATACTTTTAAAATAAAAATTAAAGACTGATACGTCCAAAACGTATCTATAATTTCTGTTTGCTCCATGCCCTTTTTGTGTGATATTGCTATGATATTTATGCACTTCCATACACTTTTGATCATATTTGGACTAACCTACTAATGGTTGCAAAAGTGTACAATGTTCTTGTTTTACACTTTATTGTGTAGGAATTACTTGGAAATTGACAAAAACGCAAAAGGAGTCATATTGGAGTAGGACTCTGACTTTCCTGAAATATGTCTGAGACCGTTTTTTAAATATGGTCACGTTCCGGCCCGAAGACGACGTCAAACGGAAAAAGTCTAGTTGCGAAAGTTGTGAGGAATTTCGAGGCGATGCTTCTGGATATAAAATTCGTCCAAATCGGAGTCCGGACGGCCGAGTAAAGCCCGTTTTACTGAGGCCCAAAATCTGATGACGGGAATCCGAGAGTCTATATAAAGAGAGGAAACCTAGGTCACCAAGGGCCACGAATTTTCCTCCTCCCGAGCCGCCGTCTTGGAGGGGAGGACCAGCACCATTGCAGCACCATCCACAAGGAAAAAGGGGGGCCAAGGAGCCGCTGCCCCCTAGGGCCGCCGCCGCCCCGAGGGCCGCCGCCGCCCCCTAGGGCCGCCGCCGCCGCCGCTCCCCCAAGGGCCGCCGCCGCCGCCTCCGTGGCTGCCGCCGGCCGTCTCCTCCTCGTGGGGCTGCACCTCTCCATCAACACCATCATCAACCTCCTCCTCACCATGTCCATGTGTGAGTAGTTTCCTCCGGGGCCGAGGGCTCGTACGTGTAGCTATGTGATTATCTCTCTCTCCCATGATGTGATCTTCGTTGTGATCATAGGCTATGTTAATCTAGGGTGATCCCATGATATTTCCCCTTCCTCTATGTATTGGATTGATGTACTCACTTGTCTTTATCTAGTATAATCCCCGAGACCAAGGTGACAGCGGTCTATTGGACATGGATTAGAAAAATATTTTCATGAGTGATTTCCTCTCTTATGTACTCACTTGTTGATTTCCTCTATGTTTTGTGTTGCTATTTGTACAGATTTAGTCGGTATCTCAATCGGTAGTACCGGCGTATCTGTAGTTGTAAGGTCCGCTGACGGTTGCCAGTTTTCCTGGGCCAGCCCAGTCGGAGTTCCGCCTGTGCGTGCAACAGAAGAATAAAGCCAAATTTTTTTGAGCAAAAGCAAAAAAACAAATGTGCTGACCCGTCAGACCAATTCCGGTTGACTTTTGACATAATTTAATTTAAACCGGGATTATATAGTTCAAGGTGCAATTGACAAGGATTTCGATTTGGGGGTTCGTTTCAGCTGATATCTACTCCCTCCGTTTCGATTTACTTGTCGATTTGTACAGATTTGAACTAAAACCATGACGATTCCGATTTACTTGTCGATTTGTACAGATTTGAACTAAAACCACGACGAGTAAATCGGAACGGAGGGAGTACAAGTTTAGGGTTTAAAATGGCAGAAAAGACTTTGCGTGCATGCGTGCGGGCTTTCCGTCACAAAATTCAACGCAAGAGCGCCGGCCGGCTTGCACTTGACCACCCGCTGCAGCTGGAGCCGACGCGAGGTGTGTGAACCGCCGGAATGGTCAAGTGGGCGACCGTTCTACAGGGGTGCACAGCAGAGGAGTCCCATATTTTATTCATTCCCAGGTAATGCAACTTGATTTGGCCACGGCAGGCAGTCGGCAGCACCACAGAATTAACAATCCATTTTTATGCATGCCGACGTACCTATCGATCTCGGAGGATCCAAAGACCAAGCAAGCAGGTGGTGGCACGTGATATCCAGCGGTCCAAGGATAATGTTGTTTTCTCTCTCTCCCATACGTTATGGCCATATAAACAGATAGATAGATTCTCAACCATCAAGATGAGTAGGTCACCATTCAGCATGGATGGTGAGCTATCTCAAAAAAAAAAAAAAAAGAGTAGGTTGGTTATTCAAAGCTCCAAATGTGGACTTTGCCACGATCCAGCAACCTTCCAGCCGCCAACAAGGGCGTCGCAGTCTCTAATGCTTGTGCTCCTCCCTCCCCACCCATCTGCGTAATCCTATCTGGTGTATCCTCGATCGTGTGATTGATCTCATCTGATGGCGGCTTTCCAAACCAGCAAATCGTACCCGGTGTCATGCCACACTGAAACTGAAGAAAGAGTGTCTTGGATATGTCATGCATGATGTCTGCGGTCACAGTAGATACTGTATGAGTACTAATGTGTTAATCGTTCTTAATTGGCTCGCCGCAACATGTTCCATCCATCCTACTTTCACGTTAGGCTGCAGGTTTTCCTCGATGCTAAATCCCATCTAGCTAGATTTGGTCTTCATTCCTCCCTCAGACTTCACTGCAATATACCAAGATGCAGCCAGCATAAATAGCGTTGCGTTCGCGTGAGACGCCTGTCCAGTGCCGCCGGCCGAGCTGCAGAAGGGAAAGGAAGCAATGATGGTGGCCGTGGAGGTGCTTGTGCCGTGGCTAGCATGGCTCGTCGTCTCCTTGCTCTCCCTCTACCTCCTCAACCTCCTCGCCCACGCGCGCTCCGGCCTCCCGCCGGGCCCGCGCCCGCTGCCGCTCATCGGCAGCCTCCACCTCCTCGGCGACAGGCCGCACCGCTCCCTGGCCCGCCTGGCCAGGACCCACGCCGCCCCGCTCATGTCCCTCCGCCTCGGCGCGGTCACCACGGTGGTCGCCTCCTCCCCCGCCATGGCCCGGGAGCTCCTGCAGCGGCACGACGCCGCGTTCGCCGCCCGCTCCGTGCCCGACGCCACCGGCATGCACGCGGCGGGGTCCGTGCCCTGGCTGCCCCCCGCGCCGCGGTGGCGCGCGCTCCGCAAGATGATGGCCACCGAGCTCTTCGCGCCGCACCGCCTCGACGCGCTCCACCGCCTCCGGAGCGACAAGGTGGGCGAGCTCATGGAGCACGTCGCGCGGCTGGCGCGCGACGGCAAGCCGGTCAACGTGGGGCGCGTGGCCTTCACGACCAGCCTCAACCTGCTCTCGCGCACCATCTTCTCCCACGACCTCACGAGCCTCGACGACGACAACCGCTCCGGAGAGTTCCAGGAGGTGGTGACCGGGATCATGGAGGCCGTGGGGACCCCCAACGTGTCGGACTTCTTCCCGGTGCTCGCGCCGGCCGACCTGCAGGGCACGCGCCGGTGGCTGGCGAGGCTGTTCGCTCGGTTGCACGTCGTGTTCGACGCGGAGGTGGACCAGAGGCTGCGCGCCCGCGACGCCGGCCAGCCCCGGAAGGACGACTTCCTCGACGTGCTGCTCGACGTGGCGGCGCGTGAGGACGGCGAGGACCTGCTCGACCGCCAGACGCTACGCTCACTTTTCACGGTAACAAACATTTTCTTTTCAATTGCAGTTGCTCTTTCAGTTTGCAACAAGATAAAGAGATGGAAATTCACATGGCGATTGAGCCGGCCGAGGATCAAATCAAACAAATGATGGCGTATTTTAAATTAAAAGCAATGATGTTATCATTTTTTTAATGTTAGCTTCGAAATATCTAAGAACTTTGCTTCAGTACCCCTAGAATAGTTTGCAGATTTTGATGCGGATTAAAGGTAGAGATTAGAAGTAACACCTTTTAGTCAAAAAGGGTAATATAATCTCTTCTACATTCAAATCAATCTACTCAATACGTTTGATCTGCATTTTCAGATCGAAACAAACAAATATATTCCTATAGATAGTATAATAGACTTTCAGGTTTGCTACAGAAAACATGGACGCTGATAAATTCAAAGCTCATATTTCTGTCATTAAAATTCCTATAGAGTAGTCTCTGCTTAGGAATTGTGTAGGAAGTATGGCATATATTCATGAGATACAAGGAGCAGCGTTGGAAATTCACATCTTTATAAGGATAGAATCATCTTCCGATAAAAAAAAAAGGATAGAATCATCTTTTTTTTTTTAGACATGGGATAGAATCATCTAAAACTCAAATTCATATGTTTTTCTTTCTTTAAACCCGGTCTTATTGTATTTTGCCGCATTTCAAATTCCCACGATAGTGCTTACATGGACCACACTTCATCCAGCACGGAAGAAAATAAGTCCACGCACAATGGAACGAATATAAAATCTAACGCTGAAAATAATGGAATTATTGCTTATATATTTCATCCATACAGTATTGCTATGTGCACCACAAACCAATTTTTATTGTTGTATATAGCACACTTGGTAAATTATCCATTGTACGATTATGTGATGCTTGTTTAGAGTATCTATATGTAGCTACATTTGCCAGACTATATTGATGTTACTTTGCATGTTAGGATTTGTTTGCCGCCGGCAGTGACACAAGCTCTAGCACAGTGGAATGGGCAATGACCGAGCTTCTCCAAAATCCATCATCATTGGCTAAGGCTTGCAATGAGCTTGAACAAGTTATCGGCCCTGGAAGAAACATTGAAGAGGCTGACATTGTTCGGTTGCCCTATATTCAAGCCATCATAAAAGAGACTTTTCGACTCCACCCCCCTGCTCCACTCTTGTTGCCACGCCGACCTGAGGCAACAATGAAAATAGCAGGCTACACAATACCGAAAGGTTCACGTGTTTTCATAAACGTATGGGCAATAGGTCGAGATAAAGATGTATGGAATGAACCTGAGAATTTTATGCCGGAAAGGTTCCTCGGTTCCACAGTTGACTTTAGAGGTGCGGATTTTGAGCTCCTTCCATTTGGTGCCGGACGTCGGATCTGCCCCGGGATGACATTGGCAACTAGGATGGTGCATTTGATCCTCGCTTCATTGTTACATCAATTTAAGTGGAGTCTCCCTGTTGAGCTGGAAAGGGATGGGATTGACATGGAAGATAAGTTTGGCCTTACACTAACTAAGGTTGTGCCCCTTTGTATTGTAGCAACACCGGTTTGAATTGATGAAAACAAATATAATTTGTATTAGTGTTTTAGGTGTTGTTAATATGTAATAAGTCGAATGTGTTACGCTGTTGTCCAAATGTTAGGTCCTGCCAGCTAAACATCGATAACTCTTCTTATGATGAGTGAATTCCCCTTTCCTCTAAATAATACTCTCTCCGTCCGGAAATATTTGTCATCAAAATACATCCTTTTTTATCCATTTTGATGACAAATACGTATATTTTCGACGGAGTACTACTAGTAATATGTATTCAAAATTGGCCGGAATGCATGTTGCCCCGCACGATTACAAGGATCGAAGAGTTTGAAACAACCGGATCATATTAGGAACTATGACCATGATCATATACCACTCCTTATTAAAGAAAATAAACTAGGTAATTTATTTATTTTTGAACGAAAGAGGATATCCTTAGGTAATGTATAAGGGCATGTACAATGGTTGATAAGATAGTCTTATCTTAAGTTTTGCATGTAAATTAGATATGATAAAAAAAGATGTCTACAATGGATCATCTCTTAGCCTTATCTTCAATAGTTAGTTGTTCCTAAAAACATGGTGGGACAAATTGTGCTAAGAGATGATCTCTTAGCTTTTCTTAAATAAGAGAAGACAAGCCTTCTCGTATGATTTCTCTCTCATCCACCTCATCATTTATCCTACGTGGCACTCTTAAGATAGAACCATTGTACATGCCCTAAGTACAACTTCTCTATTTATTTTTTACAATGACTTGTCCTAAAACTATACTGTATTTACAATGACCATTGGATAAAGAATGACTCCTCCTAACAATATGACGAGTATTTACTTTTTTTTTTTAGGAGATATGACGAGTATTTACAATGACTCTCGGAAAAAAAATGACTGCTACGTTATGAGAACAAAAAGCAAGGCCTAGAACGAGAAGATCGAATCAACAAGTTGGGAGACCGCCGTCCTCCGTCGCTTCGCCGGCGCCCGAGGCAGCGCATCCACGGTGTACGGGCTTCCCTTGCTCTTGGCGCAGGTGCGGTTACCAGCGTTGCAGACGGGGTACTCCGACGGGCAGCAGGCCGCCCGGTCCTTGCAGCACGTGGCGCCCTCAGCCGGGCAGCATCCCCACGCCAGGCACACGTTCCTCACGCCGTACGTGCAGCAGCACGTGCTCCCCGCCGGGCATGAACTGTAGCGATCGCACTTCTCCTCCGGCGCCGGTGGTGCCGGCTTCGGGTTGGGCCCGTTCTTGACGGGGTAGGACGCGAACATGGCGATGCCGCACTTGCCGGCGCGCGCGGTCACGTTGCGCTCCATCCGGATGTAGCCGCCCTCGCCCCAGCCCGGACCCCACGAGTTGCGCACGAGCCAGAAGTCCTTGCCGCCGTCAGCGTCCGTGCCGTAGCCCACCGCGAGCACGGCGTGGTCCAGCTCCGTGCCGCACCGCCCCGTGAACACCCCGGACTCGTAGAGCTGGAACTCGCGCCCGCCGGCTTCGATGGCGACGCTCACGGGCTGGTGCGCCACGGCCTTCATCAGCGATGCCTCGTCGTCGGCGGGCACGTCCTCGAAGCCGTCGATGGAGACGACCTTGCGCGCCTTCTTGGTGAGGTCGCACTTGCCCTCCTTGGCGGTGTAGGGGTAGTCCTCCTCGGTGTCGATGCCGCCATTCCGGACGATGAAGTCGAAGGCGTCGTCCATGATGCCGCCGTTGCACCCGCTGTTCTGCCCGTTGCGCGAGCAGTCAACGAGCTCCTGCTCCGACAGCTTCACCAGGTCCCCGGTGACGATCTTGTTCACGCCTTCCACCGCGGCGACCGTGGAGAAGGCCCAGCAGCTGCCGCAATGGCCCTGGTTCTTCACGGGAGCCACGGCGCCCTTCTCCCTCCAGTCCACGGACTCCGGCAGCACGTCATTAACCTCGTACCGGTAGCGATCGCCGACGGCGTTGCGGGCCCTGCCAGCGGCGCCGGCGCCGAGGTAGGCGGCGCGGAACTCGGCGTTGGTGAGGTCGGCGAAGCGGTTCATCCCGAGGCGGAACCCGCCGCGCTGCGCGGCACGGGCGTTGTGCGCTTCGACGAAGTCAAGGTTGTCCCGGAACGCGCGGAACCGGCGGACGTACTCGGCGAGTGCGTTGTAGGAGCGGCCGTGCCGCGCCAGCCACGCGTCGAACATCGCCCGCACATCAGCCTCCGTCCGGCGCGTCAGCCCCCGCGGCACACCGTGCTCTGCAGCGCCGTCGACGTGCGCGGCGGCCGCGGAGGAAGAGGCGGCGAGGAAGACGAGGAAGACCAAGGCCACCGCGGCCGCGGCCGCACCGCGACCAGCCATGGCCGCCGTGGCTGCTCTTCTCTTGCTCGATCGGATTAGGTCGTCGGTCGTGGAGTACTGCAGATCATTGGTTTCGATCTGGTTCTGGTTTGTGCTTGGAAGGCTGTTGATTTTATACTGTTCAGGTCATGGCCGTGGCGATGCGTAGTTACGATCGGGTTCCTTTTGATTGACGTGAGAGAGACCGACACGGCGGGGAGGTAGCTTTGGTGCAAGTCGGTTCGACCTCTGATCCTACGGCTGAGACGCACACGCTGACAACTTTGAGGTGTATTCGATTCAGATCCCACGGTCGAGACGAGCACGCTGACGTCAAAATGAACCACGTAGTAATTGACGTCAAAATGAAAACCACTTAGTAATACAGTACGTAGGAAACATGCGCAGGTATGGTCCTGAGAGCATCTCCAACAGGCGCGCGACGCGCCGCGCCCAAAAAAACCATATAGCGCGCGCGCTTAGGCTGTTTTTCCGCGCCGCGCAGCGCTGGCTCCAGCAGCAGCGCAAAAATGCAGCGCGCGCGCCGCTCCAGCGGTGCGCAAAAATGCAGCGCGCGCAAAGCAAATATATAGTTCAACAAATAGAAGAAAAACGATTAAACAAACAAATAAATCAACAATAAATAGTTTACAACTGAAACAAATAGTTTTATCTCACAGTACAACAAATAATGCAATAAATAAACACAACCAATAGTTCATGAACAATACAATACAATACATAAAATGCAATGAAATCATGCTCGTTGTTGTCCATTCCATGCCCACCACTCTTCAATCAGATCCTTCTGAAGATCATTGTGCGTTGCGGGACGCCGAATGGCATGATAGGAGGCAACAAAACGGGCTACCCTTTCAGCCCTCCGTCGCACTCGCACGGGATGTCCCAAGAGCTCATACTGTGAGTAGTCTAAATCTTGGCCACGCTCATCCTCGATGATCATGTTGTGCATGATCACACAAGCGTGCATTATGTACCAAAGCATTTTTTGATCCCAAAATCTAGCCGGTCCTCTCACAATAGCAAATTGGGCTTGCAAAATCCCAAATGCTCTCTCGACATCTTTTCTAGCAGCTGCCTGAGCATTGTGGAAATCAAGATTTTTCTTACCTTCTGGCCTTTTCAACGGCTTCACGAAGGTTTGCCACTTTGGATAGATGCCATCCGCTAGATAATAGCCATAATTGTACGTATGGCCATTTGCTACAAACTGAACCGGTGGCAACTCACCATTCGCAATCTTATTCATCAGTGGTGACCGGTTGACAACATTGATGTCATTCAAAGATCCAGGCATTCCAAAGAATGCATGCCATATCCAAGTCTCCTGATCGGCCACCGCTTCAAGGATTATAGTGGAACCCTTTTTTTGGCCGTGGAATTGCCCATGCCATGCCTTTGGACAATTCTTCCAACTCCAATGCATGCAATCTATTGAGCCAAGCATGCCAGGAAAGCCGCGAGATTTGTTCATCGCCAATAGCCTTGCGGCGTCTTCAGCAGTAGGAGATCTCAAATACTCCTCGCCAAACACTTGCACAATTCCCACTGCAAAGCGCTTGACACACATGATGGCTTGGCTCTCACCCATAGCCAAGTGATCATCAACTAGATCGGCCGGGATACCGTATGCCAACATACGCAAAGCGGCTGTCACCTTCAGAAAGGTGCTATGCCCGAGCTCTCCAGCAGCATTCCTCCTTTGCTGGAAAAAAGGGTCATGAATCGCTAGTTTCTCTGCAATGCGCTTGAACAAGTCTGTGCTCATCCTAAACCGGCGACGAAAATATGACTCCGGGTATGTGGGATTCTCCACGAAATAGTTCTTCATCAATCTGTTATGGGCATCAATCCTATCTCTCCAAATTTTTTCCCGACCCATAACCGAACCACCGTGCTTCGGTTTTTTATTGATATGCATTGCTATGATCATTGCAAGATCCTCCTCCTCTTACATATCAAATTCATCTTCGGATGAATCATGCGACGAACTCATCTACAATGTTCAATACTATACTATCAAAACTACAATTCAAAATATGCATCAAATTCAGTTTGAAGCAATACATACCTTGTAGGTTTTTTGTCGAACACCTTGCGGGCGCGGCGCGGAAGCGAGCCGTCGGCGCTGTTCGGAGGACGTCGGAGGCGCGCGAGGTCCGGGTCGGACTAGGAGGGGGTGGGGCGGAAGCGCAGCGGCGCGGGGAGGCCGGCGAAGCAACTGAACGGTCGCCGGCGGGCGCGGGAGGCGGGCGCCAGCGGAGGCAGACCAGGAAGCTCGAGTCGCCGGCGGGCGCGGGGGCGGCGCCGGGATAGGCTGGGGAAGAGGTCGCCGGGGCGCGAGCGGCGGCGGCGGCGCGAGCGGCGGCGGCGGCGCGGCCGGATGGGGGGGAGAGCGGGAGAGCAACGAGCGCGGTAGAAGAAATGAGAGTTCGCGCGCGCGCGAGAGTGTGCCGCGCGCGGTAGTGAACGCTCCAAATCAACAGCGCGGGATGGGGCATTCACCAGCGCGCCCAACTCGTTTTAGCGCGCGCGCGTTTTTTGGGCGCCCGCTGGAGCGGTGCGACGCGTTGCGCGCGCGCTAAAATGGCGTTTTTTCCGGCGCGGCGCTAGTATAGCGCGGCTGTTGGAGATGCTCTTAGAGATCACAATGGGAGAACTTTAAAAAAATTCACAATGGGAGTATTAGAGCATCTCCAACAGGCGCCCAAAAACTGCTTCCTGCGCCAAAACTAGGATTGTTTCGGTGCTGGACATCTTCAGCAAAAACTGTAAAATAGTGCGGGCGCAAAAAAGGTTGGACACGCGCTGAAAACCGTTATCAAAAGCTGCAAATTTGAGGCGCGGATTGCGCGCGCTTCACAGTTTACACTGCGTGTTTTTTTGGACGCACATTTTTAGGCATCTGCTAAACCAATGTTGGGTCTGACGCGCTAAAAGTGCTACAGTGACGCACTAAAACTATTTTAGGGCGTGAAATTTGTGTGCGACTGTTGGAGATGCTTTTATCTTCAGTTCATGGCGCCACCTATTCTCATGTAATGACGTGCTGAAAACTAAGATTCTAGCTATCAAGGAAGGGCTAATGTTGGCCTCTCAATTGAGTAGTCTGCCAATAGACGTGGAGTCGGATTGCGTGGAGGCAGTAAAGATGGTGCGGTCAAAGTCGGGTCAGGTGAATTTCCCATTTGCAAAAGATGTTATGTGATCAGCTATCTATTTTTTGAACTTCCGTTTTTATTGGTAATTTTCCAATAACCGGCTTTCACAAATTCCAGCCCTAATTTTTGAATTTGAAACTTTCAGGATTATTTTGGAATTTCAAACTAATTGAATTCATCAAGTTTCAGACATTCAAGTTTTTTTGGCAAATTTAATATCTAGATGAAAAAACAAACGTCAAAAATCGTAAAAAGCTTTTCTATTTTTGGATTACGAACAGGGAAGAAAGGCGATCGACATATGCATGCAACATAAAAGGAAAGGGAAACACTTCCTATGTGCCATCCAACAGGACGCATTTATCAGACCACTCCCGTGCCCCGTGCCATTGATGCATTTTCATCCCACAGTTGAGATTCTTTCGAAATCATTCACTAAAAACACCAATCAAGCCTGATTTTCTATCTGCCCCAACCCCTTGTCCATTTCTCGCGCATTAATTTCACCTTCCCCACCCCAGTCCCATCTCACTTGCCCCCGACGCAGCAACATCTTTGAGCTCGCCCCTCGCCGCCCTGTCTTTCTCCACCGGGAACCAACCCTACCCACACGCTTGTAACATCGACACTTCCGGTGTGCCGTATCGGCCGATGCCGAGCTTGCCATTGTCCATGACAGCGAACGAGCGAGCGACCAACACCCCTCGTCTTCCTGGTAATCTCCACTAGTTTCGAGCCCTGTAGCCTCTAGTTCACCTCGTCGGAGGGGCATCTCAGTTGGAGAACGAATTCAGCATGTGTCAACCTGCAGGACCCACCCCCATCTATGATCTAGGTATTGAGTACTCTCCCATTCATATTTTATTGTTGTTGTTGATTTCTAACATATTTTATGTTCTGAGTATTATTTTCATTTTCATCTCTCTGTGTGCTATCCTAGGTTTATTCCATTTTAGTGGGTACCAACTTTGTTGTGTCCTTTGTATACTGGATCACCGAATTATTTACAAATATCCGTTAACCTTTCATGTTTATGACACAAATATGCTTCCTATGTGGATAACTTATATTGAGATATCACTCTTTTCACGCTTCCTACCATTGGACCTTCCAGAAATAATACTACACGTGCTTCTTTGGTCTAGAAAGTTTGCTTCTTTGGTGTAGGTACTTTGCTTCCTTAATTTGTCTTTGGTAGCAAACTTTTGTTTGTCAGGAAGCTTCCGTTTGTAAATACACCAGTGATGCTTGAAATTGCCATGGATGTTCAGTTTAGTGCCCGAACTTGAAAAATACGTTGAACTGGTTCTTAAACGTGGTACGAACATGCAAATACGGTTCTAATCCTATCCGCAGACGTAAAGTATGCCGTCCTGGCACCATATATGGCTGACGTTGCACAAACATGGCATGGGGCCCACTTGTATCAATGAAAATAGGATTACTTGAATACTATTGTCTCAATGACTAGTTGGTCCCGACTGTCAGTATCGAAAATTAAAATGAAAAATGGTGCCGCACATCACAAGCGACTTGACGCTAGTGGGCAGCCTGCGATAACCAACATGTCAAATAGCTTCTAATTACAAGTGCAGCTCCTGATGCTTAATGTCGTATAGATAAAAATGTTGGTGGTACCTAAATTGGACTGCACTCGGTTCAACCCATTTGGAACATGTTATTTTTTCTTTAAAAAATGTAAAAAGCCTGAGAATTATAATCATGGCAATACAAATAAAATGCGACTATTCATGTGTTATAAATACTTTACATATAAATAAAATAACTAACTTTAAAAAAATCTTCATGTAGTTTTCAAAATATTCATGTATTATTATAAAAAAGTACAATAGAAATACTATAGATGAATTATAACAATTTGAGCTGTCAAAAGTTGCACGCATGGGCTCCATGTAAGGTAATTCATGGCTAAAGCAGATGCAAAGAGCAAATTAATTTTCGAATCACAGGCAATCGGGTGAGCACAAATCTAGGTGTTCGATGATGTGCATGCCACAAATTTCCTCCCAACAATAATCATTTTTTTATTTGGTCACTAGCACAATTATTGTGTGCGTTGCTACAAAGCCTTCAAAAATATTGTGACCTTTTCAGATTATTGAAAGATGTTGGTGGCATGTTGGTGTCTTTGATCATAGTGTGGTTCACTATTAAAATAATAAGAACAAAAAGATGTGGAGAGGTCTGCAAGAAGTAAAAGTTGGAGAATCTTAAATGAACATGGTATTTTTCCTTTTGCACTCTGTAGTCAATTCATGGGGGTATCCACTTTATTTTCTTTCTTTTCATGTGCAATTACTTATTTTATTATGTTATTTGAAGAAGCACTTTAACCTTGTGTATTTTTGTCCATCACCATCCAAAAGCATCATAGGCTAGTTGACAACCTAATTTCTTATCTTGACATCCCAACACCGTCATAGCCTAGTTGACATCGTCTAATCTATTATGATGTGGATCTAAACATTGTTTATTTTCATATATTTTCCTAGTCAATTATCCGAAATTTCTGTAATATGCTTTGTTTTGTTTGCACAAGAAAATGTGTAAGTTTGGTTCATATTGTCAAAAGATCTAAAATTGACTCGGCCATGATCAAATTTAATTTACCAACGTGTTTTTCTTTAAATTGATTTGAATATCAAATTTTTGATTGGGGGTGAAAACTAGTAGATAATCAAGGTGCAAAATGTTTGAACTCTGAGAGCATATCAAATTTGTCACATAAGTAATGATATAAATTACATGGATCATACATTTGAATTATTACACATTAACAACATCTAAACCACTCTTTAAAATGGTGCCTTTTGTTCTCCTCGAATCGGTGTTGCTATAGCACAAAGGGGCACGGCCTTCACTAATGTCAGGCCAAACTGATCTTCCATATCAATCCCATCCCGTTCCAGCTCAACGGGAAGACTCCACTTAAAATGGTTTAACAAGGAAGCGAGCATCACATGCACCATCCTAATTGCCAAAGCCATTCCAGGGCAGATCCGACGCCCCACACCAAATGGAAGGAGCTCAAAATCCACACCCCTAAAGTCAATCGTCGAACCCAAGAACCTCTCAGGCATAAACTTCTCAGGTTCGGTCCATACATCTTTATCTCGACCTATCGCCCATACATTTATGAACACGCGTGAACCTTTAGGTATTGTGTAACCTGCTATTTTGACTATCATCTCAGATTGTCTTGGCAACAAGAGTGGAGCAGGAGGGTGGAGTCGAAAAGTCTCTTTTATGACAGCTTGGAGATAGGGCAATTGAACAATGTCAGCTTCTTCAATGTTTCTTCTACAACCGATAACTTGTGCAAGCTCGTCACAAACCTTAGCCATTGATGATGGTTTTTTGAGAAGCTCAGCCATTGCCCATTCCACTGTGCTAGAGCTTGTGTCACTACCAGCAGCAAACAAATCCTACCATGCAAATATAATGTTACATGAATATAGTCTAGTAAATGTAGCTATTTACTAAGCAAGCATCACACTAAGCAAGAATCGAAATTGCTTTAAAAATACACATTGTGTTACTATATGGATGAATCATATATGCAATAATTCGTTCATATGTAACATGATATTTGATATTCACTTTGTTGCAATATAGTAGAACAAGCCATTGTTCTTGACCCAATATTTCCCTTTTCACTCACCGATGGTGAAGTGCAATCTTACAAGAGCTATGGTGGAAATTTTGTAAATGCAGCAAAGATGTAATATGACTGGTTTGAAACAACGAAAAAACATAAGAATTTGAGCTTTAGACGATTCAGTTCTTATAAAGGAAAATCATATTGAGTTTTAGATAATTTGGTTCTTTGGAACATATGAATAGCATGTCGTGATTCCAATAAAATTATTGTTCTTTGTGTTTCTAAACTTCTAGGTATATATACAATACATGGACACAAAGGATAGAATGGACACCATCGCCATAAATATTGAAATGGTATACTGAGTAAAACAATATTTGAAGTGCTGTCTCAAGAGATGTCGATTTTAGAATGGTATCCTGCATCTTTCTTATTTATCATTGTTTGTGTAGTTTGGTCCACTGCTAGTTCAAAAGGTATTAGAGTGGTGACAGCGTACTTATTTGGCTTCTCGCAAAAATACAAAAGCATACTTATTTGCCTTTTAGCGGTACCACGCTCCTGAGCTATAGGGCACAAAAGTTTCTAAACAAACTCTACAATATTTAGTTTTTTTTTTTTTTGCGGTTGATCTGGTGTTATTGATAGTAGTAGATGATTAAAATGCCACAAAGATCCAGATTAAATTTTGTTCTAGGCATAGAGAAATAAGGATAGGAACCCCCCCAAAAAATAATATCAACCATCAATAGAAACAAATTGGCTACTCTATAATCTGTATCAAGCTTTATTTTTATTCCTGATCTAAAAAGTCAAAACTGGGTATGAAATTTCGTGCCACTTTAGCTATCTCGATGCCTTTTTTTTTTTGGCTGGCTGTGGCCATGTGCCACCATTTGTTTGATCCCCGGGAGTCTCAGTCGCCAAGGCTGGCCATGTGCTTTGATCCCCGGCAGGCTCATGTGCGGATCATGGAATCAAAGGGTATATACATCGACTGTAATTTTTATCTATGAGTTTAAAACTGAAACACCAGCTGCAATCGCAAAGAAGAAAGTTGCCTAGTACTCCCTCCGTTCCTAAATGTATGTCTTTTTAGACATTCCAAATGGAATACAACATACTTTTTTTGCGGAAAGAATGAAATACAACATACGGATGCATGTATACATATTTTAGAGTGTAGATTCACTCATTTTTCTCCGTATGTAGTCATTTGGTGGAATCTCTAGAAAGACTTATATTTGGGAACGGAGGGAGTACGTGTTACCGTGAATTGTGAGCGTAGCGTGTCAGGGTCGAGCAGGTCCTTGCCCTCGTCACGCGCGGCCACGTCGAGCAGCACGTCGAGGTAGTCGTTCTTCCTGGGCTGGCCGGCGTCGCGGCCGCGCAGCCTCTGGTCCACCTCGGCGTCGAACACGGCGTGCAGCCGCGCGAAGATCCGCGCCAGTCGCCGGCGCATGCCCTGCAGGTCGGCCGGCGCGAGCACCGGGAAGAAGTCGGACACGTTCGGGGTGCCCAAGCCTTCCATCATGGCCGTGATCACCTCTTGGAAATCCTCGGACCGGCCGTGGTCGTCGAGGCTCGTGAGGTCGATGGAGAAGATGGTGCGGGAGATAAGGTTCAGGCTCGTCGTGAAGGCCACGCGGCCGACGTTCACCGCTGAGCCCTCGCGCGCCAGCCGCGCGACGTGGTCCGTGAGCTCCCTCACCTTGTCGCTCCGGAGGTGGTGGAGCGCGTTGAGCCGGTGCGGCACGAAGAGCTCTGTGGCCATGATCTTGCGGAGCGCGCGCCACCTCGGCCCGGGGGGCAGCCAGGCTACGCCCGCCGCGTGCTTGCCGGTGGCGTTAGGCACGGACCGGGTAGCGAGCACGGAATCACGCCTCTGCAGGAACTCCCGGGCCATGTCGGGGGAGGAGACGACCACGGTGGTGACCGCGCCGAGGCGCATGGACATGAGCGGCAGGGCCGGCCCTTAGGCCGGGGCAACGGGGCGACCGCCTTGGGCCCCTGCGAGGTAGGCCCCCCAGCCCAGGTAGTAGTACAGTATACGTATTAGGATATTTCTTCTTTAGATCCAGAAAACAAGAGGGAAAATAAAGGCCAAGCCCACCACATAGCTAGCACTTGTATGGACCGAAAGAATCGATCGCTACGCTGCTGCAGCACTCCATTGATCTCCTCCAGTTTCCTCGCCTCCTCGACTCATGCCCCAAATTCTCCAATCCCAGATAACAGCGCCATCACTCCCATGCACTTCCAAATTCTAAGCGTCGCTCCATGCATCCATTAATGGAGACCAATGATGCTAGTATTTCCTTCCCCGATCATCTCTCTTTGCATCCTTGACGTTCCCCGTCAAGTAAACGTTTGATGCATCACCGCATCAAAGATGGCACGTCTGCCTCCTTCCCCTAATCAAATACTCTACTCTTTTGATTCGCTGCTAAATGTGACGACCCCGGCCCGATCGTGCACTAATCATACACGCAAATGCACACGATCAAGCCTAAGGACTCACGTGAAGGAATCACAACACAACTCTAAAACATAAATAAATACATACAAGTCATATATTACAAGCCAGGGGCCTCGAGGGCTAGAATACATAACATGATGTCTCACACATAGTCAGCGGAAGCATTAGATGTCTGGGTACAGACATAGATCACAAGTTCAGATAGGCCTCATACGAGGCGGGGCAAAAGAAAAAGCTACGATCGAAAAGGCGCAGGCCTCCTGCCTGGGACCTCCGATCCTACTCCTGGTCGTCGTCCGCCGGCTCCTCGTAGAAGTACTCGCCGGCCGGGTAGTAGTAGTAGCCAGCCTCGGGCTGGTAGTAGTAGTCGTCAGCTGGGGCTGCGGGCACCATGGCTCCGTCGTCTGATTTATCATGTGGGTAGGACAAAAGAGGAAGCAAAGCAACCGTGAGTACTCATCCAAAGTACTCAGCAAGACTTACATCAGATCTATACTAAGCAATGCATTATTTTCAAAGGAGGCTTTATGTGGGTGGACTAGACTGCAGAAAGCCAGAGTAGAGAAGGGAAAGCCTAGTCCTGACGAAGACTAGCATCTTCAGCGTCTTGCAGCAATGAGAAGGGAGCAGAATAGTTTCATCATAATAATGTATAGTGTTTGCAGCAACATCAACCTCATATCTCAAGTCACCAGTTCTAGTTGTACCGAAGTGGATACAACTCCGAGTGTCCGTTACCGTAGGACAGGCTATCGATAGATTGTTTCTTCCCTGCAGGGGTGCACCAAGTTACCCACCACGCTCGCTTAACTCCGGCCGGACACACCATCAGGTCGTGCCCGCCCTCGGCTAAACAATACGACGCAACCCGACCGGATACCGCCAGAGAGGATCGAGCACGCCGGACTAAACCTATGCCCCCGGGGGTCATGGCCGTCGCCCCGGACACTCCGCACGTTGCGAGGCCGTTCGGTAGCAGACCTAGCAACCCCTTATACAAGCACGCAGTTGCATCCTAAGTCCAATCCGAACAGCCCGCTCAATCGCTGACGTCGTGACGACTCCGGCTGATGTATACGACGCAGAGCACCCACTCACACCCACGTGGTGGTTAGTGCTATCGGACCCGGAGGCCCCTCGGATCAAATATCCAAATCGCTTAGTGATTTGGGAGCGCGCGGTAACGAGCAGAGCCTACGATACTGTTGGCCCCGTCGTCCCGTCTCGAGGACTTGTGACAAGGACTGGGAAAGACCGGCCACGCCTCGTAGTTATCTCGCGGGTACCCTCACTGGTCACCCGACTCCACAGCTCACGCCTTAAAGGCACTCGCGGGTACCCCTCTGGGTCAACCCGCCTCCATCCAACAGGAGTAACAGTACTTCAAAGTGTCATCAGACGCACGATACCTCTGGCCGCACGCCTTTGTTCCTGGCGACGTCCGGCCTCGGGGATCGATACGTCTTTAAACACGGTATGGTGAAACAAGGCATCCGTGTGGTTTCCATGCCGATGAGGAGTCCGAGGAATCACCCTCGTTGGACTCCTAAACGACAAGTCCCGTTAAGGTGGTACCGGAGGAATCACCCTCGGCGGTAATCACCATAGCGGTTGCACGACAAAAGCTAAGTCGGAAGTGGGAAGAGGAATCACCCTCGGTAACCCACAACGAGCTAGCTATACTACAGGGACAACATCGAAAGTGAGTTCGGAGGTATCACCCTCGTCACCCGATGTTAACTCTGCGGAGTCGAGCATATTAGGGGGTGTGCGGTGATGTGAAGAAGGTCAGGGGAAGGGGCTCGATCGGTTGATCGAGGCAAGGGTACTATGCGAGGCAACTACGAGAGTGTGGGACCATAGCAGTGCTACCCAACCTATACTAAGCAGTTTATGAAATAGAACAGGTATCAACAATTTAGCAAAGACAGGCTATGCAACAGTAATAGGAGCAGTAGCAGTAGCAGCAATTCTAATGCAAGAATAAGAGAGAATAGACATAGGCGATATCGGAAATGCTCAAGGGGGGGTTGCTTGCCTGGTTGCTCGGTGGCAAAAGCAAGGTTGTCGGAGGGGGAACCAATCACCGGGACGGCGTCGGTCTCGGGATCTGCGTCAGCGCCGGGCTCTACCGAGAGAGAAGAGGGGGGAGAAACAGATAAATACACAAGCATATGCAACACAGAGCGTGCTAAGCTAACGTGCAGTGCAGGGTTGCCTAAAAACATGTCTAGGTCATGTTAGTTATTTTTAAGTATTTGTTTGGATTTATTTTAATAAAGTTGAGCACTATTCATTTATCGAAAACAGGCCGAAAGTTCCATGTTCATCTATCTAGGGGCATCTGACGGGAATACGGAGGGCGTATCTAGATTCGTATCGAAATTCTGAGCAATTTTCATATATAAATTATTTTCATCGGAGTTACGGATTAAAAGATATGAATTTTCAAAGTTTATTTGAATTTCTGGAATTATTTAAATAACAGAAAAGAATTTATTGCGTCAGCATTGCATCAGCATGACATCAGCAGCCATTTGACTCGGCTGACTGGTCAAACCTGACCTGTGGGTCCAGTGGGACCCACATGTCAGTCTCTGTTCTTTTAACAGTGGATTAAACTAACTATTTAGGTTAATTAGGGGTGTGGGACCCACCTGTCATAGGGTTATTAGTTAAACTAATTAGTTTTTATTTTTAAAACGTTTTAATTAGCTTTTAACCGCAGGGGCCCCACATGTCAGTGACTGGGGTTGCCCAGTCAGCATAGTTGACTGGTCAAACCAGTCAACGGGGCCCCCAGGGCCCACAGGCAGTGACCCAGGGGTGGCCCCAGGTGTGCCACGTCGGCGGTGGCCGGCGTTTCGCCGCCGGCGACCTCCAAACGCGGCGGAGGGCCACGGCCCTCGTCGGAAATCGGTCACAGGCCACCGTTTGGCGCGCGGCTGGGTGCGTTCGAACGAGGAGAGAGCGCCGCGTCGATCTGTGGCATCGGTTGGTGCGGGGGCAGCCGGAATCGTCGCCGCCGACGAGGTCCGCGGTGAGGAGGTCTCGGGCGACGACGCAAACGGCGATGCAGTGTGCCGTAGCTCAAACTAAAGCTGCGGGCGGGCTCTACGCGTGCGTGCGAGAACCACGGACACAGCCAAATGACCAAAAGGTCACCGGAGACGCGCCGGCGGCTAAAAGCGGCGGCGGTGGGTTCGGGCTTCGTCGGAGCAGGAGCTACGGACGGCTAGGGATCCAACGGGGAGGAGCAGAGGTCGTGGAGCTCACCGTGTGGCACTCACGTAGGCCCGCGGTGGTTTAGTAGCAGCAGACCGGCGCCGGAGACGAAGAAGATCACCGGAGCCCGACGCGGAAGGGGGCGGCGACGTGCAGCAGCTCCCGAGCCTCCCAGCTCCGGCTCGTGGACGGAGGCGACGTAGCCGAGGCCCGCGCACACGCCTGACAAGGTGGCGAGGCCGACCGGGGACGGTGACGACGGCGACGGCGGTCGAGCAGCTGCGGCGGCGCTCGAGGCGCGCGGATCTGAGGGGGAGAGGAGGGGAGAGAGAGAGCGAGGCGAGGGGGAATGGACGAGGACGCCAGGGGGGATGGCTCGGGCGCGGCCTTATCCCCCCGCCGGCCCTGTGGCGGCAGCTGTCGACGGCTGCGGCGACGAGCGCGCGGCGACCACGGCGCGTGCGACACGGCGACGGGAGCAGGTAGGAGGAGGAGATGGGCCGGGCCGGTGCGATCCAGAGGAGGCGCCAGGTAAGTTTTCTTCTCTGTTTTTCATTTTATTAATTCACAGAGAGAAAAGGTATTGATTTGGCCACCAAACCCTTTTGTAAAAATGTGGTAGTTGGCCCAAAAATCACTTTGCAATATTCCTTATAACCAGAAATTGGTTTGGACTAAATTGGATCATTTTTGAATTATTCAAAAATGAAAAGGCATTTAAAAGTGCTATTTGAACACTGTTTGATGCCCTAGCCCTCATTTGGAGTTGTTGTTGATGCTATTTTCAACAACAGCATTTGTTTTGGAATATTTGCAATGAGTTGAACATTTTTCCCAAATTTTTGGAACAACTTCATTTTGCCCTTGGATTTGAATTTGAATTTTTAGGGGAGTTTTGAACTTGTAAGCTTAACCACTGTGATTATGCATTGCTAATGATGATGACATGGCATATTTAGCATAGTGACACAGTAGTTAATACATAGGGGTGTTACAAATTCTCCTCCTCTAAAAGAAATTCTCGTCCCGAGAATTTAGGAGGTAGAAGCAAAGAGGTCGGGGTATTCCGCCCGAAGATTTTCCTCGCGTTCCCAAGTGGCTTCATCTTCAGTATGATTTGACCACTGCACTTTCAGGAACTTAGTTGTCTTCTGGCGGGTCCGACGTTCAGTTTGATCGAGGATGCGGATCGGATGCTCCTTATAAGAAAGGTCATCTTGAAGCTCGAGCATCTCGTGATCCACAGCACGATGCGGGGATTCCTTGAATGACCGGCGAAGTTGCGACACATGGAACACATCGTGGATATGAGAGAATTGCGGAGGCAATTGCAATTTGTACGCCACGAATCCACGTCTAGCAACCACGGGAAAAGGGCCAATGTAGCGTGGAGCTAACTTGCCCTTGATACCGAAACGGTGCGTGCCCTTCATAGGGGTGACTCGAAGATAAACTTGATCACCGGGATGATAAGTCAGACCCCATCGCTTGCGATCATAGTTGCTCTTCTGACGGTCTTGAGCCGCCTTGAGATTTTCACGCACGATACGGACTTGCTCTTCGGCGTGTTGAATGATGTCCGGACCAATAACTTGTCGTTCCCCAGTTTCTGACCAATTCAGAGGGGTTCGACACTTACGTCCGTACAGAACTTCAAAAGGAGCCATCTTCAAGCTTGCTTGATAGCTGTTGTTATACGAAAACTCGGCATATGGAAGAGATTCTTCCCATTTCTTACCGAAGGATATAACACAAGCTCGCAGCATATCTTCAAGCACTTGATTGACTCGTTCAACTTGACCTTGGGACTGGGGGTGATAAGCTGAACTCCAATGGATATGAGTTCCCAAAGCTTCTTGAAAACTTTCCCAGAACTTGGAAGTGAACAGGGAGCCACGGTCCGAACTGATCTCCTTCGGAATTCCATGGAGGGATACGATTCGGGAGATATACAGTTCTGCTAACTGGCTAGCAGTGATAGTCTCCTTGACTGGCAAGAAGTGTGCAACCTTTGAGAGTTGGTCGATGACGACAAGAATGGCATCGTTACCCTTCTGGGACTTAGGAAATCCAGTAATGAAATCCATCTGCACCTTATCCCATTTCCACAGCGGAATAGGAAGAGGTTGCAGAAGTCCAGCAGGCTTCTGATGTTCTGCCTTCACGCGACGACAGACATCGCATTCAGCAACATAACGAGCAATATCCCGCTTCATATTAGGCCACCAGTACCTTTGGCGGAGATCACGATACATCTTAGTACTACCAGGATGAATAGACAGCGGTGTATCATGTGCCTCCTTCATGACCTTGTCAGTCATTAGGTCGAAACGCGTTACCACGATGCGGCCTCGGAAATACAAGGTTCCATCTTCGGATATTGAGAAATCCCTGTATTTCGGAAGATGCAGTTCCTGTTTTATAACATCAACGTGAGCATCTTTGGTTTGCGCTACCTTGACAGCCTTCTCAAGATCCGGCTGTATCACAAGGTCATTAAGCGAACCATGTGGAACGATATGCAGATTCAGCTTGCGCAATTCCTCATAAAGACGAGGTTGAGCTCGCTTAACCTTGAGGTTGGTGCTGTATGACTTGCGACTCAAGGCATCGGCCATCACATTAGCCTTGCCAGGGGTATAAGAAATACCGCAGTCGTATTCAGAAATAGTTTCCAACCATCGCTGCTGGCGAAGATTAAGATCCGGCTGAGTGAATAAATACTTCAAACTTTGATGATCAGTATAAATCTCACACCGGTTACCGAGAAGGTAATGTCGCCATAGTTTCAATGCAAAGATCACTGCAGCAAGTTCAAGATCATGCACTGGATAATTCTCTTCATGCGAACGTAGTTGACGCGATGCATAAGCAACTACTCTTCGTTCTTGCATTAGGACACAGCCTAAGCCTTGACGAGAGGCGTCACAATATATCACGAAGTCCTTGCGAGAATCTGGAGGAGCGAGCACTGGAGCAGAAACTAGCTTGTCCTTAAGAGCTTGAAAGCTTTCCTGGCATTTATCTATCCACTCAAACTTAACGCCTTTGTGAAGCAGATTAGTCAGGGGCTTGGCAATCTTGGAAAAGTTCTCGACGAAGCGTCGACAATAGCTTGCAAGGCCGAGAAAGCTTCTCACTTGCTTGACATTCTTCGGAGGAGTCCAGTCAAGAATAGCCTGAACCCGTTCCGGATTAACGGCAATGCCATCCTTGGAAATCACATGTCCAAGGTAGGTTACTTCGGAAAGCCAGAACTCGCATTTGGAAAACTTAGCATAAAGCTGATGCTCTCGCAGCTTCTCCAGAACAAGGCGAAGATGTTCGGCGTGTTCTTCCTTGTTCTTTGAGAATACCAGAATATCATCCAGATATACCACGACAAACTTGTCGAGGTAATCCATGAATATATAATTCATCAGGCGGGAGAAGGTAGCTGGAGCATTAGTCAGTCCAAAAGACATGACGGTGTACTCATACGAGCCATAGCGAGTAACGAATGCAGTCTTTGGAATATCCTCTTCGCGAACACGGATCTGGTGATATCCCAACCTCAAGTCGAGTTTAGAAAACACCGATGATCCAACCAGTTGATCATATAAGTCATTGATTCGAGGAAGTGGATATTTGTTCTGGATGGTTGCCTGGTTGATAGGTCGGTAATCTTGTACCAGCCTATTCGTACCATCTTTCTTCTTGACGAAGAGAGACGGTGCTCCCCAGGCAGAGGAACTAGGACGGATGAAGCCCTTCTTGAGAGACTTGTCGATTTCCTCCTTAAGCTCGAGGAGCTCATGCGGTGGCATCTTATAAGGACGCTTCGCAATAGGAGTAGTACCCGGCTTCAAGTCAATAACAAATTCGACGGCTCGAGCAGGGGGTATTCCTGGAAGTTCTTCTGGGAAGACATCCGGGAAATCACATACAACTGGTATGTTCTCGAGTCCTTCAAGTGGTGAAGCATTCAATGCATTTAAGGCATAGATTTGAGCTTCGGCATTATGGGATACACGAGCGCGGCAATTCACGAGTTGATTCGAGGGGTGCCGCAGACGTACAGTCTTGGTGGCACAATCAATTAGGGCCTCGTGAGCCTCCAACCAATCCATCCCTAGGATAAGGTCGATGCCGCAGGATTTCAGGACAATGGGGTGTGCCTGAAACTTCCTTTCTTCTATCTCCACTACCACTTCCGGACAGAATAAGGTAGATCTGCACCGACCCGCGGAGGTTTGTACGGATACCGTTTGATATAATTTATCTTGTTTAAAGCCATGTTTCAATGCAAATGGTTCCGATATGAATGAATCAGATGCACCAGTATCAAACAAGACATTATCAAATACTGAGTTGACAAGAAGTGTACCCATCACGGTGGCTGGCTGCTCTGGGTCTTCACTCAGATTGACGTGGTGAAGCTGACCACCACGAGTATTCGAAGGCCTGACATTATTGTTGCGCTGCGGAGGAACTCCACGTCCATTGCCACGGCCAGCAGATGGAAGAGCCAGCTGACCCTGAGCCTGCGGACAGTCTCTGGCACGGTGACCCGGACGGCCACACTTGAAGGAGAGTCCACTCTCTGGACGAATCGCAGGTGCTCGAGGTGCTGGGACAGCAGGCCTGTACTGCATTGGCGGTGGAGGAGGCAGACGAGGTGCAGCATAAGAAGGCCTGTACACTGGAGCGTTTGGACGATACATGCTCTGAGGAATCCATATGCGGCGCTTCTGAGAAGACGAGCCCGAAGATGAGCCCGACTCGCGAGAGCGCTTAAGAGCATCCTTGTGTAGCTTGAGTCCAGTTTCAACCTGAATGGCCTTGTTCACTAGAGTGGCGAAGTCCGGAAAGTCCAGTGCCACTAGAGCAAGCAGAATATCATGATAAGAAAGAAGAAGAATCAGACTTGTCAAGTCAATTATCATCAGGACTTGACAAGAAAGGTTAAACAAACAAATGGAAAGAAGTGATTATCAGGCTATTCAGATCAATGACAAGAAATCGCACTGATATCCAGCTCTCCGGGTAGAAGTGAAAACGAGATCCTAATGGAGTTAGTAAAACTTAACCCGAATAGACGAGAGAGAAGAGTCCCAGAGTATAGATGAGGAATAAAAGATGCTATACCACCCAATTGGCGACGTGGGGCCATAAGCCACACAGCCAAGTTAGTAAAACATTTTTGGACCTCTAGACTCGACTTCGGCCAAGGAGTTGGAAAGGGGGTTCCTACAGGCAGTCGGCTCTGATACCAACCTGTGACGACCCCGGCCCGATCGTGCACTAATCATACACGCAAATGCACACGATCAAGCCTAAGGACTCACGTGAAGGAATCACAACACAACTCTAAAACATAAATAAATACATACAAGTCATATATTACAAGCCAGGGGCCTCGAGGGCTAGAATACATAACATGATGTCTCACACATAGTCAGCGGAAGCATTAGATGTCTGGGTACAGACATAGATCACAAGTTCAGATAGGCCTCATACGAGGCGGGGCAAAAGAAAAAGCTACGATCGAAAAGGCGCAGGCCTCCTGCCTGGGACCTCCGATCCTACTCCTGGTCGTCGTCCGCCGGCTCCTCGTAGAAGTACTCGCCGGCCGGGTAGTAGTAGTAGCCAGCCTCGGGCTGGTAGTAGTAGTCGTCAGCTGGGGCTGCGGGCACCATGGCTCCGTCGTCTGATTTATCATGTGGGTAGGACAAAAGAGGAAGCAAAGTAACCGTGAGTACTCATCCAAAGTACTCAGCAAGACTTACATCAGATCTATACTAAGCAATGCATTATTTTCAAAGGAGGCTTTATGTGGGTGGACTAGACTGCAGAAAGCCAGAGTAGAGAAGGGAAAGCCTAGTCCTGACGAAGACTAGCATCTTCAGCGTCTTGCAGCAATGAGAAGGGAGCAGAATAGTTTCATCATAATAATGTATAGTGTTTGCAGCAACATCAACCTCATATCTCAAGTCACCAGTTCTAGTTGTACCGAAGTGGATACAACTCCGAGTGTCCGTTACCGTAGGACAGGCTATCGATAGATTGTTTCTTCCCTGCAGGGGTGCACCAAGTTACCCACCACGCTCGCTTAACTCCGGCCGGACACACCATCAGGTCGTGCCCGCCCTCGGCTAAACAATACGACGCAACCCGACCGGATACCGCCAGAGAGGATCGAGCACGCCGGACTAAACCTATGCCCCCGGGGGTCATGGCCGTCGCCCCGGACACTCCGCACGTTGCGAGGCCGTTCGGTAGCAGACCTAGCAACCCCTTATACAAGCACGCAGTTGCATCCTAAGTCCAATCCGAACAGCCCGCTCAATCGCTGACGTCGTGACGACTCCGGCTGATGTATACGACGCAGAGCACCCACTCACACCCACGTGGTGGTTAGTGCTATCGGACCCGGAGGCCCCTCGGATCAAATATCCAAATCGCTTAGTGATTTGGGAGCGCGCGGTAACGAGCAGAGCCTACGATACTGTTGGCCCCGTCGTCCCGTCTCGAGGACTTGTGACAAGGACTGGGAAAGACCGGCCACGCCTCGTAGTTATCTCGCGGGTACCCTCACTGGTCACCCGACTCCACAGCTCACGCCTTAAAGGCACTCGCGGGTACCCCTCTGGGTCAACCCGCCTCCATCCAACAGGAGTAACAGTACTTCAAAGTGTCATCAGACGCACGATACCTCTGGCCGCACGCCTTTGTTCCTGGCGACGTCCGGCCTCGGGGATCGATACGTCTTTAAACACGGTATGGTGAAACAAGGCATCCGTGTGGTTTCCATGCCGATGAGGAGTCCGAGGAATCACCCTCGTTGGACTCCTAAACGACAAGTCCCGTTAAGGTGGTACCGGAGGAATCACCCTCGGCGGTAATCACCATAGCGGATGCACGACAAAAGCTAAGTCGGAAGTGGGAAGAGGAATCACCCTCGGTAACCCACAACGAGCTAGCTATACTACAGGGACAACATCGAAAGTGAGTTCGGAGGTATCACCCTCGTCACCCGATGTTAACTCTGCGGAGTCGAGCATATTAGGGGGTGTGCGGTGATGTGAAGAAGGTCAGGGGAAGGGGCTCGATCGGTTGATCGAGGCAAGGGTACTATGCGAGGCAACTACGAGAGTGTGGGACCATAGCAGTGCTACCCAACCTATACTAAGCAGTTTATGAAATAGAACAGGTATCAACAATTTAGCAAAGACAGGCTATGCAACAGTAATAGGAGCAGTAGCAGTAGCAGCAATTCTAATGCAAGAATAAGAGAGAATAGACATAGGCGATATCGGAAATGCTCAAGGGGGGGTTGCTTGCCTGGTTGCTCGGTGGCAAAAGCAAGGTTGTCGGAGGGGGAACCAATCACCGGGACGGCGTCGGTCTCGGGATCTGCGTCAGCGCCGGGCTCTACCGAGAGAGAAGAGGGGGGAGAAACAGATAAATACACAAGCATATGCAACACAGAGCGTGCTAAGCTAACGTGCAGTGCAGGGTTGCCTAAAAACATGTCTAGGTCATGTTAGTTATTTTTAAGTATTTGTTTGGATTTATTTTAATAAAGTTGAGCACTATTCATTTATCGAAAACAGGCCGAAAGTTCCATGTTCATCTAGCTAGGGGCATCTGACGGGAATACGGAGGGCGTATCAAGATTCGTATCGAAATTCTGAGCAATTTTCATATATAAATTATTTTCATCGGAGTTACGGATTAAAAGATATGAATTTTCAAAGTTTATTTGAATTTCTGGAATTATTTAAATAACAGAAAAGAATTTATTGCGTCAGCATTGCATCAGCATGACATCAGCAGCCATTTGACTCGGCTGACTGGTCAAACCTGACCTGTGGGTCCAGTGGGACCCACATGTCAGTCTCTGTTCTTTTAACGGTGGATTAAACTAACTATTTAGGTTAATTAGGGGTGTGGGACCCACCTGTCATAGGGTTATTAGTTAAACTAATTAGTTTTTATTTTTAAAACGTTTTAATTAGCTTTTAACCGCAGGGGGCCCACATGTCAGTGACTGGGGTTGCCCAGTCAGCATAGTTGACTGGTCAAACCAGTCAACGGGGCCCCCAGGGCCCACAGGCAGTGACCCAGGGGTGGCCCCAGGTGTGCCACGTCGGCGGTGGCCGGCGTTTCGCCGCCGGCGACCTCCAAACGCGGCGGAGGGCCACGGCCCTCGTCGGAAATCGGTCACAGGCCACCGTTTGGCGCGCGGCTGGGTGCGTTCGAACGAGGAGAGAGCGCCGCGTCGATCTGTGGCATCGGTTGGTGCGGGGGCAGCCGGAATCGTCGCCGCCGACGAGGTCTGCGGTGAGGAGGTCTCGGGCGACGACGCAAACGGCGATGCAGTGTGCCGTAGCTCAAACTAAAGCTGCGGGCGGGCTCTACGCGTGCGTGCGAGAACCACGGACACAGCCAAATGACCAAAAGGTCACCGGAGACGCGCCGGCGGCTAAAAGCGGCGGCGGTGGGTTCGGGCTTCGTCGGAGCAGGAGCTACGGACGGCTAGGGATCCAACGGGGAGGAGCAGAGGTCGTGGAGCTCACCGTGTGGCACTCACGTAGGCCCGCGGTGGTTTAGTAGCAGCAGACCGGCGCCGGAGACGAAGAAGATCACCGGAGCCCGACGCGGAAGGGGGCGGCGACGTGCAGCAGCTCCCGAGCCTCCCAGCTCCGGCTCGTGGACGGAGGCGACGTAGCCGAGGCCCGCGCACACGCCTGACAAGGTGGCGAGGCCGACCGGGGACGGCGACGACGGCGACGGCGGTCGAGCAGCTGCGGCGGCGCTCGAGGCGCGCGGATCTGAGGGGGAGAGGAGGGGAGAGAGAGAGCGAGGCGAGGGGGAATGGACGAGGACGCCAGGGGGGATGGCTCGGGCGCGGCCTTATCCCCCCGCCGGCCCTGTGGCGGCAGCTGTCGACGGCTGCGGCGACGAGCGCGCGGCGACCACGGCGCGTGCGACACGGCGACGGGAGCAGGTAGGAGGAGGAGATGGGCCGGGCCGGTGCGATCCAGAGGAGGCGCCATGTAAGTTTTCTTCTCTGTTTTTCATTTTATTAATTCACAGAGAGAAAAGGTATTGATTTGGCCACCAAACCCTTTTGTAAAAATGTGGTAGTTGGCCCAAAAATCACTTTGCAATATTCCTTATAACCAGAAATTGGTTTGGACTAAATTGGATCATTTTTGAATTATTCAAAAATGAAAAGGCATTTAAAAGTGCTATTTGAACACTGTTTGATGCCCTAGCCCTCATTTGGAGTTGTTGTTGATGCTATTTTCAACAACAGCATTTGTTTTGGAATATTTGCAATGAGTTGAACATTTTTCCCAAATTTTTGGAACAACTTCATTTTGCCCTTGGATTTGAATTTGAATTTTTAGGGGAGTTTTGAACTTGTAAGCTTAACCACTGTGATTATGCATTGCTAATGATGATGACATGGCATATTTAGCAGAGTGACACAGTAGTTAATACATAGGGGTGTTACACTAAATAGCCCGGCGCTATGCCTCTGATTGCTCTCCAATTCTTCTCTTCCTTGTTCCTACTCTTTTGTGGCATGTTCTTCAAAGCTTCATTTGGATGCAGCGATGAGAAGGGGGACGGGGAATGAGTGTTGTAGCCTTGCAGATATAGGAAGCTACATCGACAATTCGACATCAAGCCATATGCCCATATTCAGGTGCTCTTGTTCCCTCTATTGACAGTTTTTCTGCAATTGTTTGGTGACATGTCTTCTAAAAAATGTTTATCAGTGAGAGAAGGAAGTGAAAATAACAGAGATATGAACAGGAAGAATCCTAGAAAGGTTCAATTGACTTACTCCCTCCATCCCAAAATTCTTGTCTTAGATTTATCTAGATAGGGAAGTATCTAACACTAAAACATGACTAGATACATCCGTATTTAGACAAATGGAAGACAAGAATTTTGGGATGGAGGGAGTATTTTTTAGAACCGCTAGTTCTTTGAAGAGCTTAAAGTGTTCACGGGTATATTTGGCTTCTTACTTAGCTTAAAAGACTGATGTTATTGAATGATATTGAATTACACAAATTTTGTGCTAAATCTGTAGAAACGTTTTCTCAAAGTTATGTTGAATTAGATGATCTCTTCTCGAAATTACGACTACGGCAAATGACTAACACGGCCACAAGGGTCCCATTTTGTCTTCTCGCCCCAGGGCCCCGGATATTTATGGACCGGCCCCGATGAGCGGGCCGTGGATCTTGGCTAGGCGGGCAAGAGAGCGGTGCGGCTTGGCGCCGAGGAGGTGGAGGCTGCCGATGAGCGGCACTGGTCGAGGGCCCGGCGGGAGGCCGGAGCGTGCGTGCGCCAGGAGGTTGAGAAGGTAGAAGGAGAGGAGACAGACGACGAGCCATGCTAGCCACGGCGCAAGCACAGCCATGGCCACCATCGCTTCCTTTGTGTGCAGTTCGGCGTACGACGCAGGAAGCACTAAATAGAAGAGAAACTGAAAAATCATAGTCAAAGTTCTGTTTTCGAAACTGTTTCGGGGATTGCCTTAGAACTCATCTAGATGAGACATAATTTGATCTCATTCACATGAAAGACATAAACATATACAAAGGAGTACCAACCCACGTCAGCACACACACATCTTATAGCATCACATCGGTTATAAAAGTGAATGAGACATAACTATATCTCAGCTAGATGAGTTCTAGCAAAACCGTTTCGACAATCGGCTGTATATCAATCTAAAATAATTATACTCGAATATCCAATTCCGAGCCCGAGCTCATCTGCACCTGGTAATTTCAAAAATAATACTAGAAAAATTCAAAATAATTCAAAATTCTTTTATTGAGAAAGATGATAGAGTGGGTGACATGCGTGCTAAAGTTCAAAGCATTTGGATGTCTAAGTAGCCCTCTGTAAAAAGAAAAAATCGGGTCCAAACAGTGCACAAACCGTACACTTTTTTACAGACCTCAACTTTGTCTTTTTTACTGAGAGCTACTCAGATATTCAAATGATTTGAAATTTGACACGACCATGACACACTCAGTCATCTTTCTCCAAAAAAAAAATCTTGGAATTTTGCGAATTTATTTTGTATTTTTAACAAATTTTTTGGTCACTGAGCCAAAACACCCCTTTGACTTATATTCCATTTCTTTTAAAACAGTACTCCCATCGTCTCATAATATAGGGTGTTATTCCAACTGATATGTGAGGAAGGGGTACTACAAAAACTGATTTAAGTACACCATTCGTTTCAGAATGTTAGTTGCTCTGTTCTAAAATGCAAGTGTATTTTTTTAAGACAAGCTTATCTATATGTAGTTCCATGTGATCTAGGTTTTTGAAGAATATATCAACATCTACAACGCTGAATTAGTATCATTAGATCTGTCATGACATATAATATTTCATTTAAATAATAGTGTAGATGTTGACATTTTTTTATATTTTTGTTAAACTTTATGAAGTCTGACTTCTGGAAATTTTGAATGAATTGCAAAAAACCACCACATTTTAAGTTCATGAACGGATTTGCTACCACATTCCTTGGCCGCCTAAAAAATCTACATGTTTCCTTACTAATTTTCTCAATAAACTCTTATGACTGGTTTGAACCATTTAATTAGATTTCTAACCGGTTGGGCCCACTTGTAAGTGCTGACTTGGCACGGAAAGTGAAATCCATTTGTTTGACCGTTATATTTGACGTGGGGTCCAAATGTCAGTGTTAGCACTACTCTGCACATATACTTTTCTGTTTGCTGCATTTTCTCAAACACGTTCCGTGCATGTGTTCTCATGTCAGCGCGCTCTAGGCTGCCGCGGCGCTCGCGAACGCCGAGGGCATCGCCGCCGGACAGGTCGCCGTTGTTCCCGCTAGTGGATGGACGGGGAACCCCACGGACACTCACCCTGCACCTCCCGCCATTTCCCCGAAGACGGCGTCGTCTGTTCCAGCCGGCTGCCATGGCCGCCATCGTGCGCATGGACCCGCAGAGCTAGGCATCCAAGAGGACGGAACAGAGCGGGAGGAGGGGCGGCCTCCGGTGGCGTCGTCGGAGCTCGGCGTGAGGCAGGTGCGCGGTGCCGGGATGCCACGGCCGTGAGCACGCATGAACTCGAGGCGGCTCATGGCGTCGCGAGGGAGGCCGAGAAGGAGCGGAAGGAGGTGCGAAGCTCCGGCGGTGCGGAGTCCTCCGGTGGCTCGCCGAAAGCCGGCGGGGTGCGGGTGCACGGGGTCGGCCCGCCATGGCCGTGAGCATGCATGAGCTCGAGGCGGCTCAGGGTGTCATGAGGGAGGATGGGAAGGAGCGGGAGGAGGTGTGGAGGTCCGGTGGAGTAGCGCTGTCGGGTGGGCGGCGCCGTCGAGCGCGCATGCGACTCCTGGACCTGGTGGCTGCGCGATCCGGTCTGGGGAGAGGAGCGGCGTGGGAGAGATGGGGTGACGGTCAACAAACAACATTGACCGTTTTATGCCATGTCAGTGCTTACAGGTGGGCTTTTTATGTCAATAATCGATTTAAATCTCTCCAAATCTGTCATAAGGATTTAGTGGGAAATTAGTAAGGAAACTGGTAGATTTTTGGGATGGTCAAGAAATATGGTAGCAAATCCGTTTGTGAACTTAAAATGTGGTGGTTTTTTGCAATTCACTTGGAAATTTTAGAACACCTCGGGAATGGAGGATATAAAACTTTATATTTACAGTAAACCAGTTTTTACAAGTTATCCTACACATTATAAAAATTATGACCAACGTCCACAACATCAAATTGTTATAAATTCATACTCTGTAAGCTTAATGAAAATAAATTGCATCCCATATCGACATAGCACAACAGCCTACCTTCTGAAGCAAGGTGGGATCTTTTTTGGGAGGCATGATAGGAATCCGATTTGTTATTTTTCTAGCCACTGGCCAGGCACTGCACATGCCTACTTTTATGGTGGAGGGTCTCTATCATATCACACCATTCACTGTTAGAGCAACTCCAACGCAGAGACCCAAACGGACACGGATTTCGTCTGTTTTATGTGCGTTTGGGTCATCTGTCCATCTAAGGGATGTGCAGCGGACACGCTCGGATACTGGATGCACCCAACGCGCCCCGTGCTTGCCCTGCTGCTCGCTGATCTGTTTGCTGTTGTGTTGTTGCCGCTCTAGTAGCCGCCCGCTGCTTGCTGCATGCCGAGCCGCCCACTGCTTGCTGCTGCGCTCCGTTGCGCGCCGGCCACTGCTTCTGCCGCTGCGAGCGCCACGGCTGCCCCTCCTCCCTTTCGTGCCATGGCCCCGTGCCGCCATCGCCGCCGGTCGGACGGACTGCTCCGGCGGCCCGCACGCGGCCGCGGCCCGGTATCCCGTCGTGCTCCAGGCCGGCCAGGTCCCAAGAGCGTCGCCGGGGACGCAGAAAGGAGGAGGACTACCGGGGATCTCCGTGTCACCCGCTTGCCGTTCCGCGAGATCTCCCCGCTGCTCTGCTCGGCTCAGCGGCTTGCGTCGGTGGCTTCGCCGGTGAGCGCCGCGGCGGCCTACGCCGGTGGCGCCTCCGGTGAGCGCCGCGGTGGCCTGCGCCGATGGCCTCGTCGCGGCGGTTATGGAGGCAGTGCTGGGTCACTGATAGGTAGGACCAGGCCGGACATGAGAGGGCTGGAGCGGACGAGAGCGAGCGATGGGAGTGTCCGCTTTTGTCCGTCGCGTACCCATTTGTTCCCATATTTACGTTCAGTTTGGGTCTGGGACGGACAGTAAGCGGACAACGGGCAAATGCTTTGTCCGTTTGGGTCGCCCCGTTGGATCATCTTTTCTATCCGGATGACCCAAACGGACAAAATGAATCGCCCCATTGAAGTTGCTCTTAAAAGAATTTGCATGAGACTTGTGCACAACCAACCAAGGTTTTCTTGTTTGAGAGGGCTTGGTGGGACGCCGTTGTGGAGTTTGACATTCGGGGTTCACACATACTACTCCGACACCGAGCAGTTGGTGCAAGCCGCCGCGAGCCCGCGACCGACTAGAAGAAGACATGTGCACCTTCTCGCATCAATGTTTTTTTTCTTTCTTCCCAATCAACACAACTTTATTAATTACTCCCTCCGTATAGTGATCTAAACGTTTTTATATTTCTTTACGGAGGGAGTACCATTACTCAACGGGATGACAATGAATATATAATACATATGAGAAAAAAGGGGCGCGGTATATTTACCCAAACACATCTTCTAGGATCATCATTAGCCTGTTTTACATATCTATGTGCAGCCTCGTTTGCTTTTCGGGAGATATGTGTAAGAGAGAAGGATTCAAACGTAGCTCCCATGTCCTGAATCTCATAAACATATGCATACGATGTCAGCCCGTTCAAAGTCACCGATGTGATCATTAGAACAGCCTCTAGAGAATCATTTTCCCCAACGATCTTGCGGAGCCGCGAACTAAGCGCTGGACGGACGCCATCTCGTATTGCATGGGCTTACATGGACCCTTTGAAATTTAGAGGAGGATACGGCCGAGTAACTTTTAGAGGATTACACTTGCTCCTCTAAAAATGGCCGTTTCTAAGCCATCCACAATACTTAGGGGAGTAAAAGAAATTGAGCATCAAAAATACAAATTCGATGCACATAAACACAATTTTGGTTCAAATTTCTACATAAAACTTATGAAAACAAAATACAGTGCAGATATTTTACATAAATATTTTAGCTAAGTTAACCAAAATTTAGACTAGAACTTACTAAAACTACTCGCTGTCCAACTCATTCTCGAGCCTCCTCCAATCCCTCTACTCAGTCCTCTGATCATAGGATCGGGGCAGAGTAATAGTCACCGTTGTTGTCATTGGAGAGGTCGATAACCATTATCCTCCCTGCTACGTACTCCAGGTACAACTGTCACACCATCTCGATATGCTTTCGGTAGCGGCGGCGGAGCTCTGCCTTGTAGTCATCGTTGGATTGCTCCGTCGTGGTGATCTCGCGGGCCTCCCTATCTTCCTGCCCTTTCACGTGAGGTGGCAACCAGGGGGGCGTTGATCATCTCTAATATGCGGAAGGACAGTGGGGAAGTGCGGTTGCCGGCGGCGCCGTAGAGATGCACCGACTTGATGTCATCTATGCACGCTCTGCTGCACTGAGTGGAAGGAGCAAAGCCAGTAGTACTTCTCGGTGTTGCGATCATATATCTTGGCCACCCATATTATCCCCCACTGCCGCTGCTGCACGCCAATGTAATTTGGCTCCACCGACAACGATGACATGTCGGGGATGTGGGATTCATCGGCGCGGCGAACCTTGTCGCGGCGTGGATCCGCGGGCCTAAGTAATCCATTTTGTCACTGATTTTCAACATAGCATTCCATGCATCCTCGCTTTTTACCTCCTCTTGGATTGATCTACGGGATCACCGGTACCTTCGTCCTTAGAATGTAACAAACATAAACATCAACTCTATTGCAAACCACGCGTATAAATAACACCAGTTAACCAAAGTCGTCTAATGATCCCATGAACAAATACACAGGGTTGGAAGGCCTTGCCTCAACCCATTGCCTTATTGGTGAATTACTCACACATGACGATCGGATCACAAGAAGAAATCATTGAAGATGACATAAAGATGAATGATTGATTGATGACTAGTCTTACAATATTTGCCAATTTCGATGCACCGATTACAATTATTCCTGATGTCTCTGTTGCATATTAGACATGAGCCCTTTTATAAAGTGTGCTTGGTTAGACATCACGGAGCTCCTGGCGGTGATTATGACTACTGGTATGAGTGAGCACACTCTAACAATGTGTCGTCCTTTGCTCTGTTGCCTTCCTAGCGACCCCATTTTGCTTGGCTTGGTTCCCACACTTGGTGTTTCCTTCCATATGATGATTTCTTTTATGTTTGGATCCATTTCCCGTGGAAACACATTAAACAGAAGATTTTGAAATTTCTTGCTTTCATTGGTCATTATTGGTAATATTAAAGTGATTCTCTCAGAGATTCTGGGATTACCCGGTTAAAACAATGGTGAAAATGAGTGCAAAAATATCACTCATCAATAATGAAATAATTTTCGTCGCAGTTAACATGGTTTCAACAATCAACTCAACTTCTATAAAACACAAGTGTACCGATGGTGAAGATTGAGTGTGAAACCATAACTATAGTATTTGGGTCCTAGCACAATGTCAGTGTGTTGCTATGGAGTCTTAAAAAAGATTAAAAGTTAAAACATGTTTTTTCACATCATGTCATGTTTGTGCCATTCATAGTTACAAGGAGTACGGAAAGACGTGGCGAGTCTTGGATGTGGTGAAACTTGGAGAATATTAAGTGCCCGAGGTATTGGCCCAATATGTGGCCTGTTCATGACAGTATTAACCTTCTTCTTCTGTTTCCTCAAGTGTCGTTACTTGGTCCATTCCATTGTTTAAAGAAGCACTTTAATATTGTGTATATTTGTCCATCACCATCGAAAAACATTCTAGTGGAGCTCACTCCCTAATATATTATCTTGACATCGCCATCACCATCCAAAAGAATTGTTGCCTAGTTGATCGCCTAATAAAATGGAGCGGAAACGAACAAAACTAAGCGACGTGACTTTTGCTTTTCATATCTTTCTCACAAATAGGAATGAATATGAATACGGAAAGAAATACTACCAAAAATGAACACAAAGAAAAAATGGTTCAGGGCGGATAAAAAATCAAATGTTCGCACGAACAAAAAAACTCAATCAATTGAGAAAATCACAAGAAAACTAGCAAACTATTTCAAATAATATGACTGGAACATATTTCACTGACTCCTAAGCCAGTCTCATAACTCATAAACTAGCCATGCCACATGGAGGCTTTTGGAGTTGGGGATTATGTTAGGTATTAGCGTTGTCCTTCTGGCCACGGTATGAGTTTTGTTGAGTGTTGGATTAAGTCTTAATATAGCCATTGTGGAAATGAAACATTTCATATTCATGGAAATGAATATTGCATTTCCATGGCTGTTCCACCGGGAAATGCCATTTCTTTATTGTTTTTGTGTAAGAAATTCCTTTATTGTTTTGCAAAAAAAAAATCATTGTTTTTCTCTTTGTTTCCCTTTTTTGGGGGAAATCCAGAAAGGTTGTGCTCTGTTTTCATCCCTAGACATCACTATCACCAACCAAAAGCAATATAGCCTAGTTGACCACCTAATATATAATCCTGACATCACGGTCACAATCCAAAAGCACTATAGCTTAGTTGACCACCTAATCTATTATGATGTGGATCGAAATTTGTGTGTACATATATTTCCTTGTCAAAGATATGGAATTTATTCAATATGATTTGTTTGTTCTCTGTACACTAAAATGCAGAAATTTGGTTTATATTGTTAAGATTCAAAAGTGGCTTGTCAATGCTTCTAGTTTGCCACCGTGGTTTTTTCATATTAGGTTTAAATATCAAAATTTTGAAATTTGTGCTTGCTCATGTTTTTGGCAAAAACCAAAGACTAATGACCATATGAAAGGTTTATACTCTGAGAGAATATGAAAATTTTCACATAAATAACGGTATAAATTACAAGGCCGATACATTTAAATTATTACACATCAACAACACCCTAGTTAACAATGTTGGATTTAGTTGTTGGCTCAAATGGGTGTTGCTATAATACAAAGGGGCACGACCTTCGCTAGTGTCAAGCCAAACTGATCTTCCATATCAATCCCATCCCGTTCCAGCTCAATAGGGAGACTCCACTTAAATTGATTTGACAATGAAGCGAGCATCACATGCACCATCCTAATTGCCAATGCCATTCCAGGGCAGATCCGACGCCCAGCACCAAATGGAAGGAGCTCAAAATCCACACCCCTAAAGTCAATCGTTGAACCCAAGAACCTCTCCGGCATAAACTTCTCAGGTTCAGTCCATACATCTTTATCTCGACCTATCGCCCATACGTTTATGAACACGCGTGAACCCTTAGGTATTGTGCAACCTGCTATTTTGACTGTCGTCTCTGGTTGGCGTGGCAACAAGAGTGGAGCGGGAGGGTGGAGTCGAAAAGTCTCTTTTATGACAGCTTGGAGATAGGGCAATCGAACAATATCAGCTTCTTCGATATTTCTTCTTGTGCCGATAACTTGTGCTAGCTCGTCGCAGACCTTAGCCATTGATGATGGGTTTTGGAGAAGCTCAGTCATTGCCCATTCCACTGTGCTAGAGCTTGTGTCACTACCGGCAGCAAACAAATCCTAACATCCAAATATAATATTACATGAATATAGTCTAGTAAATATGCCCATTAAGATAAGGTAAACAAGCATCATGGGGAGTACAATGGATTATTTGCTAAATGTGCTATAAAAGAATCAAAATTGTTTTGAATTGCACATTGAGATACTGTACGGACACATCATATATGCAATAATTCATTCATATGTAACATGAGATTTGATATATTCATCTTATTGCATTAGAGTAGAAGAAGCCACTGTTCTCGACCAATATTTCATTTTGCACTCACCGATGGTGAGTGCAATCTATAGTAGATCTATGGTGAATGACATGACAATTCACATGATTCCTATAAAATTCCCATGCCGACATTATTACCCTAGATGAGTTTTAGGGACATAATAATGGAACTGAGTATTCAAATGGTAAGTTTGAAGTTATATGCGTTCATGTTTCCGGTAGCATACTATAGTGGATGTCATCATAATTATATATTGTTGATTCTATTCCACCGACAATAATCGTCGGCTACTGAGTATTCAAATGGCAAGTTTAAAGTTACATGTGTTCATGTTACCGGTAGCATACTATAGTGGATGTCATGATAATTATTGTTGATCTCCGGGAGAGCCTCAGGCTCAGTTAGCAAGGCTGGCCATGTGCTTTGATCCCCGGCCAGCTCATGTGCGGTCTATGGAATCAAAGAGTAAGAAAGAAAGTCGTATGTTTACCGTGAAGTGTGATCGTAGTGTCTCACGGTCGAGCAGGTCCTTGCCGTCCTCACGCGCCGCCACATCGAGCAGCACGTCGAGGAAGTCGTTCTTCCTGGGCTGGCCGGCGTCGCGGCCGTGTAGCCTCTGGTCCACCTCGGCGTCAAAGACGGCGTGCAGCCGCGCGAACAGTCGCGCCAGCCGCCGGCGCATGCCCTGCAGGTCGGCCGGCGCGAGCACCGGGAAGAAGTCCGACAAGTTCGGGGTCCCCAGGCCTTCCATGATGGCCGTGATCACCTCTTGGAACTCTTTGGAACTGCTCATGTCGTCGAGGCTCGTCAGGTCGACGGAGAAGATGGTGCGGGAGATAAGGTTCAGACTGGTCGTGAACGCCACGCGGCCGACGTTCACCGCCGTGCCCTCGCGCGCCAGCCGCGCGACGTGGTCCGTGAGCTCCCTCACCTTGTCGCTCCGGAGGTGGTGGAGCGCGTCGAGCCGGTGCGGCGCGAAGAGCTCCGTGGCCATCATCTTGCGGAGCGCGCGCCACCGCGGCGCCGGGGGCAGCCAGGGAACGGAGCCCGCCGCGTGCTTGCCGGTGGCGTCGGGCACGGATCGGGTGGCGAGCACAGAGTCATGCCTCTGCAGGAACTCGCGGGCCATGGCGGGGGAGGAGACGACCACCGTGGTGACCGCGCCCAGGCGGATGGACATGAGCGGGCCGTAGATCTTGGCTAGGCGGGCGAGCGAGCGGTGCGGCTTGTCGCCGAGGAGGTGGAGGCTTCCGATGAGCGGCAGTGGGCGGGGGCCCGGTGGCAGGCCGGAGCGCGCGTGCGCGAGGAGGCTGAGAAGATAGAAGGAGAGGAAAGCCACGACAAGCCATGCTAGCCAGGGTACAAGCGCAACCACGGCCCCCATTGCTTCTTTGTGCAGTTCGGCGTGCGGCGCAGGAGACTCTAAATACTAGTACTCGAAGCTAGTAGTCAAAGCTACGTTTGGAGACTATTTTTTTATGGATCTGTCTATGTCACAATTAGATATGAGATATTATCTCACATCTAACTTCATCACCCTTAAAATTCATGAGAGATTAAAAAAAATCAATGATGAGTGAGTTAGATGTGAGATAATATCTCATATCTAGATTTGAAATAGCAAACCCCCCTTTTTTATGTATTCAAACTAAAATATCGCCACTTGCAACTAAATAGAGGGAGTATGACATATCATTATAGACACAACTTTATAGAAAATTAAAATACATTCAAAATTCCGGGGTGCTGAAATCTTTATTCATGCATCCATCCACGTGTGTCTTGAGCAAATCTCAATACCGCTTCTGGGCCTTCGCCTCCGAGGAAGCAAACCATTTAAAACCTATGAGACCAGGAGATGCTGACGGCTGCAATCTACGAAGCACGTCGCCGGTCTGGAGAGCGACGATAAGGGCTTGTAGAAATTATGAAAGACCGCGAGAACCGTCTGAATCCAAACAGATCCACCAAAAAACTACACCAACCGGGTCTCAGAAGACCGATCGGAGACACACTTCACATGCCCTCTGCCGGGGAGACACGTCACATGCCCTCCGCCATCGAAAAACGCACGAACGAAATCAAAATAGGACGGGGAGAACATTATTTTTACCCGGGCAACCCTTGCTTGGCCGCCCCAAATTATGACCACAACTGTTTATAAATTAGTGTGTATTCTTTATAAACTTGATGAAATCAAATTGCATGACATATTGACATGTCACAACAGGCTACTTTGTCAAGCAAGGTGGGACGTTCTTCCGTTGGCATGACAGGGAATCTGAATTAATTGTTATATTTCTGGCAAGGCGCTGCACATGCCTCCTTTTATTGTGGACAGTCTCCATCGGATTACACAATCCACTACTAAAGTATGGGCATGGGGCTCGTGCACAATCAACCAAAGATTTTATTGTTTGAGAGCGCCATCGCTGAGTTTGACATTCGCAGCCCTGTTCACACGTACTGCTCCGTCGCTGAGTACCACACACCGGCCACGTTTGCACGCCACGGCCGACTACGGGAACACACATGCACCTCTACAATGCAAGGTGATTAGACGAGATGCTTCAAAAATTTAAATTAGTTGTAAGCCTGCCGTGTCTGTACTAAATGGCAGACGCATAATTAGACACCTTCATATAAAGAACAATACTCTAGTGTGCTAGAAAACTCAGTTTATTTTATTAAGTACAATCTTATATTTTTTTTTGGAAAACCGGGCGAAAACCATCACAACCACGCTCAAAAGCATGACTCCATCCACATGTGAACTACTCCCAAATCATATGGAGCCACGGGACTGAAGCACCCAACACACTACTACTGCAACCCGCAACATATGGGTCCTTGTACTGCAAAATAAAACTAATCGACACAATGCAACTCGAGGAAAACACATCGACGAAAACCACACCCATGACCGAGCACATATCTGCAACTCAGAAAGCCGAGAGCCATCCATCCTGGAACCATTTGCGCCTCGCCTCTAGCGCTATCCTTCTTGCTTTTGCTCCAGCAAGATTTCTCTTTCAGGATGCCAGATCTAGAGTTATTCTTGTGCTTTTCCATCAAAGCTTTTTTCCTCCAAGAGGCATCCAATCGTCTTTCCAGAATTTTCAGAGTCCAGGTTGGCAGAATTCACAAATCTTGGTGGCTAAAAGGACACCAGGATTAGGCACCAACACTCCGGCCACAACAATTTTATCAGCCATAGGAACCACACCTCCAAAGGGTTCAAGCGATCGTGTGCTAGCCGTGACTGGTGTAGGGGAACGTAGCAGAATTCAAAAAATTTCTACGCTTTCACCAAGATCCAACTAAGGAGACATCTAGCAACGAGCAAGTAAGAGTGCATCTACATACCGTTATGTAGATCGCGTGCGGAAGCTTTCGAAGAAGCGTGGATGAAGTAGTCGTACTCTTCGCGTTCTTCGTCACCGATGATCTAGCGCCGAACGCACGGCACCTCCGCGTTCAACACACGTCCGGTACAGCAACGTCACCTCCTTCTTGATCCAGCAAGGGAGGAGGAGAAGTCGTCAGAGATCCAGCAGCACAACGGCGTGGTGGTGGATGCAGTGGAGATTGCAGCAGGGCTTCGCCGGGCGCCCTGCGTTTGAGGAGACGGAGTTGTGACGGGAGGGGGAGAGGCGCCAGGGCAAGGGTGCGGCTGCCCTCTCCCCCCCACATATATATAGGGGGCCAGGGGGTGCGCCAGCCCCCTGCAGATCCAATCTGCAAGGGGGGGTGGCGGCCAGGGGGGAGTCCTTGCCCCCCAAGGCAAGTGGCGCCCCCTCCCCCCCTAGGGTTTCAACCCTAGGTGCATGGGGAGGTGGGCCCAAGTGGTGCGCCAGCCCATTAGGGCTGGACACTTACCCCTTGCGGCCTAGGGGCCCCACCGGGATGGGTGGCCCCACCCGGTGGACCCCCGGGGCCCCTCCGGTGGTCCCGGGACACTCCCGGTGACCCCCGGAGATCACCCGATAGCCGAAACCTGACTTCCTATATATCAATCTTTACCTCCGGACCATTCCGGAACTCCTCGTGACGTCCGAGATCTCATCCAGGACTCCGAACAACTTTCGGGTTTCCACGTGCATGTATCTCTACGACCCTAGCGTTACCGAACCTTAAGTGTGTAGACCCTACGGGTTCGGGAGACACGTAGACATGACCGAGACCACTCTCCAGTCAATAACCAACAGCGGGATCTGGATACCCATGTTGGTTCCCACGTGTTCCTCGATGATCTTCATCGGATGAACCACCGTGTCAAGGATTCACTCAATCCCGTATGTTATTCCCTTTGTCCATCGGTACGGTACTTGCCCGAGATTCGATCGTCGGTATTCCCAATACCTTGTTCAATCTCGTCATGGCAAGTCTCTTTACTCGATCCGTAATCCATCATCCCGTGACTAACTACTTAGTCACATTGAGCTCATTATGATGATGTCTTACCGAGTGGGCCCAGAGGTACCTCTCCGTCATACGGAGTGACAACATTCCAGTCTCGGTTCGTACCAACTCAACAGACACTTTCGGAGATACCCGATGCGTACCTTTATAGCCACCCAGTTACGTTGTGACGCTTGGCACACCCAAAGTATTCCTACGGCATCCGGGAGTTGTACAACCTCATGGTCTAAGGAATAAATACTTGACACTGAAAAGCTTATGCATTACGAACTAAACGATCTCGTGCTATGCTCAGAATTGGGTCTTGTCCATCACATCATTCTCCTAATGATGTGATCCCGTTATCACTGACATCCCATGTCCATGGTCAGGAAACCGTGACCATCTGTTGATCAACGAGCTGGTAACTAGAGGCATACCAGGGACTCATTTTGGTCTATGTATTCACACATGTATCGTTGTTTCCGTACAATACAATTCAAGCATGAATAACAGACGATTATCATGAACAAGGAAATATAATAATAATACTTTTATTATTGCCTCTAGGGCATATTTCCAACAGTCTCCCACTTGCACTAGAGTCAATAATCTAGTTACATTGTGATGAATCGAACACCCATAGAGTTCTGGTGTTGATCATGTTTTGCCCGTGAAAGAGGTTTAGTCAACGGGTCTGCGACATTCAGATCCGTATGCACTTTACAAATATCTATGTCTCCATCCTGAACATAATTCCGGATGGAGTTGAAACGGCGCTTGATGTGCTTGGTCTTCTTGTGAAACCTGGGCTCCTTGGTAATAGCAATAGCACCAGTGTTGTCACAGAAGAGAGTCATCGGGCTTGACGCGCTTGGTATGACTCCTAGGTCGGTGATGAACTCCTTCATCCAGACTCCTTCCTGCGCTGCTTCAGAAGCAGCTATATACTCCGCTTCACATGTAGATGCTGCCACCACGCTCTGTTTGCAACTGCACCAGCTGACTGCCCCTCCATTCAAAATATACACGTATCCGGTTTGTGACTTAGAGTCATCCAGATCTGTGTCGAAGCTAGCATCGACGTAACCCTTTACGACGAGCTCTTCGTCACCTCCATAAACGAGAAACATATCCTTAGTCCTTTTCAGGTACTTCAGGATGTTCTTGACCGCTGTCCAGTGTTCCGTACCGGGATCACTTTGGTACCTCCCTACCAAACTTATGGCAAGGTTCACATCAGGTCTGGTACACAGCATGACATACATGATAGAACCTATGGCCGAGGCATAGGGAATGACACTCATCTTTTCTCTATCTTCTGCCGTGGTCGGCGACTGAGCCTTGCTCAATCTCATACCTTGCAAAACAGGCAAGAATCCTTTCTTTGACTGATCCATATTGAACTTCTTCAATATTTTGTCAAGGTATGTACTTTGCGAAAGACCAATGAGGCGTCTTGATCTATCTCTATAGATTTTGATGCCTAATATGTAAGCAGCTTCTCCAAGGTCCTTCATTGAAAAACTTTTATTCAAGTAGGCCTTTACATTTTCCAAGAAATTCTATATCATTTCCCATCAACAATATGTCATCCACATATAATATGAGAAATGCCACAGAGCTCCCACCCACTTTCTTGTAGATACAGGCTTCTCCATAAGTCTGTATAAATCCAAACGTTTTGATCACTTCATCAAAGCGAATATTCCAACTCCGAGATGCTTGCACCAGCCCGTAAATGGAGCGCTGGAGCTTGCATACCTTGTTAGCGTTCTCTGGATCGACAAAACCTTCCGGTTGCATCATATACAACTCTTCCTTGAGGAAGCCGTTAAGGAATGCTGTTTTGACGTCCATTTGCCATATCTCATAATCATAGAATGCGGCAATAGCTAACATGATTCTGACTGACTTCAGCATCGCTACGGGAGAGAAAGTCTCGTCGTAGTCAATCCCTTGAACTTGTCGATAATCCTTAGCGACAAGCCGAGCCTTATAGATGGTTGATACGTCCAAAACGTATCTATAATTTCTGCTTGCTCCATGCCACTTTTGGGTGATATTGCTATGATATTCATACACTTCCATACACTTTTGATCATATTTGGACTAACTTACTAATCCAGTGCACCCCAGTGCCAGTTTCTGTTTTCGGCTGTTTTTGTATTTCAGGTTTTCACGTTACGAGAACTGCCAGGAAAAATCCAGAAAAATTATATAAAATATCAGCATTCCGGAAATTACCGTGCGTCCGAAGGACAGCCGGGGGGG
>LR738710.1:905699196-905720579 GCA_902687465.1 Secale cereale | reverse complement strand
CGCCCCCCTGGGCCGCGCCGGGGGGGGGGGCCTGGCCCCCCCGAAGCTTCCCCGATGCCTCCCTTTGGCATATATTTAAAGCGTCCTCCGAAACCCTCAGCACAGGAACTCTTTTCGCGATCCCATCTCTGTCCCGCCACCGCCGCCGCTTCCAAGATCGGGAGCACCAGGAGAACTCTTCCCGGCACCCTGCCGGATGGGAGGATCACCACCGGGAGCTTCTCCACCACAATGGACGCCTCTCGGATGAGTCGTGAGTAGTCTCCCTTGGACCATGAGTCCATGACCAATAGCTATGTGATGTTCTCCTCCCGTTCTTGTGCTTCACTAATTAGTCCTCCTGAGCTGCCCTACATGATCGAGGCACATATGTAATCCTTATGTTGTTGCTATGATGAGTTTGCTGGGATCCGATGGATTATGAGATTATGTTCAGATTGATCTTGAGTAATATATTTGATCTACCTCTTTTATATTTATGTTCATAAGTAATTCTTGCATGTTCTCCGTTGTTATTTATTGCTTTGGCCAAGTAATGGGTAGTGACTCCAAGAGGGAACGTTATGCTCGATTGTGGGTTCATGCCCCTCGATGACTAGTTTGAGTGACAGAAACATGAGTCTAGGGGATGTGCTGTTGCCACAAGGGGGAAAACAACGGTGCTTGTGCCCGCGGGTGCAAGGATTGTTTACTTTACGCAAAGTTCTTTTAATGCAGTTGTCTGTTGCTTTGAGTTTACACTATGGATGGGGCTCGCAACTTAATACCAGCGAGATGTTCTGGATAGATATCTCAAGGTGGATGATTAGTAGTAGATATTGATGGATTTCGGTCTACTTACTTTGGTGTACCGCCCATGCTTTGAACCTCAACCTTTCTTGCAATGTAGTCAGCATTGGTTTGCGTTCGTGGTCCTGTCAATTGCCCAGCTGTAATTTGTTTACCTCACATAGCTGTTTTATCGTCTTTTGGGAGAGAGACATCACTAGTGAACATCATGAGACTCCGGTCCATATTACCATCATTGATCACACCCGCTATTTACTTTTCGTTATTATTTACTATTGCAAACATTATCTATCACTACTATCATTTGCGTTTAATCCTTTGTGAACTACAAGGCCGGAGGGATTGACAACCTCTCTGTACTCGTTGGGAGCAAAGTTATTTGTATCTGTGTGCAGGTCCACGTTTATTGCTAATATCTGGCGCCGTTAGCAGTTGACACCTACTTGTTGAACCTAGGAGTCTCTGGGGATTCGATCCTTGGCATCTTTGCTAAGGGAAAAACTTCCACAACACTGCATCTTACACCTTCCACTTGGGGTTACCAACGAGGGGTTAGAGGCCCATCAAGGAGTCTTTCTGGCGCCGTTGTCGGGGACTCCACTCTTCAGGATAGGGGAGTTGCACGCTATCTTTTACCTTTGCTTTTTAGTCTTGTTAGTTTACCTTTCATTTTTGCTTTAGTACCTTTTATCGAAAATCACAAAAATAGTTATCTTGCTTGCTTGCTACTATGGGTTCCACCGAGAACACCAAGTTGTGTGACTTCACTAGTCACAACAACGATGACTTTATCAGCACAAGTATTACTACACCTGCCACTTCAGCACCTTCATATGAAATTAAACCTGCTTTACTGAACTTAGTTATGAAAGAACAATTCTCCGGTGCTGGAGATGATGCTGCTTTACACTTGAACAACTTTGTTGAACTTTGTGATATGCAAAAGTACCAAGAAATAGATGGTAATATTGTTAAGCTTAAGCTTTTTTCCTTTCTCCTTGAGAGGAGGAGCTAAAATTTGGTTTCAGTCTTTGCCTAGAAATAGCATAGATTCTTGGGACAAGTGCAAAGATGCTTTTATCGGAAAATACTATCCACCTGCTAAAATTATCCAACTTAGAAGTAACATAATGAATTTTAAACAATTGGATAATGAACACGTTGCCCAAGCTTGGGAACGTATGAAATCTCTTATCAAGAACTGCCCTACTCACGGTTTGACTACTTGGATGGTTATCCAAACTTCTTATGCAGACTTGAACTTTACCTCGCGGAACTTGTTAGATTCGGCCGCGGGAGGAACTTTTATGTCAACTACACTTGGTGCTGCCACAAAGCTTCTCGATGAGATGATGACCAACTATTCCCAATGGCACACCGAACGCGCTCCAACAGGTAGGAAGGTAAACTCTGTCGAGGAGATTTCCTCCCTTAATGAAAAAGTTGACTTGATCATGTCTCTACTTTCGAAGCAATCTACTATTGATCCTCGTGATGTTCCTTTAAATTATTTGATTGCTCAAGAACAAGTAGATGTGAACTTTATCTCTAGAAACAATTTTAACAACAATGCTTATAGGAGTAATTTTGGTAACAATCCTAGACCGTTCCCCTCTAATTCTTATGGGAACAATAATGCTTATCCTAGTACCAAGAACTCCAATACTGAACTAGAGATTATGCTTAAAGATTTCATCACTACCCAAAAAGCCTTTAATAAGAGTGTAGAAGAAAAACTACATAAACTATATGATCTCTCTTTGAAGGTAGACCACTTAGCCAATGAGATAGAATTGCTAAAAATTAAAACTTCTCCTCTTGAGGAGAGGAAGGTCACTCCTATTAATGCTAATGAAGTGCAAATTAATGAAAACATTAGGATGATGGCTAAACTTAAAGAAAGATGGGCTAGAGAAAGGGAGGAAGATGATAGAATTAAGTGCCTTCCTACCCACCACACTATTGCTACTATCCAAGTTGTTGAGGATGTTCAAACTCTTAGCACCCAATGTACTCCTGGTCCCATTGGACCTATTAATGGTGATGCTATGACTATAGAAACTACCAAACAAGTGAACCTAAAGGACACCACTACCACTTTACTTGATGCTCGTGACCTTGATTTTGATAATTGCACTCTTACCGAAGTTATTGATTTCCTTCACAAGATGTCTAGAGATCCCCGCACTAGCACGCTTAACCTTGCCTTCACAGAGCATATCACTAATGCTCTCATCAAAGCTAGGGAGGAGAAACTTAGAGTAGAAGCCTCCATACCTAGAAAGCTAGAAGATGGTTGGGATCCTATGATAAAAATTAAATTGAATGACTTCTCTTGTTATGCATTATGTGATGTTGGTGCTAGTACCTCTGTTATGCCCAAAAGAATATATGATATGCTTAAATTGAAACCTTTTGATTCTTGTTCTTTTGGTGTTCGTCTCGTTGATTCTTCCATAAAGAAACCTTTGGGGAGGATCGACGATGTTCTTATTGTTGTCAATGATAATTATGTTCCCGTTGATTTCACTATTATGGATATTGAATGTGATCCTTCATGTCCAATTATTTTGGAACGTCCCTTTTTATTGACATGAAAGAGGGTAATATAAAATTTCAGTTTCCTCTCAAGAAAGGGATGGAACACTTCCCTCGAAAGAAGATCAAGTTACCTTTTGAGTCCGTCGTACGGGCTAGCTATTCTTTTACTCTTGATAAAACTTGATCTCTTTGCATTATGCCTAGCTTAAAGGCATAAAAGAAAGCGCTTTTGGGAGGCAGCCCACATGAATAAATTTTTTGCTTTTGTTGTGTCTTGATGTTGTTTACTTCTGTAGCATCATCATTGTATCTTTGCTTTTCATATTTGTGCCAAGTATAGCCTCCGATTGCTAGAAAGTTCAAAAGTTGTGAGGTGCTGTCCAGGAAACAGATTCTGTCCTTGGATAGAAAAATTCGTATAAAACCACCAGATGATCTTTTTGGTCTGAATTTTTTCGACAGCGTTCTCTATATAATGTTCTTTCGTGCATCTGTTCTGAGTTTTTTGATTTGAGTTGCAGAAGTATCCCGAACAGATCAATTACTACCTGCTGTTCTGTTTTTCACAGATTCTGTCCTGTTTTGCCTTTCTTTCATTTTGCAAATCAAGAGCTTGCTTTTTCTTTGAAAAAACCTTTTGGCAATCTTGAGAAACAGTAGAAATTCAAGAATATCTTTATTTCCAGCAAGGTATAATTATTTTATTAAGGGTACTAACCTCGCTAATCAGATTATGATGAGTTATGTATGAAGGGAGTTTTCAAGTGTGCGAGGGAAGATGATAAAAAGATTCAGGAGTGTCAAGCGCTCAAGCTTGGGGATGCCCCCGTGCACCCCCAAGAAATATTCAAGGAGACTCAAGCGTCTAAGCTTGGGGATGCCCCCGTGCATCCCCTTCTCCATCAATGTTATCAGTTCGTCTTTCGTTCCGCTATATTTTTATCACTTCATGTGTTATGTGCTATGCTTGGAGCGTCTTGCTTTTAGTTTTCTTTTTAGTTTTTCATAACGAGTCGGAACTCAGCTTTCTTTATGTGGGAGAGAAACACGCTCCACCTCTACCTAGAACATAACATAGAATTTTCATGTCTATCTATGCTGTGTGTGTTCTTTGTCTTTTAATAGCTACTATCATGCTCTGCTCTTAGTATTCATGCTTATCTTTTCAAAGAGCTTTTGTTTAGTTGGTTGCTTGAACTCTCTTTAATTATCATGCTCACCTTATTAAGAGAGTTTGCTTCCGTTGCATTGGTTAATGTGTCTATGATAAAGATGCTACTTGTATGATGGCGCTTAGTAGTTCAGGTTTTCTTATGGTTAATCTCAATTAGCTGGGGGGTTCCCAATGTGTTATTGGAGTACCAACTTGATTTGTTTGCCTATGATGTGGTATGGTTTAGTAATATCTTCCCTCAAGAATTTATTTTGATTGACTTGGCGTATGCTCACGCATATTTAAGACTGTAAAGAAAGTCTGTCAAGTCTTGATGATCTTTTATTTCTGAGTAGCGATATAACTTCCATGCCTGATTCAATATTGCTTTGTCGCTCTGCATGATTATGACCGTCATTGCTCTCTTAGTTGGTCGCTCCCAGTCTTTTGCTAACCTCCACATGTACTAAGCGAACTAACTTTGCAATATATAGCTCATGAGAAAGTAGCTTAAAAACTATTGTGGTAAAGAATATGTTGCTTATGTATCTTATTTCTTATAAGTTGCTTGCTGAGCGATAACCATGTTTCTGGGGACGCCATCAACTGTCACACTTTTGTTGAATATCATGTTAGTTGCTATGCATGTTCGTCTTGTCTGAAGTAAGGGTGATTTGCCATGGGTTGAATGAATATGCATATTGTTAGAGAAGAACATTGGGCCGCCAACCAAAGCCATGTATCATGGTGGAAGTTTTAGCTTGGACGTTAATCCTCAATCTCTTATGAGAATATGCTTATGCATTAAAGAGGAGTCCATCATCTATTTTATATGTTGTCCCGGTATGGATGTCCTCAACTTGAGATCTATCAAAAACGAGAAATCAAATGCGATTTATCTCCTTGGACCTTTGTACAGGTGGCATAGAGGTACCCCTTTGTGACACTTGGTTGAAACATATGTAATGGAATGATAACCCATGGAGATCCGAGCTAATTAGGACAAGGTGCGAGCACTATTGGTATTCGATGCATGAGGCTTGCAACTTATAGGATGTCTTATGCATGACACATATGAAGTACTACTACCGTTGACAAAATTGCTTCTATGTTTTCAAAATAAAAAGCTCTAGCACATAACCATTCTTTTACTTTTATGTTGAGTCTCCACCTTCTTTTTAAAGCACCAACTACTGAGAGCATGATTGTCATTCTGAGTGTAATGTGCATTGTCCCAAAGTAGCATTGTCTTTTGCATGATTGTGATATCGTTTATTCTGAAATCATTGTATCTAGTCATCACTTAAACCTTGAAGGTGCCCCTGCATTTATGTTTTGCTTCACTAAAGGGGGCAAGCTAGATATTACTTTATCATATTTGCACATCATGTTCATTGCAAATCTTTTTGATGTTTCAGTTTCATGTTGTAAAACTTTCAGTCATTTGTGATTTTCTCATGAGGCAACTTAATTACTATAGAATCATTGTCTCAGTAAGCTTTTGTCATATGACTATGAAAAAGTCCTATATGGTTAATAGCATGTCACCACAGAAATTATTCTTGTTATCATTTACCTACTCGAGGACGAGCAGGAATTAAGCTTGGAGATGTTGATACGTCCAAAACGTATCTATAATTTCTGCTTGCTGCATGCCACTTTTGGGTGATATTGCTATGATATTCATACACTTCCATACACTTTTGATCATATTTGGACTAACTTACTAATCCAGTGCACTCCAGTGCCAGTTTCTGTTTTCGGCTGTTTTTGTATTTCAGGTTTTCACGTTACGAGAACTGCCAGGAAAAATCCAGAAAAATTATATAAAAAATCAGCGTTCCGGAAACTACCGTGCGTCCGAAGGACAGCCGGGGGGGGGACCAGGGCTCCAGGCGCCCTAGCGGCGCGCCCCCCCTGGGCCGCGCCGGGGGTGCGCCTGGGCCCCCCGAAGCTTCCCCGATGCCCCCCTTTGGCATATATTTAAAGCGTCCTTCGAAACCCTCAGAACAGGAACTCTTTTCGCGATCCCATCTCTGTTCCGCCGCCGCCGCCGCTTCCAAGATCGGGAGCACCAGGAGAACTCTTCCCGGCACCCTGCCGGAGGGGAGGATCACCACCGGGAGCTTCTCCACCACCATGGACGCCTCCCGGATGAGTCGTGAGTAGTCTCCCTTGGACCATGAGTCCATGACCAGTAGCTATGTGATGTTCTCCTCCCGTTCTTGTGCTTCACTAATTAGTCCTCGTGAGCTGCCCTACATGGTCGAGGCACATATGTAATCCTTATGCTGTTGCTATGATGAGTTTGCTGGGATCCGATGGATTATGAGATTATGTTCAGATTGATCTTGAGTAATATATTTGATCTACCTCTTTTATATTTATGTTCATAAGTAATTCTTGCATGTTCTCCGTTGTTATTTATTGCTTTGGCCAAGTAATGGGTAGTGACTCCAAGAGGGAACGTTATGCTCGATTGTGGGTTCATGCCCCTCGATGACTAGTTTGAGTGACAGAAACATGAGTCTAGGGGATGTGCTGTTGCCACAAGGGGGAAAACAACGGTGCTTGTGCCCGCGGGTGCAAGGATTGTTTACTTTACGCAAAGTTCTTTTAATGCAGTTGTCTGTTGCTTTGAGTTTACACTATGGGTGGGGCTCGCAACTTAATACCAGCAAGATGTTCTGGATAGATATGTCAAGGTGGATGATTAGTAGTAGATATTGATGGATTTCGGTCTACTTACTTTGGCGTACCGCCCATGCTTTGAACCTCAACCTTTCTTGCAAAGTAGTCAGCATTGGTTTGCGTTCGTGGTCCTGTCAATTGCCCAGCTGTAATTTGTTTACCTCACATAGTTGTTTTATCGTCTTTTGGGAGAGAGACATCACTAGTGAACATCATGAGACTCCGGTCCATATTACCATCATTGATCACACCCGCTATTTAATTTTCATTATTATTTACTATTGCAAACATTATCTATCACTACTATCATTTGCGTTTAATCCTTTGTGAACTACAAGGCCGGAGGGATTGACAACCTCTTTGTACTCATTGGGAGCAAAGTTATTTGTATCTGTGTGCAGGTCCACGTTGATTGCTAATATCTGGCGCCATTAGCAGTTGACACCTACTTGTTGAACCTAGGAGTCTCTAGGGATTCGATCCTTGGCATCTTTGCTAAGGGAAAAACTTCCACAACACTGCATCTTACACCTTCCACTTGGGGTAACCAACGAGGGGTTAGAGGCCCATCAATGGTCACATTACCATCCGCGTCTGTCTTCTTCTTAAATATCCATTTGTTTTCTATGGCGTGCCTGTCATCAGGCAAGTCCACCAAAGTCCATACTTTGTTTTCATACATGGATTCTATCTCGGATTTCATGGCTCCAAGCCATTTATTGGAATCCGGACCCGCTATCGCTTCTTCATAGTTCGAAGGTTCACCGTTGTCTAACAACACGATTTCCAGGACAGGGTTGCCGTACCACTCTGGTGCGGAACGTGCCCTTGTGGACCTTCGAAGTTCAGTAGTAACTTGATCTGTTTCTTCATGATCATTATCATTAACTTCCTCCCTTGTTGGTGCAGGCACCTCAGGAACAGTTTCCTGCGCTGCGCTACTTCCCGGTACAGGAGGGATGACTGTCACCTCATCAAGTTCTACTTTCCTCCCACTCACTTCTTTCGAGAGAAACTCTTTCTCCAGAAAGCATCCATTCTTGGCAACAAAGACTTTGCCTTCGGATCTGTGGTAGAAGGTGTACCCAATCGTTTCCTTTGGGTATCCTATGAAGACGCATTTTTCCGATTTGGGTTCGAGCTTTTCAGGTTGAAGTTTCTTGACATAAGCATCGCAACCCCAAACTTTTAGAAACGACAGCTTCGGTTTCTTGCCAAACCAAAGTTCATACGGAGTCGTCTCAACGAATTTCGACGGAGCCCTATTTAAATTGAATGCGGCAGTCTCTAAAGCATAACCCCAAAAAGATAGCGGTAAATCGGTGAGGGACATCATAGATCGCACCATGTCCAACAGAGTACGATTTTGACGTTCGGACACACCGTTACATTGAGGTGTTCCGGGCGGTGTCAATTGTGAAACAATTCCACAGCTCCTAAGGTGTGTGCCAAATTCATGACTTAAATATTCACCCCCACGATCTGATCGCAAGAACTTTATTTTTCTGTCACGTTGATTCTCAACCTCATTCTGAAATTCCTTGAACTTTTCAAAGGTCTCAGACTTGTGTTTCATCAAATAGATATACCCGTATCTACTCAAGTCATCCGTGAGGGTGAGAACATAACGATAGCCTCCGCGAGCCTCAACACTCATTGGACCACACACATCGGTATGTATGATTTCCAACAAGTTGGTCGCTCGCTCCATTGTTCCGGAGAACGGAGTCTTGGTCATCTTGCCCAAGAGGCACGGTTCCCACGTGTCAAATGATTCATAATCAAGAGACTCTAGAAGTCCATCTGAATTGAGCTTCTTCATACGTTTGACACCAATATGACCAAGGCAGCAATGCCACAAGTATGTGGGACTATCATTATCAACTTTACATCTTTTGGCATCTACACTATGAATATGTGTATCATCACGTTCGAGATTCATCAAAAATAAACCATTGACCAGCGGGGCATGACCATAAAACATATCTCTCAAATAAATAGAACAACCATTATTCTCTGATTTGAAAGAGTAGCCATCTCGCACAAGACGAGATCCAGAAACAATGTTCATGCTCAAAGCTGGTACTAAATAACAATTATTAAGGTTTAAAACTAATCCCGAGGGTAGATGTAGAGGTAGCGTGCCGACGGCGATCACATCGACCTTGGAACCGTTCCCGACGCGCATCGTCACCTCATCCTTCGCCAGTCTCCGTTTATTCCGCAGCTCCTGTTTTGAGTTACAAATGTGAGCAACTGCACCGTTATCGAATACCCAGGAGCTACTACGAGTGCTGGTAAGGTACACATCAATAACATGTATATCATATATACCTTTGACGTTGCCGGCCTTCTTGTCTGCTAAATATTTGGGGCAGTTCCGCTTCCAGTGACCCATTCCCTTGCAATAAAAGCACTCTGTCTCAGGCTTGGGTCCATACTTTGGCTTCTTCCCGGCAACAGGCTTGCCGGGCGCGGCAACTCCCTTGCCGTCCTTCTTGAAGTTCTTCTTACCCTTGCCTTTCTTGAACTTAGTGGTTTTATTGACCATCAACACTTGATGTTCTTTCTTGATGTCTACCTCCGCTGATTTCAGCATTGAATACACCTCGGGAATGGACTTCTCCATCCCCTGCATATTGAAGTTCAACACGAAGCTCTTGAAGCTTGGTGGGAGCGACTGGAGGATTCTGTCAACGACCGCTTCATCTGGGAGATTCATCCCCAGCTGAGACAAGCGGTTGTGCAATCCTGAAATCTTGAGGATGTGCTCACTGACAGAACTGTTCTCCTCCATCTTACAGCGGTAGAATGCGTCGGAGACATCATATCTCTCGACTCGGGCATGAGCTTGGAAAACCATTTTCAGCTCTTCGAACATCTCATATGCTCCGTGGTGCTCAAAACGTTTTTGGAGCCCCGACTCTAAGCTGTAAAGCATGCCGCACTGAACCAGGGAGTAATCATCACTACGCGACTGCCAGACGTTCAAAACGTCTTGGGCCGCATCGGGAGCGGGTGCATCACCTAGTGGTGCTTCAAGGACATATGATCTCTTGGCAGCTATGAGGATAATCCTCAGGTTACGGACCCAATCCGTATAGTTGCTACCATCGTCTTTCAGCTTGGTTTTCTCTAGGAACGCGTTGAAGTTGAGGGAAACTGGAGCGTGGGCCATTTGATCTACAAGAGATATTGTAAAGAATTTAGACAAAGTTCATGATAATTAAGTTCATCTTAATCAAATTTTAATGAACTCCCACTCAGAATGACATCTCTCTAGTCATCTAAGTGATACACGATCCGAATCGACTAGCCCGTGTCCGATCATCACGTGAGACGGACTAGTCATCAACGGTGAACATCTTCATGTTGATCGTATCTTCTATACGACTTGTGTTCGACCTTTCGGTCTTCCGTGTTCCGAGGCCATGTCTGTACATGCTAGGCTCGTCAAGTGAACCCTAAGTATATCGCGTGTGTAAATCTGTCTTACACCCGTTGTATGCGAACGTTAGAACCTATCACACCCGATCATCACGTGGTGCTTCGGAGCAACGAACTTTAGCAACGGTGCACAGTTAGGGGAAACACAATACTTGAAATTTTAGTGAGAGATCATCTTATTTACTACCGTCGTTCTAAGTAAACAAGATGCATAAACATGATAAACATCACATGCAATCAATTAAAGTGACATGATATGGCCAATATCATCTTGCTCCTTGGATCTCCATCTTCGGGGCACCATGATCATCTTGTCACCGGCTCGACACCATGATCTTCATCATCGTGTCTTGAAGAAGTCGTCACGCCAACTATTACTTCTACTACTATAGCTAACGTTTAGCAATGAAGTAAAGTAATTACATGGCGTTATTCAGTGACACGCAGGTCATACAATAATTAAGACAACTCCTATGGCTCCTGCCGGTTGTCAAGTTCATCGACATGCAAGTCGTGATTCCCTATTACAAAAACATGATCAATCTCATACATCACATATATCATTCATCACATCTTCGTTTTGGCCATACCACGTCACATATCACATGCTGCAAAAACAAGTTAGACGTCCTCTAATTGTTGTTGCAAGTTTTACGTGGCTTCTATAGGATTTCTAGCAAGAACGTTTCTTACCTACGCCAAAACCACAACGTGATTTGTCAATTTCTATTTACCCTTCATAAGGACCCTTTTCATCGAATCCGATCCGACTAAAGTAGGAGAGACAGACACCCGCCAGCCACCTTATGCATCTAGTGCATGTCTGTCGGTGGAACCAGTCTCAGTAAGCGTACGTGTAAAGTCGGTCCGGGCGGCTTCATCCCACAATACCGCCGAATCAAGATTGACTAGTAACGGTAAGAAAGTTGAACAAACTCAAACGCCCACAACTGCTTTGTGTTCTACTCGTGCAAGATGCTACGCATAAAACCTAGCTCAGATGCCACTGTAGGGGAACGTAGCACAATTCAAAAAATTTCTATGCTTTCACCAAGATCCAACTAAGGAGACATCTAGCAACGAGCAAGTAAGAGTGCATCTACATACCGTTATGTAGATCGCGTGCAGAAGCTTTCGAAGAAGCATGGATGAAGTAGTCGTACCCTTCGCATTCTTCGTCACCGATGATCTAGCGCCGAACGGACGGCACCTCCGCGTTCAACACACGTCCGGTACAGCAACGTCACCTCATTCTTGATCCAGCAAGGGGGGAGGAGAAGTCGTCAGAGATCCAGCAGCACAACGGCGTGGTGGTGGATGCAGTGGAGATTGCAGCAGGGCTTCGCCGGGCGCCCTGCGTTTGAGGAGACGGAGTTGTGACGGGAGGGGGAGAGGCGCCAGGGCAAGGGTGCGGCTGCCCTCTCCCCCCCACATATATATAGGGGGCCAGGGGGTGCGCCAGCCCCCTGCAGATCCAATCTACAAGGGGGGCGGCGGCCAGGGGGGAGTCCTTGCCCCCCAAGGCAAGTGGCGCCCCCTCCCCCCTAGGGTTTCAACCCTAGGCGCATGGGAAGGTGGGCCCAAGTGGTGCGCCAGCCCATTAGGGCTGGACACTTACCCCTTGCGGCTTAGGGGCCCCACCGGGATGGGTGGCCCCACCCGGTGGACCCCCGGGGCCCCTCCGGTGGTCCCGGGACACTCCCGGTGACCCCCGGAGATCACCCGATAGCCGAAACCTGACTTCCTATATATCAATATTTACCTCCGGACCATTCCGGAACTCCTCGTGACGTCCGGGATCTCATCCGGGACTCCGAACAACTTTCGGGTTTCCACGTGCATGTATCTCTACGACCCTAGCGTTACCGAACCTTAAGTGTGTAGACCCTACGGGTTCGGGAGACACGTAGACATGACCGAGACCACTCTCCGGTCAATAACCAACAGCGGGATCTGGATACCCATGTTGGTTCCCACGTGTTCCTCGATGATCTTCATCGGATGAACCACCGTGTCAAGGATTCACTCAATCCCGTATGTTATTCCCTTTGTCCATCGGTACGGTACTTGCCCGAGATTCGATCGTCGGTATTTCCAATACCTTGTTCAATCTCGTCATGGCAAGTCTCTTTACTCGATCCGTAATCCATCATCCCGTGACTAACTACTTAGTCACATTGAGCTCATTATGATGATATCTTACCGAGTGGGCCCAGAGGTACCTCTCCGTCATACGGAGTGACAACATCCTAGTCTCGGTTCATACCAACTCAACAGACACTTTCGGAGATACCCGATGCGTACCTTTATAGCCACCCAGTTACGTTGTGACGTTTGGCACACCCAAAGTATTCCTACGGCATCCGGGAGTTGTACAACCTCATGGTCTAAGGAATAAATACTTGACACTGAAAAGCTTCTGCATTACGAACTAAACGATCTCGTGCTATGCTCAGAATTGGGTCTTGTCCATCACATCATTCTCCTAATGATGTGATCCCGTTATCACTGACATCCCATGTCCATGGTCAGGAAACCGTGACCATCTGTTGATCAACGAGCTGGTAACTAGAGGCATACCAGGGCTCATTTTGGTCTATGTATTCACACATGTATCGTTGTTTCCGTACAATACAATTCAAGCATGAATAACAGACGATTATCATGAACAAGGAAATATAATAATAATACTTTTATTATTGCCTCTAGGGCATATTTCCAACAACTGGACCATCACCCACCACATATGCATACTCCGGTTAACTAGGCTCCAACGGAGGTGGAGAGGGCGTGGAGGCAACCGTCATCGCCCCAAGTGAGCCCACCTTCAAGAGCACCATCGATATTGGCGAAGATGGTTCCACACTTAACACCTGCAACTCAGGCATACATTGTAGCACCGGAGTCACGCCCTCGATGAGGACCTCACTCCTAGAGTCACTTGGCATGACAGCTAGCGGCGACGTAGAGAGAGCGGCACGAGGGGAGAAACATACATACAAGCATGCTTCCTACCCATCCGTAGAACCAACCTGGAGCTCGAGCGACGGGGACATAAGAGGCACAGCCGGGAGCCTACTAAGAGCAGCCTCCACACATGCCACAGTCCCACCGGCCTCAGCTTGCTCTAGCACGTAAACTCAGCCGGGAGCCTGCTAAGAGCAGGCTCCACCCATGTCAGGCCCAAGATGCCACAATCCAATACACTTTTCATTGTATGAGTCCTAACGGTTTTGTTTGTGGCTTTGGACATGGCCTGTCTTCTCCATTAGCCTTCCTCTAGCACGCAAACTCGAAACTAAATAAAATATTTCTTGTCCATTTAACACGTCATTTTTGGGCTTTATTCATTGGGTACTAATAGGCGTCGCGGCGCGCCGGCCCAGTAGTTCGACCGGTCGCGCCTTAGTCACCCGATCCAGTTGTTGCTGCCGTTAGATCGCTGCACAGGAAATCGAGTAAATCATCCGCCTCTGCACCATGGTATTCCGCCTCTCGTGTGTGGCTCCGGCAAGGGCAACAGCTGCTAGCCGCCTGCCGCTCGCACCCGACATCTCGCAGCCCTCCGCTGCTTGCCGAAGAACCTCGGCCCGCTCGTCAGTTTCGGTTGTAGCTTCGTTGTCCACTGGTTGCAACTCCCGTCGTGGCCGCTCCATGGTTGCAACACCCGCCGTCGCTGCTCCATGGTTGCAACACGAGGATGTGTCGCCGCCGCCGCCCCTCGCCGCCGATGCTCGCTACACGGAATTGTGTCGATGACAGCTACCAGTAAACACCGTTGAGTGGATGTAGCAAAAAACATCACCGGTCGTAGCAAAAACGACAACGGTGGCAGGAAATCACCGCCGCCGCCACCGCGAGGTCGCAGTTCCACCATTATGGATGTAGCAAAAACCCTCGCCGGTAGTAGCAAAATCCAATGACGGTTGAATCTTTATTATCTACGGTTGAAGCTTTTCTGTCAATGGTTGCAAAAAAAAAATATTGTTGCGCGGCGCTATGGTCGTAGCTTTCTCTATCTACGATTGAAACTTTTTCATCAAATGGTTGTAGCTTTTTCTAGTTGGTCAATGCCCATTGAAACTTTCTCTATCTATGGTTGAAGCTTTTCCCAACTGCGGTTGTAGCTTTTTTGAAGGACGGTTGCAACACTTGTATACCCCATTTCCGGTCATGGCAGCAGGAGCCGTGGCATCTCCGCCCTAGCAACAAGCATATGTTGCAGTGCCGGCCATGGCCTGCATCACGGGATGAGCGTAGAGCAGCAGCCATGGCCACAGCTACATGGCGTGGACTCAAAAAGAGAGATAGAGGATGGGCTCTAGCGAACACAGATGGAGGAAAAATAAGAGGAGGAGAGCGCCCCATGCAAGAGGATAAGGTAGATGGTGTCATTAGCGCGTGGGCCTAGTAGCCGCATGGCACTGTGTGGGCAATAAAAATCACACAACCTGATCGGATGGCATCGCTGGCATCCAGCGCAAACTCGGCCGGTCGTCCGTTTCCAAAAGTTTTCCTTATTCATTTTATATGTCTCCGTAGACCTCCATTAGAACAAGGCTAGAAAACACTACAAAAGCTAAATATACACTCTTTCTTTTACCAAACGACAAGAGCTCTTTAATTTTAATTAGAAAAAGAATTGGCCAGTTAATTTTAATTACTACATTTGCAGAACCCGAGCCAACGACTCCCCCAACTCAAGTGCACAAAGACGACACCTTGCACGCCTGAGATTTCATAGCCGCCACTTTGACTTGCACATTGGTCCCGAGGCCGCACAGTTGCCTACTAAAAATACATGTAAGCCACCAAAATCCAATGAAAGACCGTCACCGATGCCTGCTTCGAGCAACGTCGAAACTTGAATTTTCACCTTGACAAACCAAGATTGAAACCATCATGGAAGTGAAGTGGATCCACAACGACGCCTCCAAAGAAGGAACGATGTCCTAGGATGTTGTCGACACCGACAGATCGAGGTCGAGTTAAGCTTTCACCAGAAGCTCACACCCGTGGCTGAAGCTGCCGACCGCCACCCGCGGAGCACACATGCCAGAACACAACAAGAGAGACATCCCTGCCGTGTTTGGAACCTAGGCCCGTCACCACAACTAAGGAGGTTGAAGGTATCGACATCGAATAGGGGCAATTTGCCCTGGTATCGACGTGAGGGGTCTGGCTGTGAGTATGTTTCGTTAAATGCACGTTCGTTTTTTAAAAGTAAAACGTAGCTTCATTACTTAATGGAGCCCGGCCGGATCGGCCTTAGCACAAGCAGCCACAGTGGCGGTACACCAGACTCCCATTCTACTACCTCTGTCTTGGCTAATTGGTCCTTTTCGTATTTTGTGTTAAATTTTAACCTTGTATTTAACTAACAAAATGTTAATGCATGTAACCATAACAATATCACTGAAGACTATGTTCAAATACGAATTCAGTGATATAGTTTGTGGTGACATACATTATTACTAGACCATGAAAGCGCGCTTTGCCGCGCCCGCCCGTTCTCAAGAAAAAATATGTTAAAAAAACAATTGAAATTTTCGAATAATGAATAGTGTTGAAATAGTTCAAATTGTAGTTACTCAAGTCCAGGGCCACAGAGAAAGATTGATTCTACTTGAATACATAACATTGGTTCTATTCTAGCACAAATATATTACCGACGAAAATATGTAGTCCAATTCTAAAGCAGTAAAACACCAGTGCTCATGTATGTAATGGCTCTTGAACACCCAATGGAAAACTGCCCTTTGTTGAAAACTCAAGGTCTAGTTAGGGTTCATACCTATAATGAACAAGATGAAGAGTTTTCTGGTAAAAAAACAAGATGAAGAGTTTTGAAATATAAAAGAATGCTCAGTTGTTTCTCTGTATGTTCATTCAGTATGCAAACGCTCGGTTTGTACATAAGTGGGTGACCGTGTGTCAAATAGTAAAACCTGCAGTTCCATAAGAATGCTAACCTTCAGTTCTAATGCATGGGAGGATAGGAATGTACGTCTCTGAACATGACACATTGCAAGTAGCGACATAGAATTAGAATTTAGGAACTAAAAATCATATTTTTCACGCGGTACGTCCACAATCCCAGCTATACAGGTACATGAAAATGATAACAAACTCAAACAGATCTGTGCGAATTAGTACAAAATACCTTCACCAAATCAAATGGAATAATCAAACCCGCACTATTCTCAGGTTGAAGTTGAGAAAAGGCAGAAGGAAAAGGGACTTGCACAGCTTCTATCTTCCTCGTAGCTCGTGGGCGTTTGCCTGCCAAAGTGCGCACACTGGGGAGAGAAATCCACGTCCGTCGCCAGAGATCGACTCCGAGCCACAGATGAAAGTGACGAAGGGGCTGAAGGCCAGAGGGCAAGGACGACCTTGGCACACCGTTTCTCCTTCACCGCCCCTTTCTCTTCCGCTGCTGCGGGATGCCGCTGTGCGAACGAGGGAGGAAGGATTGGAGGACAGGGAGGGCGTGTCGCATTGTAAAGGAAACCGCCACAGCTGTCGCATGTATTCTACATCGGTGAACGGGAGGCCGCCTAGATCGATCTTCGGAGCAGCAGCCCATTATCGTTTGGGCCGGCCGGGAATTCCGGGGTGGGAGCGGTAGAAAAGGCTGCAGGGGACGCTGTGTTACAACGGAATGATCCAGAACGTTGATTGAGCTGATCGGACGGTCTAAAGTGTCAAATCACTGTGTGAGCTCGTAGGTGGCTCAGTTATACTGTTTAGTAATTACTTTAGTTAAATCAATGATCAAAGTTTGGCGCAAAATAATAAGAGGGCCAATAAACAGGACGGAGGTAGTACACGACAGTTTGGGTTACACATACAAGCTACCTCGTGTGCGATAGAATTTGCACCTCGACGGCAGGACAAGACCTCCTGCTTCGAAAACCAAGGCTTGAGCCGGAACTTTGTGTCGTCGAAAACTCGCTCTCAAAGCACTTAATAGATTATCGTCATAGTCAATCACTCGAAAAACCAGAAGTTGAGCTAAATGCATGCTCTTGCTGCAACTAATAGATGATCAAAAAACTTGTTCTCAAGGCACTTAAAAATAGGGGTTCATTTGTTTAGACCGGGGGGGTATAATCCCACAGTTGCTTTTTCAAAATTGACCTATTCTCGGCAGGTAAAAGCTTAGCTTGTCTACGGATCAAGTAGCAAATCAACACGGCAAGGGACAGGGTCAATCACTTCACATTTGACAAAATAACGAAAACTAGCCCCGACATATTATGCTACCGAACGATGGGGTATGCCGTCCCCAAGATTTACGGCATATCCGGCTGTTTACAGAATGGCAAGATGGAGGAGAAAACTGGTCTCCGAGCATTCTCCTCGTCATTAAGTATGAATGGCCGGCTCCACGCCCGAGAGTCTGATTCATAGTAGCTGTTGAGTTTTGCTGCAAACTCCACGTCTCCGTGAGAACTGAAATAGACAAGATCTGCCTCTACCATGCCTGCCGCATTTTCGGTTCCCTGTGCGGTGATATCGCCGTTGAGATACTCTGCGAGATTCGGATACACGAGCTTCCTCGCGGAATGCGGGCCGTAGTAGCAACGACCTGTTGCCAAAAAACAAAACTGTCATTGATGATTGTTGATTCAGTAAAAAGATAGTACACTTCAATAATGGATCCAGATTTAGGAGCGCATGCTAGAAAAAGTTCAGTAAAAGCTGAGGAGTTTGCTGGAACGAGAGGGCTTGCCTGTATACGGAGGGGGCAGAGGGCAGCAGAAATCTGGCTTTGGCTCGGCAGCATACGGACCACGGTTCCCAAACCAATGACCAGGCTCCGATTCCCCGAATTCAGCGAAGAAGAGCGTGTACATCTGATCCGGTGATTCAGAAGCAGCCATGAAATTGACAGCGTAATGCCTACCGTATGCGGTGGTGCCGCCGCCGAGTGCCTCCACGCCACAGATGAAGTTCACCCTATATCTTGGTTCCTACAACAGGCAGCAAGCAGGGTCATGGAATGAAGCAGCTGTAGAGCGACTGAACCAATGATCAAAACAACAAATAATGTACCTACCCAAAAATGTTGTGAGGCGTATTGCTCCAGCAGCCGTTCCAGCTCCGAGCGAAGGGAGCTCCTCCGGGCTTCATACTTTGATCTCTTACTTGACACCGCGCTCAGAGCCTTGGCGTGCATTTCAGGAGCCTCAAGATCCACATGCGCTAGTCTTGGAGTGCAGGATCTCAACGCCTTGTCGATAATGGAGGCTATGTGATCAATGGACATGACGGTGCTCGTCCGGCTCGTCAGGGCACGCAGCTCGCCCAGAACACGAGGCCTCAGCACGAGTTGCTGGTGGAGCAGCCCTAGATCGGCAGGCAGAGGATGTCCGGCGGCCATGGCCGCTTCCTGGAAATGGTTCTTCGCAAGATTTCTTGATGATGATAACATGTCAAAGAGGTCGCATTGTGTACGGCAGAGGGTCTCTAGAGCCCACGCCGTCGAGGATCCGGGGCCAGGAGATGCGGCGTCGGCAGCGGCATGGACGAGCTCTGTAAGGCCTTTGAGTGAGCGGACCTCCGTGCGGAGCAGAGAGAGGGTGTCCAGGATGTCCGTGTATGGCTCGATCTTGCTGCGGTCGGGCTCCGGGAGAGGGCGACGCGTGAGGTGCCAGACTGAGTTCACGATGATGTTGGACACAGGGTCCATGGAGCCGTAGCAGTGGCCGGCGACGAGGATGCTGCGCATGAGCAAGCCTCCGGTGGTGCCGGTGCTAGTGCAGGGCACCAGAAGGGCGAGCGCCTTGAGGTAGGAGGCGTGTATGGTGTCATGGAGGCGCATCTTGAGGGACTGCACGTACTCGCAGGCTTCGCCGCGCGCGCACGGGCTCGTCGTGTCCAGGCCGTACTTTTGGGCGTCTGCCTCTGTCTTTGTCAGGCAAGCCGACATCATAGCAGCCATGTCTCCTGGACACCTCAGCGACTCGATTCCCTCGCCGGCTCGCCGGAAGGTGGTCGTGGTGGTGGTCGTGTGGCCGTCGTCCGAAACATCGACGGAAGTCGTCTCGACAACGTCATCGCCGACCTCCCGACGAACACGGACGACGACGACTCCGTGGCCATGGGTCACTTGGGCATCACAGGGGAGGCTGCTCTGGCGACGCAGCAGACGGTGGATGGCGCCGACATCGTCCGAGGTGAGACGACTGTTGCGGTCACCTCTAACAAGCAGCTCTAGAGAGGGGGCAGCGGAGGTGGGGAGCGGGCACGTCATGAGCTGCACGAGCTTGTCGGGCGCGGGGTGACCTATTAGGAGCGCCGCGGACCTGAGCGCGACCCGCGTCCTCGCGGACCCAAGGTCAACCTGCCCATCATCAGCGGCGTGCAGGTCGTGCTCGACGAGCATGACGGCGAGCACGAGGTCGGCGCCGGCGCAGCGGAGGTAGCGGACGGCCTGTTCCTTGGTGAGGCATCCGAAGTAGCTCATCATGAAATCGATTAGGCCGTGCAAGGATGCCCATGCGATCCGGTGCCAGGCGTCCTTGTTTTTTCTCATATTTTTCGGTGGACAAGCTCGGACGATTGCTGCTCCATCGTCGGCGTCGTCCGGGAGGAGGGAGACGGCGTTGAGGACGATGTTGGAGACGGGGTCGAGGAGGCCGAGGCAGAAGCCGGCGGCGGCGAGGGAGCGGGCGAGGGCCGGCATGGTCGCGCAGGGCAGCCGGTCGAACGCCTCCTCGTAGAAGCCGGCGATGAGGGTGTGGACGGCCTGTTGCGAGTCTTCTTGGGGCGCATCGCCGGCGCTGCTGCAGCTGCTGTTTAGGCACGAGATCAGGCCCCTCCGAGAGCCGCCGGAAGTGGATCGGCACGCCATCAACTAGCGCGCGGCTGGACTGGACGAGCAGGCAGACAGGAAGAGACGGCGGGACTGTGGTCAGTTGGAGTTGTATATATACACCGGACGAGATCGTTTTGCTGTTGTCTTCTTGATCGATCAATGGAAAGTTTTGGTGGTTTATTACACTTTCCTTTTTTTTTTTAAGATATGACACTTTCCTTTTCTCTTCGTAGCCGGTATCTTTCAATCTCCAAAGCCGTGCGTTTGGCCCAGCAACGGCCTACGGTCTAGTCTGGTTTTTTTTTTTGGGTAAAACGGACAAAACTGACCCATGGACGAAACAAGTTCACAAAGTTAATCGTTGGTGAATTTTTTTACCCAGCTGACCGTTTTATGTGACGCCCGATAGCCATGCACCACACTACACCGGGCAGCTCCTGAGCCATAAGCGTTGCACACCTAGCCAGTGTGGTAGCCCGGGGTCAGGCCTGGTAAGCCTGGTGCGGCGCTTCGTCTTCGTCCGTCTTCGCATGTTCGGTGCTGGCAACACCGACGCGTGCCTTCATCTACGACGTGTCTCCGAGATTGGCAAACATGATGCGACGCCTCGTCAATAATGGGGGGATGTCAGCCTGTCGGCTGCTATTCTCTTCAGTGTGACTGTCCACGACGCTTCTGTTGTTCACAACGCTAGCGCGACGACTGCGCGAGGGGGGAGGGTGTTAGAGATATATTTGGTAGTCTAGAATTTGTAATCCGTCTCATACCTTATCACTGGGAGGCTTCTTGCCCTCCAATTATGTACTCCTATATATACTCTTCCGTGAGGCTCAATACAACATGCATCATATTAAATCAAACTCTCCCTATCCCTTCTAGCACCAGGGGGATGGGACATGGCGAGATGGGACATCCTCTGCCGACCAATAGACCGGGGGG
>LR738710.1:905686247-905699096 GCA_902687465.1 Secale cereale | reverse complement strand
GGGGGTCTTGGTATTGAGAACTTAGAAATCAAAAATAAATGCCTACTGAGCAAGTGGCTCTACAGGCTGGAGACGGAACCGGAGGGCATTTGGGCCCAGATTCTCCGCAATAAATATTTGCAATCGAAAACGCTTGCTCAGGTTACCATAAGACCAACTGACTCGCCATTCTAGAAAGGGCTTATGAGAACGAAATATTCCTTCTTTCGGAGGGTCAAATTCTTGGTTGGCGATGGGATGTCAACAAGATTTTGGGAGGATACGTGGCTAGGTGACACACCACTGGCTGTACAATATCCCACCCTATATAATATTGTACAACACAAGGAGGATTATGTAGGCACAGTGTTCCAAACGACTCCTTTGAATATCCAGTTCATGCGTGCGTTAGTTGGCGAGAGGTGGATTGCCTGGTTACACTTGGTTCGACGATTGATAGATGTTCAATTGTCGGACCAGCCGGATTCGATACAATGGAAACTAGCTATGAATGGGGTCTTCACCGTCAAACCTTTATATATATATCTGATTAATTCTGGTCCAATCTCAAGATCGTTGCATATATGGAAGATTAATGTTCCTTTGCGTATTAAATTTTTTATGTGGTTTGTCCACAAGCAAGAAATACTCACCAAGGACAACTTAATCAAGAGGCGATGGGCAGGTAGTCCCCGTTGTTGTTTTTGTGATCATGATGAAACAATACAACACTTATTTCTTGAATGCCCACTCGCCAAATTGCTTTGGAGAATCATTCATATAACCTTCAACATTAATCCTCCAGTTGACATTGAATCGTTGTTTGGAACGTGGTTAGCTAGGGTTGAGCATATTACTGCAGCTCGTATTCGGATTGGAATATGTGCGCTTTTGTGGGCTATATGGAACTGTCGAAATGATTTGATTTTTAACAGACAACAAAATTTAACTTTCTTGCAGGTTATCTTCAGAGCTATCGCATGGATCCGTACATGGTCCTTACTCACTCCTATGGACTCCAGGCAGCCTTTGGTTACTGGATGCAACCAGCGGGTGATGGTAGCACGTGCTATATTCAACCGGTTTGGATGCCGGTCGCATAACAAGATAGGAGTCTATAGGGCTTATCCTTATTTTGCTTTACCGGTTGTGTTTTTTGGAGTCGATATACTCTCGATCTTTGTTTTGCTCCGCTTGCGAGCTGTAATAACTTTATGATTTTGTACTATTTTAAGACATTTTAATAAGATGGCTGCATGCATCACTACGATGCAGAGGCCGGGGGTAAGCCTCCATTTCCAAAAAATAAAAATAAAAATCCTTCTAGCACCATTGACCAGCCGGATGCATGGATCACCTGTATCCGCAGCCCGCTGGACCGTGAAAACAGGCCATTGCTGCCCATTTTAGTCCACATGCTTGTTCGCTTAAAGACATAATCACTATTTATCCTTTGAACAAAACAATCGTCACCGTTTTGTCGTAATTGTAGGACCCTACTTTTAGTTTTGCTGTAATTGCATATCTCAAGACAAAGAGGATTGGTAGTATTATGTCCATTTTATTGAAAACATGATATCAAAATAAAGAAGGTTGCAGCTAAAGGGCAAACTGAAGTTATTATTATGTATCTTTCATGGAAGAGTATTTGTATTGTAATTCCACAATTTTGCAATGATTTTCTGAAACATTTTTTGAGGGAAACAGCAGGACTCAGCTGCGTATTTTTATTAATTTTTTAAACATAATACAAAGGTCTCAGTAGAAGAAAAGAAAACTATACAAAAGAAGTATCTATACCTAATAATAAATCACGGAACGAGTCCGTCGGGTTCACCGTCACAATACGCTTCTTATCGTAAGTTTACGCTTTCACTTTGAATTAAAAACATATACGCGAGGTGGTACTAAAAAACCGTTTCGTTCGCTGGTGACAATTGTTTCCGAGCGTGATGTTGGGCTGGAGCCAGGCGAGTTTCCTCGGTCAGATGGGCCAACTCTGGCCGATAGCTCCAAACCAAGTAATGTGCATGCGCCGGGATCGAAGCAAGGACTAGGTAATGGACCCACAATCCCCAAGGTCAGCTTGATTCCTGAAGCAACACGATGGACCAGCCCGACGTATACAACTTGGACTGCGTACGAGAATAAAAATCTGCCTCTGATCACATCGTAGCATGAGAACAGATCGAATCGAAATAACTGTTGGGTGTCGGCTGCATCAACGAGGGCAACGCGGAACAGCCCCTCCGCCGCGCGCCGCCACCGCCGGCAACCATCGTCCACTGCCCCTCCGCCGTGCGCCTCCCCCGCCCCTCCGCCGCTACCGCTGGCCACCGCCCGGATCCACCCCTTTGCATCGGGGTTCTTTAAATCTCCGACGAATGCCTGGATGGATGGAGCAGCATCGCCGTCCACGTCTGTGTTCCCACGGCTGAATCTGCACCACCGCCGCTCGAGCCGGCGTTCCCATGGTCACGTTCCTCTCCACCGTTGCATGCGCCCGCCAGCACGCATCCATAGCCGCGTTCTTATTGGCATCGTTGACCACGACGCCTCGGCTGCGACCCAGGCCTGCTTGGCCGCCGGATGGATGGATACCGGCCAAGCTCACCCTCGGCGCCCCGGCTGCGACCCATGGTTGATTGGCCGCCGGCTGGAAGGGGGTGTCCTGCTCCTCCAGACTAAGCTTTATGTGGGGCGGTGTACTGGTGTGCGACCTGCGGATGCCACTCGCTAAACGACGCATCTTCTCTTGTCGTCCTCATGCTCTCTGCCCTTAATTTGTTATCCTATCTCTCTGATTGTTGGCTACATACGCAGGTGTTTGAGGCAGGACTGCATGAGCGGTTACTTGCATCCAGTAGGAGGCAGCAAGAAGCAACCAAGACTCTAAACTAGCTGCTAGCAATGCACCCCCATCCCTCTCATCTACGTACATGGATTTTCAACGGCCAAACTACTTTCTTGATTCTTTCTTTTGCGCTTTCAGTTTTCACTAACAATCCATATTTTGTAAACCGTGAACCCTGTTCATGAGCATCTGCCAACAACCTGTTTGATGTTATGCAGATACAGTCTAATTTTCAGGTCAAACTCTTACCTCTGTTTAGAAAATCAATATGAAGAAACTTTGTGTATGAAGAAACTGGTGTATCTGATGTACGATATGCACTTAAGAACAAGGGTACCTGTTGTTCCAAGCTGCCGGCGTTGACCGAGGGTCCACGGTCCATTTGATTTCATGGGGATTATTCAGCAAAATGCAATCTACACCGAAGCCAATCTGATCCAGATGAAACGGAAGTTGGTAGATTATTCCGGCGATGGGGCTTCTACTTGTGCGGCTCTGCATGTATGTTTTCAACTTGCAAATGGCCTGATTTTATCAATTATTGCTTGATGAAAGACTAACCAGTTTATGCCTGACATTTACGTCTACATTTAGAGGCAAACTCTCGCTCAGTTTAGTTTCCATGTAGTGTTAAATTCCAATGAACTATCTTCATTACAAACGGTAAGCTAAAGCAAATATGCTCAATCCATGGTCAGTTGCTAAACTGAGCAGGAGCTGCACTTCAAGGAGCTAACTGTTCACTATAATCTATGGTCAGCCTTTAGGGTATTCATCCACTCAGTGTCTTGTATCTGAATTTTGCGGTCTGGAAATTTTTACTGGTTATTTCATAATAAGATTATAGAGTTGTTTTCCCTCTGTTTTCCTAATCTGCTCACTTGCTACAATAAATAAATAATTAAGTTACCGGGACTGGTAATTTCAAGGAAAGAAACAAGAGCACTTTGAGGTCTCTGCCATCGCACCAGTACTGGCAGTACATGGGGACATTTGTTGGTGTTGTATTCGGATAAGTGGAGATTGCTCCTTCAGTCACCATGCCAATCCATGTCTAGCATGTTTAGTCACATTGAGCTCTTCCAACTTTTCTTAAGCTATGTTGTACAGACACACAAGTTTGGAGCTGAATATGAATCAATTTATTGAGATTAATTTTTCATTATCATGTAACATGTTCTTTTATCTGATGAACAATACTATAATACCATGCCTAAAATCATAGTTTGGGAATGTATTTCTCTGCCATCTAATTTCCCTCAATTATTAGTTGAAGAGACAGTCGATCAACCCCTCTCTATTGTATGGTTATCTCGTGCATGTGATTACGTGAATGTTTCGGTTACATATTTGATATTTTTATGCAGAAACCCATTTTTTCATGTGTAAACTTTGCATACTCTACACCTGGTAGGAGGAAATATTTACATTTCTACAGGGTCAGTGGATTGTTGTAAATGAGTTCCCATCAAAGAGGTTCTCACATTTTCTTTTGAAAGTAGTGGCTCAAGCTATCTCATAAAGCTATATAGTAGATGACGCACAACTCAGAGAGACGGAGATGTGGGGTGGAGGAAGGAGTAACTCAACAGTAAAAAATGTCGACAATGATGCCTGATGTACATAAGAGTCCTGATAAAAACATCTGATACACAAAATTGGTATTAAACCATAGAATTTGCATCTTCAAGATATATGTTACACAAAATTGGTATTGGACCGTATGCCCGTTGCAACACACGGGCTCATTTACTTTATACGATAGTTCAACTTTCTTTGATTCTATATATGAAGATTTTTCATTGAAACCATGTAAGTATTTTATCTGCTAGCCATTGGTTTAATGTATTTCCGTTTATCCTTTTTTATATGACAAGTGCACTGTGAGTTTCCATAGAAAGGGAAAATAATATGCATGGTTTGTTCACATCATTTCTTCATCATGTGACAAGCTTTTGGTAAGGATGGCAATTTTACCCATGGGTACGGGTACCCGCGGATACCGTACCCGCATGTGAAGGGTATGGGCACAAATTTATACCCACGGGTAGTACCCATACCCTACCCATGAAGTCATGGGTAGGGCACGGGTATAGCCTTTTACCCATGGGTATACCCATACCCTACCCATTTAAACTAACATGCGAACTTTACGCGTGATTCACAAGTGTACCTATGTTAAAGTGGTGTTGTGAGCTTGTGAACCTATGACAAAGTTGTCACCAATTGTCAATTTGAATTGAAATAATTGTCAAGTACTCATATATCTGTTTTTGAGTTGAGATCTTTTTTTCTGTTAAATATGCTATAGATGAATGTAAAACTATGAATAACGTGTGTACTGTTTGATCTACCCGTTCGGTACCCAATGGGTATGGGTACCCGTCGGGTATGGGTACGGGTAAAGTTTCATACCCGTGGGTATGGGTATGGGTAGAATTTCATACCCATTGACTACACAGGTATGGGTATGGTATTGCTCCACCCGCCCCATACCCTACCCATTGCCATCCTTAGCTTTTGGCCGTTGCTCTATGTTGGCATGTGGTAGATGTAGTCATCCCTGTAAAAACTTTCTAAGACTTGTCAAACATGGAGGAGCGTGGTGAGTGGGGAATATGTGGTGGCCGAGCTTGGGATTGACCATGTCTAGATGTATTGGAGACACCACGACCACTATCGGCAAGGGCTAGAAGAAAAAGAAGCGGCAACACAGGTGGGGCTCCGTGTTAAAATACAGGACATGGATCTATGGGTCACGACTCATACTTATTGGGCTAACGACACATGATTTTTTCTCCCCCGTTGCAACGCACGGGCATTTTTGCTAGTAAAACCTAAAAAAGCGACAACAACAAGGGAATAAGATACTGGGGTTAGGCAAAGGCCCGAACCCAACCCTCCAGGTTGTGGTATGCCTTCCTCTTTGCTCTGTGGACCAACCACTTGAGCTCTTCCTTGAATCTCTTTCTGCGACTATAAAGGCTGGGAACAATTCTTGCCATATATGATATGTCACTTAGATTAGGCAGTCTTTTTAAAGTGTGCGCACCCTCCATTTTTTTCATGGGTCCGCCACTGGAGGTACTCAGCGACGCAGTAGTACGTGTGAACCGCCACACCCTAGTTGTCCATCTCAGCGACGACGCCAAGGGCTCTCAAACAATAAAACCTTGGCTGCTTGCCCACAAGTCTCATGCCCATGCTTTAGCACAGTGCATTGTGTACTCTGATGTAGACTCCCCAATAAACGGGAGGCGTGTGCAGCTTCTTGCCAGAAAAATAACAAATCGGATTACCTGTCATGCCACACTAGAAACCTTGCTTCAGTTGGTAGCATGTCGTGCCATCAGCTATGTCGATATGTGATTCGATTTATCTTCTTTATTATGTTTACGCAACATCTATTAATTTGTAACGATATTATGTCGTAGTGATGGTCAATTTTTGTTTATCATATATAGGATACATTTTTAAAATTAGCTTATTGTAAATCTAAAATTTTACTCCATCCGTTTCAGATTACGAGATGTTCTAGAACTCTAGGAAGTCAACATTTTGTAGGGTTTGATGAAATTTATAAATAAAAAATCATCTCAATATTAAGTAGATAAACGGGGTTGCTAAATTTTAGTCGGGCGCTGAGAACATCTACAGCCGGGCATAAACCCCCCTCATACGACCGGACGGACGGCCCAGTTAGTTATGGGTAAAAAAAAAACGAATTAAACAGGCTTCTCAAACGGGCCTCAAACGCCCTGGTTGACTGTCAACACTCATATTCAACGCAAAGATGAGGTGTATATGGGGAGGCGTGTTCACCACGTCGAACTGATGATGGGGCCCGACACGGAATCACTTGGAACCCAATAGTCTGATGGGGGTATGAACGACGTGTGGCGTCGCTTTGGTTCGCCGCCCGAGGTCAAAGTCCGGCTATTTAAGCCGGCCAGCGTCCCCCAAGCATAGCCACATCCAGTTTCCCCCTCTCCGCCTCGCCAGCCTCAACCCATCTACCTCTCTCCCGCTCCATTGCTCTTTCCACGCCGTCCGGCTTCGTCATGGTCTAGCAAAAGAAGACGACATATGCTATGCTCATGCCAGAGCATCAGTTCCAGATTGAGGAGGAGATCCCGGCGAAGCGCACCGCCCGCATCGCAGCCGACATGCCTCCAGACTCGCCAGAGCGGGAGGAGCAGGGGAGGAGGAGGAGGAGGAGCCGGATCAATAGGCCATCCTGAAGTCCATCCAGGATGAGGCCTATGTCGAGGCCAACCGGTAGAGGACGAGGCGGAGCACCCGGAGGAGCTGGAGTTGCGGTTGGCGCCCATATACCCAGACCCGGCCACAGATAGTGGACATCTCCGACGAGGATTATAGTATTATAGGTTGATCTACGTAAAGATTTCCTTGTTTGCATTCTTTGTATGGATTTAAGGTTCCACATATGAGCTATCCGGATGCTAGGAGTAAATTTGAGCTGTGGCCGATCACTACACGTGGACACGTCGGTGCGTCCGCGGGCGTTTGAGTGCCTGGATGTGCTGTCCGCGCCTGTAGATGCTCTTATAGTATTTTAAAGTTTGATATTTTTTCTCTCGAAACCATTGTCAACATAAGCATTCTAAAAATAATACTTATATTTTGAAACAGGATTAACATTTTGGAACAATTTAAGTATTACAGAAATGAGATTCCCGTATATTTTGGGACAGAGCGAATAACATTGTGAAATGAACCAAGTTAATATAGTCTAGTCTCGAAAACATGCTTTGCCCACTAGTTTTCAACTAGCGTCGAAGATGCGCGGCGCACGCCGCACCCGTGAAAAGCCTTATTTATATTTCAAATAAATACTTCAACTTTCATTTTTTTAATTGCATGCAGGTATATTTTTTCATATTTAGCTGGTTGGATTTGTTTTGTTTTGTTTGGGTTTTAATGTTTTATAGAGAAGAAAGGAGGTGTAGATTCATTTTGGAAAGGTTCATTGGTCCAATAGAGTTAATTATAACACGTTAGATCCGTGGTAGTTGCTATTTTTGTCCTTGCGTGTAGAGATGCTTGACTTATTTTTTGTATAGAGCGACAAAGACCATTGCGGGTGGCGTGTTTTTATAGAACAGATGTGTTTTATGGATCATGCGATTGAAGCTTTAAACGAAATGTGATTTATTTATGGAGGAGAGTAAAATAGTATATGTGTGGTTTATAACAAATCATTATAAATATGGTGTAACAAATTGAAAATCTTGTTTTAATATGCGTGTTGGTAAATCATTTTTGTTTGCCTTTCTTGTCCTTGTGGGATTTTTTCAGCATGTGAGGCATGGCGACATTCAATAAGAGAAGCAGAATAAGTGCTATATTATCTTTTATCCCGTTGCCAGGGACTTCTTCTTTCATGATCTCTGTGTATTCATTTTATATTGGTCTGTTATGTGTTCATTGCGCTGATTTGGGAGTTTTAGTAGGCAAATAATGTTAGAAATCTGTAGCATCAAAAGCCCGCAAACAGTGTACAAAGCAGAAATAATAATAATAATAATAATAATAATAATAATAATAATAATAATAATAATAGTAATAATAATAATAATGTCATAGTATTTGTACATGTAAGAGGCAATAAAACATAAATGAAGATCTTTTTTTGGAAATGTAAAAACCTATGATTATATAGTACATAAAAAATGGTTTTTTCTGGATACTGTTTATAAATGGTACTATTCATAAATAATAATTTTGTTAAAAAATATTTAAAAATGTCAAACCCTATGATGTTTTCTATACGTGAAGAAAAATATTTTTTTAACATTATTCGTACATGATTACTATTTATCATTACTATTCACAGTTGGACACATAAATGAATAGTAGAAGATTGAAAAAAATTCAAAAATAGGAGAAAAAGAAAAACCTTCCCGCTTTAGTATATTTTAGTATATGTACTTATTTCGCTTCGCCTATTTAGACACTCGTGTGGCGCAGGCCGAAGTGCACAGAGGATGGAAGCAATGGTGGTGGCTGTGCTTGTGCCGTGGCTAGCATGGCTCATCGTCTCTTTCCTTTCCCTCTACCTCCTCAGCCTCCTCGCGCACTCGCGCTCCGGCCTCCCTCCGGGCCCCCGCCCACTGCCGCTCATCGGCAGCATCCACCTTCTCGGCGACAAGCCGCACCGCTCTCTTGCTCGCCTAGCCAAGATCCACGGCCCGCTCATGTCCATCCGCCTTGGCACGGTCACCACGGTCGTCGTCTCCTCCCCCGCCATGGCCCGGGAGTTCCTGCAGAGGCATGACTCCGTGCTCGCCACCCGGTCCGTACCTCATGCCACCGGCAAGCACGCGGTAGGCTCCGTCGCCTGGATGCCCCCCACGCCACAGTGGCGTGCGCTCCGCAAGATAATGGCCACGGAGCTGTTCGCGCCGCACCGGCTCGACGCGCTCCACCACCTCAGGAGCGACAAGGTGAGGGAGCTCACGGACCACGTCGCACGGCTGGCGCGCGAGGGCACGGCGGTAAACATCGGCCGCGTGGCCTTCACGACGAGCCTGAACCTTGTCTCCCGCACCATCTTCTCCATCGACCTCACGAGCCTCGGCGACCACGGCCGCTCCAAGGAGTTTCAGGAGGTGATCACGGGCATCATGGAAGGCTTGGGGACCCCCAACGTGTCGGACTTCTTCCCGGTGCTGGCGCCGGCCGACCTGCAGGGCATGCGCCGGCGGCTGGCGCGGCTGTTTGCACGGCTGCACGCCGTCTTCGATGCCGAGGTTGACCAGAGGCTGCACGACCGCGACGCCGGCCAGCCGAGGAAGAACGACTACCTTGACGTGCTGCTCGACGTGGTGACTACTGTGGACGGCAAGGTCCTGCTCGACCGTGAGACGCTACGCTCACATTTCACGGTAAACACAACATACCTCTCCGCCATTCGTCGCGTGTCGCGCTCCGAAGCTTCCTTCGGATTTTTTATTTTATTTTTCCGCACGCATTTTCTGCTTATTGAACGGTTTTTTTCTTCGCTTTAGTTTTACACTGGTCTTCCTTAACTTTTCGGCAAAAAAAAAATTCGGGGAAATTTTTTTTATGCGAAAAAGCACGTTTTTTTTCGCGAAAGTCACGGTTTTGTTTCCGCGGGAGGCGCCGTTGTGCTTTCGCGAGAGTCACGGCCGTGCCTCTCGGAAAAGGGAAAACACACGTTTTCTGTTTTTTTTTCTTTTTCGCGAGAGTCACGGTTTTGCTTCCGCGAGAGGCATGGTTATGCTTACGCGAGAGTCACAGCCGTGCCTCTTTCGAAAAGGGAAAAAACGCGTTTTCTATTTATTTTTCTTTCGCGAGAGTTACGGTTTTGCTTCCGCGAGAGGCACGGTTGTGCTTTCGCGAGAGTCACGGCCGTGCCTCTTTCGGAAAGTGAAAAATGTGTTTTCTGTTTTTTTTTTCTTTCGCGAGAGTCACGGTTTTGCTTCAGTGCGAGGCACGGTTGTGCTTTCGCGAGAGTCACGGCCGTGCCTCTTTCGGAAAGGGAAAAAACCAGTGTGTCCAGTTCGGTTTTTTAGTCCGGTTTTTTTCGTAAAAAAAAAGTTCGTCAAAACCTATCAACATGGGATCTAGTTTTGAAGATCTCGACGCGAGGAATTCAACGGTGAAAACGGTTCGAGATTTGGACGCACGGTTTAAGAGATAAAACGTTTTGAATAAACGAATCTACGAAAAAAGGAAAACGCTTAGGTTGCGACAAGTGACGCGGATGTAGCGCGCCATTTATCGCAATACGAGGGTTTGTGGGTGATCTTTGCAACGAATACTCCTCGATTAGCGATTTCACGCCACGACCCACATGAGCACGATTAGTACACGGGCCGTGTCGTGCCTGCCTACGTGCTGCGCAGCCCAGGCACAACCGCTTAGCTAATCGAGCTGACCCATAGGCACGCCAGGCACGGTTGGGCCGTGTACTTTTGGCCTGCTGGGCTGTATTTTTGTTAATTTTTTCCCTATTTGAGCTGTTTTATAGCTTTTAAGAATTTAAAAAATCTTGAAAAAAAACCTAAACGTGTCGTGTCGTGCTGGCCTGCGTGCCTCTCCTCCAGGTCCAGGCACGGCCCCTAGCATGCCGCGTGCCGGGCTCGGCCCGTTTAGCTCATGTCGTGCCGTGCCTGGGCCGTGCCGTGCATGCGTGCTAACGGGCCGACCCATTTGGCAAGCTTTAGCTCGATGTGCTTGGCGCAAGATGATGGACCGTTTTGACGGAGAGATAGTTGGAGGAGACATTGTCGCAGTGGTCGTAGTAGACCATGGTGGCTTTTGTGAAGTGGATGACAAAGCTCATGGAGATGTTGTCGAAGCCATGTGCACTCAGCAACGGCATTGGTTACGCCACGATACCCCACTTTAGCACTGGACAGTAACACCGCGGGTTGCCGCTTGGACGCACACGATATGAACGATGGTCCAAGGAACCCACAGTATCCAGACGTAGCGCATCAAGTGTTCGGACAGCAGCCAATCAACATCCAAATAAGCGACAATGTCAGTGGAAGGCGACACCTGCAAGCTAATGCCGAGATCCATGTGACCGCGGATGTACCATAGAAACCGCTTTACCAAGGTCCAATGATCATCTCGAGGAGCGTGCATGTGAAGGCGCACCTGCTGAACAACATACTGCAACTCGGGATGAGTGAGCGTCAAATACTACAAGGCACCGACGATGGACCTGTAGAACGAGGCACCCGGGGCTAAAGATCCGTCAGTAGCGGACAACTAGCCTTATGGGTGTGGCCGTGTGCTTGCAGCTAAGCATGCTGGCATGGTCAGCACACTTTTGCTCGTGGAGGAAGAAGCCATCGGCACGACATACAACCCCTCTGCTGAGGAAGTAGCGGACCAGCTCCAAGTCCCTGATGGCAAACTCAACGCGAAGGTGGTTAGTGAGTCGTCGAATGAGATCGATGGCGCACATTGTCAGGATAATGTCATCGATGTATATAAGTAGATAGGCGGTAGAATCCCGCCGGTTGTATACAAACAACGAGGCATCCCAGCGAGTGGACTGAAACCCGATCCGATGAAGAAATGTCGCGATGCACTGGCAATAGGCACGCGTCGCCTACTTGAGCCCATACAAAGGAGCATGAGAGCAAGCAGACATGTTCGGGATGTGCGTCGTTAATGAAGCCAGTGGGCTGCTGGCAGTAAACATGTTCATGAAGATGACCATGAAGAAAGGCATTGGAGACTTCCATCTGGTAAACCAACCATGCACGAGATACCGTGAGCTGGCGGACGGAGCGGAACATGCCCGGTTCTATAACCGGTGTAGAGGTGTTGGTGAAGTCAACGCATGCATGGTGCATGAACCCTCACGCAACAAACGAGCCTTACAACCCTCAAGTGTGTCACTGGGACGGAGCTTGTGACCAAACACCCACTTGTCATTGATAACATTGGCATGTGGGGGATGAGGGACGAGCTGCCACGTCCGGTTCCACAATAAAGTGTCAAACTCCTCCTGGATGGCCGCAAACCATTGAAGATCGTAGAGAGATGCCATGCAGAGGTGAGAAGCACCGATAACACAAAATACGATGTAGTGCAGACATACACATCGTCACAATAGCGAGTACTCAAGCGAAAAACACTCGTGCACACATGAGGGAACAGTCCGTGCGCGGCGGCCGGAGCGACCGGAGTGGCCGGCTTGGCGGGGGGAGGCAGCGAAATGCTCCGGCGTGGCTGGTGTGGCCGGTGTTGGAGGCGGCAAGACACCCGGTGAAGCGGTCTCCGAAGAGGCGGCTGGAGCTGGCGACGGGGCCGCCAGGGCGCACGACATAGCTGGCCATAGAGGACTCCGGTGCCGCATCCGTCGGTGGTACCTGATGAAACAAAAAGCATATTGCATCAAAGTAAACGTGTCGTGAAATGATGAGTTGATCGGATATGGGGTCATAGCAGCGATATCCCTTGGTCTTAACCAGAGAAAAAAGGAATACGCAGGCGAGAGGGGGGGGGGG
>LR738710.1:905659402-905686096 GCA_902687465.1 Secale cereale | reverse complement strand
AAGGAAGTGAAGTAAAGGTGACACTCAAATAGCAAAGGCACCCGAAAACACGTAACTCATCATACGAAGGTGGTGACCAAGAAAATAATGGGTCAAGAACAACATCTTATTCTAATATAATGTACCAAGACGAATATCAAATCTCATGGTACATACAAAAAAAAACTCGCGTGTATGCTGCATCCATATAGTATCGCAATGTGCAGTTCAAAGAAATTTTGATTCTTCTTTAGCACATATAGCAAACAATACATTGTACTCTTTGTGATGCTTGTTTAGTTTATCTAAATAGATACATTTACTAGACTATATCCATCTAATATTATATTTGAATGTTAGGATTTGTTTGCTGCCGGTAGTGATACCAACTCTAGCACAGTGGAATGGGCAATGACTGAGCTTCTCCAAAACCCATCATCAATGGCTAAGGTTTGCGGCGAGCTAGAACAATTTATCGGCTCAAGAAAAAATATTGAAGAAGGTGACATCGCTCGGTTGCCTTATCTTCAAGCTGTCATAAAAGAGATTCTTCGACTCCACCCTCCCGCTCCACTATTGTTGCCACGCCAGCCAGGAACAACGGTAAAAATAGAAGGTTACACAGTACCTACCGGTTCACGCTTGTTCATAAACGTATGGGCCATAGGTCGAGATAAAGATGTGTGGACTAAACCTGAGAAGTTTATGCCAGAGAGGTTCTTGGGTTCGACTGTTGACTTTAGGGGTGTGGATTTTGAGCTCCTTCCATTTGGCGCCGGGCGTCGGATCTGCCCTGGAATAACATTGGCAATTCGGATGGTGCATGTGATGCTCGGTTCATTGTTAAATCAGTTTAAGTGGGGTCTCCCTGTTGAGATGGAACATGATGGGATTGATATGGAAGATCAGTTTGGCATTACACTAGCGAAGGTCGTGCCTCTTTGCATTATGGCAACACCAATTTGATCCAATAAGAAAATACAACATTGTTAAGAGTGGATTAGATGTTGTTAATGTGTAATAATTCAAATGAATGAGCCATGTAATTTGTACCATTATTTATGTGACAATTTTCATATTCGCTCATAGTTCCAACCTTTTGTGCCTTCATTATCCAATAATTTGTTGGAAATATGCCTAAGGGCAATACTGAATTTAATTATTTATTTCCACATTTATAATTAATTTTTATTTTCTGTACTACAATTGCAATGGTTCTTGAATGTGAGATTCAAAGCAAAACTCATAAGCATGTGTGAAAAACTAAACATAATAATACGTTCCTAGCCTCGTCTCTAGGACTAGATCATGTGTTGCATGATGATCCCGGTTTCCTAATGATAAGGCATTGTTAAAGTAACAATGATGCCCACAACAATGAGAGCGCATTGTTATGGGAACAATGGTGTTGAATAGACCAACAACATGATATACTACGAGAACAAATTGTCACAAGTTATTAGTATAGTCATATAGATGTTAACGTATACCCACTTCTTAGACCACGACAGTATCAAGTACCTTCATGTTGGACGGTGTACTTTGTGGTTCGTCAAACATTACCGTATCAGGGTGATTATTGCAGCTTCTTTTGGGTGCATAATTAAAAGGAGTATGTCAAGAACTTGATAGCTCAAGGTTCGGATTTGCTCCTCTGACGATGGAGAGATATTCTTTGGGCTTTCTTGGTATTGCGATATCCATCAATGCCGTACTAGACACAAGGTGATGTGCTCACATGGATTGTGGAGTATGGAAACCAAGAAAAAAAGAACAAAATGGGTAATGAGGCTAACTTGGTATTGTGATCAAATTGTTACTTCACACAGATACTTAAAGTCCCACCTCGGGTTTTATTATATCGCGAAGGAAAGGGAATGATGTACCGCAGGTGTTCCGGCACCAAACAATGTGTAGATGTTGACTTTTTGCCTGTTTTCCTTCAACCAGGCTCCATTGAGCTAGGCTGCGCTAGCCAGGTCCGACTCCTACGGCAACAAACACGCCCTTAGCTACTCTCCAACGTTGAACCGTGAGTGAGATGGGTCATGCACGCGTCTCTTGTACTCATATGTCATGCATGATGCCTGTGGTCATCACTCACCAAGCTTAATGTGATAGTAATCGTTCTCGGCTAGCCGGAAGATGCTCTGCATTACCAACCAACTCGTCGGCTGCCCGACGCTAATTACTAAATCCCATCTAGCCACGGCATACATACAGACCTCGACCCCGACTCCTCCTCCCGACCCCGTGCGGCCGCCGCCGGGCCGCACCGGGCGGCCACATCCCGATCTCCCCTCGACTCCCCGTGCACCCCCTCCCTCCGCCGCCGCCGGCAACGTCGCTGGGCGAAGGCCCCGTGGCACGGCGGTGGCGGACCTCCTCTGGCGTCCCGAGATCTGAGGCGGCGGCGGCCTGATTTGGATCTCTCTCTCGACGAGGATGGCGGGCAGCGGCGGCCGGGCGTGACGGGGGGTTTGACTGCAGCCGGCGGGAGTAGTACGAGATGGCGGCAGCGGCGGCCGGGGCGCGTCCCGGGCTGCCGTTACGTCCTCAAACTGCTGCATCTCATCGGATTCGGTGACGGCTCGCTGAAGCACTCCGGGTCTGCATCGCATCACGAGGATTATGGCGGTGGTGGTCATCTCCTACGTCGGAGGTGGTCGACCTAAGACTGGATGATCGGATCTCGAGATCTGTAATCTAGTCCCGGCTGCGAGTCGGGGAAACATAGTTGCCAGTGAAAACCGAGCCGATGGCGGACGATGGCGGCGTTCTGCGCCGTTACCTTGATGAAGGTATCGTTCTGTAACTACTGTCAACCCACTCGTGCTGCTCCGGGGGAAACCCTATGATCTGGTTTTCCAGATCGGACGATGGCGGCACTGCGGTGTCATTTCTCTCTTGGGAGCATCGTTTGTGGAGCAGCGCTGGAATTCAGAGGCAGGAGGTGGAGCGGCTTCGTCTTGCACGGAGCTTCGGTGGAGATGTCAAGTCATGCCTGACCGACAGGTGCTACACTTTGTCATGCCTGGTCGGCAGGTGCTACGCACGACAGTCCAAGGACTTCAAGCTGTGTCGACTGGTGGTACATGGCAGCATGGCGCTGAGGTGTATCAGTGGCGACCGCGACGTGCTCAGTTGTTTGTGCGCAGGGAGGAGGTGCCGTTGGGCGCCGTGGTGGCGTCGACGATAGCTAGACCGAGCAAGGTTGATGCATCAGTACAGTTCTAAAGATGGAGCGGTGGCAGTTGGCGGCGGTAGCCTCTGAGAGCACGCCGGACCAGTGTGTGCCCCAGACCCGGCAAGTGGCTAGGTGTGACGCCCGAAGACCGACATCCCAGAAGATTCCAGAAGATTCCAGATGTTCCGGGTTGCCCGTGTGTTTCTTTTGTGCTTGTGTTTTTATTCTTGCATCGCATCATGTCATCATGCCATCATGTCATTTTTATTTTGCATCTCAACCTAAATAAATTGTGTGGACCTTCGGTCCATTTAAATCGAGGGAAGGATGACTTCTCTTTATAACATATAAAAGCCTCTCAATATTATTAGGGAGCTATATTAAATATTCCATTCTTTGGAATTACCCGCAACACACTTACATAATTTTCCCCCATGCCTCTTAATTCAAGTTTCACCGTCAAAAACCTTCCCTATAATTCTTTTCTCGTTTATCGAGGTTCCTCCAAAAAACCTCAACATTTTTGGACTCTTCAAATACCCCATTCATATTCAAATCCATTTGGACCATATTCAAATGAATTTGAATTCATATCTTTCAATCTTGTCACTTATATTTTTCTCGGACCGTGCTCATTTTTTTGAGCCCGAGAAAATTAGTCCCTTGTGCTAAATCTTCCCCTAACCTTTCTTTTCTTTCCTCTTCTTTTAATTGTTTCTGCTTCGTTTTTTATTTAAAAGATCATAGCAGAAGAGCAGCCTGGCCTCTAGGCCATTCCAGCCGCGGCCCAGGCCTCTTGGGCCTCCAACCCACAGCCGCCTCCCTCCTTTGGCCTAAGGCCATTTCCCCCCTTCCGGCCCATCTGGCCAGTTGAGGCCCAGCCAGGCCTAACCCTAGCTAATCGTCCCTCCGTCCCTCCGTTCCTTCTAGCGCCGCCAGAGAGATCCCTCGACCTCCCTTGTCTCCCGCACCCAGTCCCCATCTCCCCGAGCCCGATCCTCTCATTCTCTTCCCTCGACCCCGCTCCCAGCGCCGACCGCACCCCGATTCCCTCGCCGCGCCGTCCTTCTCCCAGGTCCCTCGTCGCGGGACCTCTCCGCGCCTCCTCTCGCGGCCCTCCGCGCCCTCCGCCTCAAGCCCGGCGAGCTGCTGCCGTCGTCTCCAGCGTCCAGCGCCTGAACCCCAGCCTCCCTCCGTCGTCAAGGCCGACGCCGCCTCGTTCCCTGCATCCGGGCCCTTCCTCGCCTCCAGCGGCCAGAAACAGCCGCGCCACCAGGGCCGTCCAGCCGCCCTGCTTCGCCTCCAGCGCCGGAGCAGCCCGGCCAGGCCGCTCCCGTCTCCTGCGCGCCTCCGCTGCGATTTCCAGCGCCGAGCCCGCGGCTCCCCTCCTCGACAGCAGCGCCTGCGGGCCTCCTCGATGCGCCGTGGTCTGTTTCTCCCCTGCGCTAGCGCCCTCCCCATCCAAGAGTCCCGCCACCGGCGCGCTAAGCCTGCTGCTGCTGTGCTTCGTCGTCGGCCTCGTGTTTTTGTTTTTGGTCCAGCAGATTTTTTCATCAAGTTCATCGACGCGTCGAGTACCTCTACACAAGACCCTCATGTACGACTACACGAGACCGATGCGCCAAGTACCTCTACGAACGAGTACCACTACGTCCGATGCCGCGACAAGTACCCCTACCGATGAACGAGAACAACTACTTCCCTCTACGGCATGTACCACTACCGTCGCCCCGGAAATGAGGAATTCGCCAAGTACCTCGACGAACCGAACATCTACGGGAACTTGAACGGCTACATAACGTGTACCTCTACGAAAACGCCTACGTGAACGACTACCGTCGCCCCGTGTACGACTACGAACGAGAACAACTACTTCCTCTACGGTCGTGTACCACTACTTCCACTACGTCCCTCTACGATCTCGAACCGCCCCGAAAAGATTGTTTCGAAGGTATACCCCCGAGACGCTGAACCGTGGATGAATGCTATGTGATGTATGAGTTGTTTTCCCTTGTTTGCACCGTGCCCGTATCATCTTTTGTCGTGCTCCTCGGTTGCCTCGTCGCCGACTCGTGGGAACCCGGCAACGGGATCACCCCACCTTTCTTCTTGTTCCGCTCGCTCTCCGCCACCTTTTCTTTTGCACCGGTCTCTCAACGAGTTACCGGAACCGAGATGTTGCGTTGCATAATTTTCGGATCGTTGCCGTGGCACCCTTCCACCACGGTGACAATACTTCATATCTCTCTTGTCAACCTCTATCTAATAATTGCATAAACTTGATCATGTCATCCGCATCATATTAACAACATTAAAAATGTGTGAATTGTTGTTTGTTTATAATTGTTAACATGCACATGGGGATTTTTCCGGAATTTGTTGTTGTTATTTCCGGCCTCATTTAAATTGCCTAAATAGGTAGTTTGTTTTTGCTTCACCTCTTGCCATGTTAACCAACAGTTAATCTTGTCTTGTAAATAAACGAGAGTCAATTAAATAATTAATATGTGGTGTTTCGTCAATATGCAACTCGTTGCATATTGAGCTTCACTTAACTTGTAGTTTTGTTTGTGCACTTTGCCATGCCATGCATATTTAAACCGGACATGCATCATACTTGTTTGTGCATCGTATGCCATGTTTATGCTTGTGTGTTTACCGTGTTGTTTGCTTCTTTTCGGTTGCTTCTCTTGTTAGCTTCAGTTCCGTTCCGGAGTTGTGAGGATCCGTTCGACTACTTCGTGGATCCGTTCTTCTCCCTTGCGGAATCCCAGGCAAGATGACCGAACCCGGATACCATTACTATTTTTGCCTATTGCTAGAAGTCTCGATCTATAGTTTTGCCTCGATGCCCATGTCTTTCCTGCCAGCCTCCTACTTGTAACCATGTTCATGTCTAACCACCCTACCTATGCAAACCGTTGAATGGCTAAGTACGCTTCGCTCAGCCCCTCTTATAGCATTGTTAGTAGCAGGTGAAGTTTGAAGATGCTTGCTTCATGTTGAAGTTTGTTGGGTTATATCACACTATATTAATTATTAAATGAACTCATCTATATATTGGCAATGGGTGGAAGGCTAAGCCTTTTGCTTGGTGATTTGTTCCACTCATACCGCTAGGAACCGTATAAACCGGTGTTATGTTCCTTGATTATGCGTTCCTCACACGGTTGGGGTTATGGGGCCCCTCGATAAACCGCTAAGTGCTAAGTCTTTTCCAGCAAGTCCCAACATTGGTACTATTCGCCTAATAACTAATAAAACTTGCATAGGGACTAGCTATCCCTTTTATTTTTAATCAACAACCCGGGCCAGTGCTCCACATGAGTGTTGGTCCGAAATGGGGGTTACGCGGGGCCACCTCAAGGAAACTCGAGGGCTGGTAAAAACCTGTGGGATCACCCATCCGGTCGTGTCCTGAGACTAGATACGCGCGGCTACTATCAGGGTGTCGACACGCCTGGAGGATTTGCTGGATTAGCCTTACCTTAGTTCGGAGTATCTTGAGCACGGGATTCCGAGAATACTCGGGTCTTCCCACCTTGGAGTTGCGACTCCGCGGATCGGTATTAATGATCTCCGCCCGCCTAGCCGTTGGAACCGGCACTAATGGTCACATTAGTGCCGGTTCTGTTACAAACCGGGACTAATGTGCTTCACGTTTGACCCTTTTTCTACTAGTGACAGGGAACAACAACACCTGAATATGGGCATATGTCTTGATGTCGAATTGTCGATGTAGCTTCCAAGATCTGCAAAGCTGCAACACTTTTTCCCCGTCCCCCCTTCTCATCCCTGGATCCAATGAAGATTTAAAGAACATGCCAATGGAAGAGTAGGAACTAGGACGAGAAGAAGTGGAGATGTCAGATGGAGCAATCAGAGGCAGAGAGGCGGGCTGTTTAATAGCGAATGAAAAGAGTACTTGATTAAGCAAAGGAAGGAGACATACCATCTCTGATGCGGTGATGCCTCAAACATCTATTGATGGGGAACATTGAGGATGCAATGAGAGATGATTGGGGAAGGGAATAGCACCATCGGTCTCCATTAATGGATGCACGGGAGCGGCACCTTGAATTTGGAAGTGCACCTGAGCAGCGGCGCTATTCTTCGACGAGGCGAGGAGACTGTAGGACAAGGAGATCGATGGAGTTTCTTTTTTCTTTTTATTTTTTTGAGGCAAAGGAGATCGATGAAGTGTTGCAGCAGCGTAGCGAACTAGCGAGCGATCCTTTCGGTCCGTGAGTGCCGGCGAAGTGGTGGGCTTGGGCCTTTGTTTTTTCCTCTTATTTTTCTGGACCTAAAGAAGAAAATATCATAATACATACACTATACTATTACGGTATTACCTGGGCCGGGGCCCCTACCTCCCAGGGGCCCAGGGCGGTCGCCCCGTTGCCCCGGCCTATGGGCCGGCCCTGCCCTAGCTCCGCCAAGGGTGATGCGTGTAGGTTGTGCCCCTCGCCCTCCAGTTGAGCTTCTGCGCAGTGCATCTTCTGGCTTGAAAATTAGCGTCCTATTTTTATTTTATTTTATTTTATTGGCTTCAGAAAATTTATATCCTAAAAGTCCAAAAATGACTCCACGCACTAGATTAATATGTTAGTCCAATAAAAATCAATGAAAAATATGCCAAACTCATGTATAAATTATGAATATAGGGTGAATACTTTATAAATTATAGATATGTTCGAGCCATATCACTCAGCCAGGAAAATTAGATAGAGGGCCAAGTGCTGTTCAAACATACTAAGGACTAATCATGCACTGTTCATCAGTACATTAGCTGAGACCCTGTCTCCGCCACCAAATGTTGACCTTCATCACTGAGACGGTCGGTGATGAGTGATCAGTAGTAATTTAATTTGTAGCAGTGTGCATAGTTCGTGCAAGCCGGCCATTATAAAACAAGCACAGCGATTGCTAGCTCAAAGACATGGTTGACTCTACCCTATAAATACAAATCGAAAGTGGCAAGAACATTATTTTTGCCAATCCACACCGACAAGTGGAGAGTAAACCAAACAAGCTGTACAACCTAATTAATCAAGGTTCTTTTCGCTTGAGGAAACCGTCCCTCCATAGCCAACCAAATCGTTATTAGCGCTTGCACTTGTTACAGTAATGGTTTTGCGCGGACAACTCGGATGCGCATCGGTAGCAGAAGCTGTATCCACACCTACAATCGGCCGGAGAGAATCAAATTATCAAACAATCCGTGGAGGAGTTCTCAAGGAGGAATCGTAGGATGAAGGATTTGTCATACCTGCATTTGATGTAATTGCACCCTTCCGATTTCTCCACGAACATCTGGCACTTGGGGCACCGCTGCCACCCCTCCCTGCCGACGAGACGCCGGAGCAAGAGGTCCTCCCGGCCGCGCTCGTCCTGCCCGAGCTTCTGGAACTCCTCGCACCCGAAGCCGTCGTGCCACGGCACGGCGCACCGGGCGCAGAAAAGCCGGTGGCAGTGCGGGCACTCCGCCTCCGCGATGGCCGCCGCCCCAGCGTCGCCGTCGGCGAGCAGGAGCGCCGAGCATTCAGGGTACGGACAGTACATCCTCTTGGCGCCGACCGCGAGCTCGCACAGCAGCAAGCCCCACTTGTCGAGGAGGTCCGTGGGGATGATGCCGTGGCAGCTCTCTGGCTCGACGGCGCCGCCCTCGCAGCCTGGCTGCGGGCATTCGATGTGAGCGACCTTGTCGCCAAGCTTCGCGGTGATGTACTGGGCGACGCAGCTGGAGCAGAAGGCGTGGGCGCACGAGCTGACGCTGAACTTGAGCGTGCCGGGCACCGTCTCCATGCAGATGGCGCAGTCGAAGAGCTCGCCGTGGCCGTCGACCGGCAAATCTTCATTGCCCTCGGTTAACAGCAACATGTCCACGGGGGGCTGATGCCGCGGCAGCTTTCCGGCTCGGCGGCGCAGTCCTTGCAGTTGACGAGAAACACAGCTCGAGCAGAAATCATGGGCGCAGGAGGTGAAGCTGGGCCGTATACATGCACATGGCACCACATGCATGCAGTTGGTGCAGTAGAAGTGCTTGCCGTCGCCGCGCCGTCCTTGCAATCGACGAGAAACACAGCTCGAGCAGAAGTCATGGGCGCACGAGGTGAAGCTGCGCCGTATACATGCGCATGGCACCACATGCATGCACTTGGCACAGTAGAAGCGCTTACCGTCGCCGACGCCGTTGCCATCGGTGACTATGGTGGGGTCGATGCGCGGCGTTTCATGCCTGAGTACAAGGGGGTTAATTTCAGTTCCTGTTGGGGTCGGCGAGCAAACTCAACCCTGAACCACCAAACACAAGAGAACCAGGAGAGACCAGAGGGTACTCTCTCCGGAGAGTGGATTTTCTACCATGCACGGGACCTCCCGTGCATGCATCCGTTCTTTTTTTTTTTCTGTGTGGGACCACCTACATACATCTACATGGTATTCTCTACTCATTAAGTTACATTCAAATAAATTGTTTTAATGTATATAAATGAAATAAAAGTTTGATTTACAATCTATTTGCACAATTGTGTTTTTACTAACCAGATCTTTGAAACAAGGTTAATATTGAATATATATTTCGAAATGAAATTTGTAGACAACTAAATCACCATGTGTCAAACTTGTTTCTTACAAATTTATTAATTCCATGCGAAATATTCAATAATGTTTATTCTGTTTCGCAAAAATATCTTATTGTTTCATTATGGCTCATTGTGTTCCGCTGGGAATCACAGTTTTATAACTTTGAAGTACATTCGAAAGTGGTCTCGTTTTAGTTCTCATCATCATAAACACAAAATGCAAACAGGTCATAAGTTATATTTTTTGTTTAAAATGAAATAGATTTAACCTTGGAAATAAATTGGAAAAGTATGGGATGGTGGAACATAGCTTGCATGTGATCAGAAAAATATCTAAGAAAGTACAAGCTCAATCAATGCGCCTGGCATCTACTCCCTCCGTTCCTAAATATTTGTCTTTCTAGAGATTTCAACAAGTGACTACATACGAAGCAAAATGAATGAATCTACACTCTAGAATATGTCTACATACATCCGTATGTTGTAACCATTTGAAATGTCTAGAAAGACAAATATTTAGGAACGGAGGGAGTAATCTCTAAGCAAAATCAATGGCTCTCTCATGCACCGGACCTCCCGTGCATGGTAGAATTGCTTTTCTCACTCTCTCCGGTCCTTTTTAGTCTGCATATAAGTTTTTTTTACGTTAAAATATCTCTTCTTTGACCAAACATATAGAAAAAGACATCAACATTCACAATGCCAAAACAATATTATTAGATTTATTACAAGATGTAGTATCATTGATTTGGTATTGTAGAAGTTTGATATTTTTTATATAATAAATATTTGGTCAAAATTTATAAAGTTTGACATGACACAAATCTAATACATGGATAAAAAGGACAGGAGGGAGTATATAGAACTCACAGCACCATGGGCATGGGGAGGAGGCCGTCTTCGTCCTCACAATCAGGGCATTCGACGGGAAGAGAGACGTTCTCGCGCAGCTTCACAGCGACATACTTGGCGACACATTTGGAGCAGAATGCGTGGTGGTTGCAGGAGCCGAAGCTGGATTTGAGGATGATGGGCACCGTCTTGATGCACATGGGGCAGTAGAAGAGCTCGCCGTTGGCATCCAATCGTGAATCCCCCTTGCTATCGATGATCAACGTTTCTTGCAGCTGGGGTCGGGGTCGGGGCATCCGGCGCGACCGACGCTCTCGCCTAGTTTCACACGAGCCAGCCGGGGCCTGCGCGGGCACGCGGACCATGGTGGTATGTTCGTTGCCGTGAACCGGCGAATCTCCATCGTCGTCGGGGGTGAGGAAAGGGTCGATGCGCGACGGTACTATGAACGTTTCAGGCCTGAGTTGTACAGAGATGAGATAAGTTCATAGCTATTACAACCTTGATTAACTCTTCCATTCCTCTAAGCTTCAACCCCACAATCCGTCCAAGATTCAACCCGAATTATCAAAACAGGCTAGGATTCAACTCTTCTCTCCCCAGCAGGTGATAAATGTCTCTGCTGAACCTGGTTGACCCGCTGAACGGCCAGCCACATCAACTCTTGGGTTCAAATTGAAATTTAAGGGTATTTTACAATGTGTTCAGCAAATAATGGCTGAAACTTTCCCATAATGGCTAGTATACTTGTCTTGATGTTTTTCAACATTTTCTGAATAATTCCATTCTTTGGTCAAAATTTGATAACAAATGTTAAAAATGAAATTTAAGGATATTTTAAAAAATATTTGGAAAAATTGACTGAAACTTTCCCAAAATGATCAATATATAAAGATTGATTTTAATTAATATTTTTAAAATTTCCAGGATATTCTTTTGATAAGTTTGAGCAAAAAGGAGATAAAAATGAAATTTAAAGTTATTTTAAAATTCGTTTACCACAAACTATTGAAATTTTCTAGAATGACAGTATACTAGTATTGATTTTACATATTTTTTCAAAAAAAATATGGATACTTACATTTCTTGGTTGAAAAAAGGGGATGACATTAAAGTGAAGGTTATAATTAAAGTTGTTTGGAAAAAATTGCCGAAACTTTCTCATAACGATCAATATGACAGTCTTGATTTTACATAACTTTCAAAAAAATCAGATACTTCTGTCTTTATCAATATTTGATAAAAAAAGAGTGAAAATGAAATTTAAGGGGAAATCCCACATGGATCAATGCTGACTGGCTGGTAAACAAAACCACTCCTACTCAGTGAAGACCACGTGAGCTGCCTTGTAAGCATTGGGGTCAATTGACCATAATAAAATTAGGAAACCCTTCACCATCTTAGTACTAATCATTATTTATTTACAGAAGATGGCCCCACTATCATACTAGTAGCTATGACCCCTTTAAAGTTTTTTTCTAGCTTAGTCACCGGGTTTAGGGGAGGGAATGGTTATTTTCTCGCCAGTGTTGATAGTTCAGCATTGAATTTTGGACGGTTTTAGAGTTTGTGGTTAAATCGTGGATGAATGAAAGACTTCAGATTGTAATGTGGAAGGGTGTGTCTAGGTCTCAGTCGACTGAGACTTAACCAAGTCCAAGTCAAGCGATATAGTTTGTGAGAATAAAAAGAAAAAACTGAAATGAAATTTTTGTACGAATTCCAATGCAAGATCATAACGAAGTCTAAGTCGACTTAAACTTAGCAAAATTGAATATGGAATTCTATTTCTCTAGTCTAGAAATAATACAGCCGACGCCGGTATGGACGGCCAAGCGCGAGAAAGTAAACAGGACTCACCTCACCGCGAAGACGACCATCACGATTGCCACGGCGAGGCCCCAGCAGCTCCATGCCTTGGCCGGCCAGCTCAAGCCCCTTTTATCTGCAGCAGGCCGGGCTGGAGGTGTAGAGGCTCGCGTGTCCGCCGGGATTGGCGGTGGCTTTGACGACGTCGGCACTGCGCCCGAGCAGCCGCTCACCGGTGAGACCGTCTTTTTTATCTGCAGCTCAATGGGGCCGACGGCGAGCAGCGCAATCGTCTTGGTCAGCTTGTTGGCTTCCCCGTCGACGACGCTCAACTGGTAGCAGTAGCACACCTCTGCCGCCAAGGCCACGCTCCCGTTCTTGGGCACGAGGAGGAGGAGGAGGAGAAGAAAGGCGGCGGAGGAGGAGACGATCCCGGCCGACGCCATCGGCTCGCGCTTCTCCCAGTCGATCGTCAGTCGTCGCTGTGTGATTTTCCTTCCCTCCTCCGGCCAAGGGCCGACCAGTACGAGTAGGTAGGACCCCGATCGGCGTACCGCGTAATCGTATCCGCGTGAAGCCCCTCGACGACTCGCCGCCATGGCATCACCATCGAAATTTCAGTTGTTTACTTTCTACTACTATCAAATTGATTAACCGGCCGTCGCCGTTGCGTGGCCTCTTTTCTCTTCCTTTTGCGATTGTCCACGCCGAGTGGGGTTCATCGCCATATAAATAGTACAACTGGAGACGTTGGGTTGGGGGGAGAGGATGGGTCAAAGATGAGGTGTTTGGGTACATCAGGAATACGATCGAGGAATGATGCAGGCAAATGGTTGGTAGGATGCAAGCAAATGGTTGGATCGCTTTCATGGCTGGTAGATGAAATGCACTGCCGGAAGCAATGGACTGAGTATCAAAGGATCTAAACCTCCACGGAGAAGCGCAAGCTACACGTATTGGTTTTTTAATTTCTTAATTTCCACGAAACTGCATCCGGTTTTTGCTCAGTAAGTGCCACTGCATCGGGTCCGCCCGGTTTGGAAATGACACTCTTTGGCGTGGGTAACCCTGTGGACGTGCGCCTTGATTCTTTCAGTATCTGGGTGCAAATCCATTGGTTGCCCGTCATCCTCAAGACTGAAGACATTTTTTCTTTTCTTTCGAAAAGGGGCTTGGGCCCCGGCCTCTGCAAGACTGAAGACATGGGGTGGAAGCTTGGGAAGAAGCTCGGCACCGTCCTCGCCGTGTCGCACCGCAATAATCAAATCGTTGACCAGCATCTCCGTGTTCGTGTTCAGCACCCGGTGGAGAAGTCGTTGAGGAAGAACGTCGACATAACCCCAAAAGGTAGCACCGAGCCGATCCTTTTCGATGTCAAGTATGAGAAGCTGCCAAACTTCTGTTTTTGCTGTGGAGTGGTGGGACACACGACGGAGAAGTTCTGCAACATGCCCAAGGAGCTGCGGGAGGCGTCCTACTCCACCGACATAAGGGCGCCGCCGTATTGGGCCTCTGTCCGTACGTAGACACATCGATTTTGGAAAGAAGCCGGTGAAGGACAAGGTGATCTTGGAGGTGGCCTCGGCGGTCAAAAGATTATATGTGTCTGCTGCTGCTACGAGCCTACGACTACGGCGTCAGCTTCGGCGGACGGGTCTGCTCCGGTTGCCACTGACGCACCAACCGCGCTGGAGCAGCTTGTGCTCGCTGGCGGGGGCACCAACAACTCCAACAATGGGGCCCCTGTTCAGCTTGCTGCTGGAGGCCTGGAGGCGTCCAATGACAAGGGTGGAGTGGAGCTCTCCTCATCACCAACTCAGGAGCTCCGGCTTGTCAAATGAAAGAGGTGATGGATAAGGGATCTGGGGATCGAGCACCTCCACACTAATCTTGGTGCTGTTGTGTCTCCTATTGCTGCTGCTAGTGTACACTTAGAGGCGCGGGTTGATGATGTGGCGCCTATGCAGAAGTAGACTCAGCCGCAGATGTTGGATGTGCAGCCTGTAGACCAGGCGAAGGCGAATTCTCATGATGGTCGCGAGGGTGCTGCTGCTGTTGGCGTACATCAGCGTGCTCTGGCTACTACAGGAGTCCAGCGATGGAAGAGGCTTCATCGACAAGAGCAGCAAGATAAGGAGATGGTGCAATTTGCATGTACTAAACATGTGGTTTTTGGCATCCCCACTCCACCAAACAGCGACAACGAGCTCTCCAGTGGCAAGATGACTTTTGCTGCCATGCTTGAGAGCATGGCAGGCAGAAAGAGGCGCTCCCCTGATGACCAAGACCTCGTGTTAAGCATGAATAGCACTAGTACTGAAATTCTAGAGGTTAGGGAGGCTATGGATGTGAGTGTGAATTGTAAAAGAGTATGTGTTGAGAGAGTTGGTACTGTAGTAGGCATAGATGGGTCTACTTTTCATGTAACTGAAGATGTAGATGGGGGAGTGGAGGTGGATCAGGACAAAAGAAGAGAGTCTGTAGGCGATGGAAAAGATGTAGGGGACACTACCAAGGAAGCAACCTTCCCTGGGGCTGCCGGTCAGTAGCCGGTCAACTGACGGGCGAGTATGATGTCGCCCGTCAGGAGCCACGAAAATAATTAGCTGGAACTGCTGAGGTCTAGGTCAATCTCGGACAGTCCCAGAGCTGGTGTGCCTCTCAAAGACACACCGACCCAACGTTATCTTTCTTTCTGAAACAAGAAAAAATAAAGAGTATGTTGAGAGTTTGCGCTACCGCTTGGGTATGAAAATGTGTTTGTTGTTTCTGTGCCAGGAAAAGGTGGTGGTGTAGTAGTTATTTGGAATGACCTTTACACTCTGCAGTTGAACAAATATGGTGAACATTTTATTGATATGTACATTTGCAAAGAAGATGTCAGTAAGTGGAGAAGTACCTTTGTCTATGGTGAACAAAAGGCGAGCCAAAGGTTGTGATGTGGGAACTGTTAAGGCGAATTAAACCGCTTGGGGCCGGAGCATGGTTTATGGTTGATGATTTTAACGAGGCTACGTGGCAGAATGAGCATTTTTCTCGTAACAAGCAGTTGGACAAACTTATGATCTGAATGCAATTTATTTGATTTGGGATTTTCGGGTGTTTCTTGGACTTACAATAACAAGCAGGAAGGTCACAAAAATGTGAAAGTGCGTCTTGACCGCGCGGTGGCTTGTCCTCAGTGGTCCTTCATGTTTCCTAATTGCACGATCTCACATATTATCAGCTCAAGGTCAGATCATTGTCCTCTTCTTATACATGTGATGGGTGTTCCTCATCCGGCGATGATTATTAAAAATCTGAAATATGAAGCGTACTGGGATAGAGAGGCTGGGGCGCACAAAGATTAAATAGAATTGTGTTGGAATAAAAGTACGCATGTTTGACCCACTACTAGGAAAAACCTTATATATAGAACTTTAGCAGTACCGCTTGTTAAAAAAGCGCGCTACTGCTATATAGCAGTAGTGCGTGCAGAATAAACGCGTTGCAAATACATATATAGTAGTAGCGCGTCTCATGGTAAAAACCCTACTACTAAAATTCCCAGCACTAAGCGGATAGGCTACACATAGTAGTAGCGGTCTTATAAAAACCGCGCTACCGCTAATATTGTTGTAGCAGCATGTTTAGGTGTAAGGCGCTAGTGCTAATGAAAAGAAAACAAAATGAAAAACAAATAGAAAAGTAAATGAAAATGAAAAAATAGAAAAAGGAGAAAGGAAAAAAATAAAATGTAAAGAAAAATAAATGAAAAAAAAGGCATAGCAGTAGCTAACTTAGCTATAGCGCGTGTTCAGTAATGCGCTACCGTTATGTTTAACTTAACCAGCGGTGTCCCTCCCACCGGCCACCACTTCTCCCCCAAATCCCTCGCACCACTTCACCGCCGTCTCCCCAATTCGCCGTCGCCCCACTTCACCACCGTCTCCTGCCGACGTCGACGTCCGCAACCTCACCATCTCCCGCCGAGGCCGCCCTCAGCATCTCTGCCGCCGCCCGAGGCCGCCCTCGACCTCACCGTCGTCGCCCTGGACCTCACCACCGCCGCCCTCGACCTCACCGCCGCCCGAGCCCGCCTAGGACCGCCGCTGCCCGAGCCGAGCCCGCCCTCCCCGCCCCTGCCTCCGTCGCCGAGCACCTCCCCGCCACCGTCTCTCCCCTCTCTGTAAGCCTCCCACCCCTCCTCTCCCTCTCTCTGCATTTTAGAGTAAAAATTAGTTTAGAGCAAAAAAATTAGTTTAGAGAAAAAGATGTTAAGTAGTAGATGTTAGAGCAAAAATTAGTTTAGAGCAAAAAATTTGATTTACAGCAGAAGTTAGTTAGGGCAGTAGGGTATAATTAGGGTTTTTGTTTTCATAGATGTTTTTTTAAAAGAAAAAAATGAAGAAAACATTGTAGCAATGCTGCTAGTAGTATATAGTGATACTAGTAGATGTTAATTAGGTTAGGGCAGTAGTGGTACTAGTAGATGTTAGTTAGATGATTTTTAGTTAGGACAGTAGGGTTTTGCTAGGTTAATTTGGTTAGTAGTGCTGCTAGTAGTAGTGGTACAGTAGGTTAATTAGGTGAAGTTCAATGAATAACCTAAATGAATGAAATTAGTAGTTAACTAATTATTTTCCTTTCATCATTATAGAGCACTAAAGTTAACTGAATTTTGTTCTATTAGTAGTTAAATGAATTTTCTTCTACACTTAGTTTTTGAATTAGCTTGTGAAATTTGGACATGTGGTTGCTCGTGTATATTTGGACATGTGTTGCGGTGTCGAAGATGGATATTTGAACACTGTTTCTAGGGAATGAAGCCGAGTGGCCTATGTTTTGCCGGAATGTCGATTCATTTCTGTTCCGGCAAATTTCAGGTGCTCGATTTGTCCACTTTTTAGCAAAGGTCATGCCGAAATTTTTCGTGAATTTCGGCATGACTTGTGCTACAAACTAGGACATATCAAGTGCCCGGGATTTGCCGCACCGGGAAGGAGTCAACGTTCCTGCATATCATAGGCCTTTTTTAATGTCATTATTTATTTTATTAGGTCTAGAATAGATTGACTAGATTTAATCATAGGAAACATGGCTAGCAATGATGAAGGACAGGGTTCTGGTGATTGCGACAACGTCTACCTGGTGGCAGACGAATTTTTCAGGGAAACCGATGATCAACGGTTGATGTTGCTGGGCCCACCTATCACATCGGAGACTGAGACCAACATCGAGACCGGCGCCGAGACTGTGACCGGCGCCGAGACTGAGACCGACAACCAGACCAGCGCCGAGACTAGCGGAGCCGGTATAGAACCGAAAGCAAAGAGGCAACGATGCATAAACGAGCTCATCACTACTAGACTGGTAGTCACGGAGGTGGACGACGTCATTTTTGAGCCAAAAGTGCGCGCAGAAGCGCGCGCGTGCTACGGCAATCAAATAGGCTGCATCGTACGGAGAACCGCCACCATCAACGATGAGAAACTACAGAAGATACATAATATGAGGCCCTCCCTCCTAAACAAGCTGCACCATATATTCTTGTTCCCAGGCCGGAATGAAAAGGATTATAAAAATCCAGATAAAGGCCCAGCAATGAAGAAGATAAACAAACACACCATGACCAAGTTTAGCGACGCATTGGCCGCCTGGAAAGCAAGGGTGAAACATCGGATCGTCAATAAAAAGGAACCCTACTCCGAGATTGTAAAGGATAATCCGACAATCACGGAAGAGCAGTTCCAAATATTCAAGGCGGCTTGCAAGGCCGAAGCTGCCAAAAAGAATTCGAGGTACATGAAGGGGCTTCAAGAGAGGAACATGGGGTCCCACCACCTCGGAAGCCATGGTTACGGCGGGAAGAGGTCCATATGGGCCCAGGAGGACGCAAAACGCGAAATTCTGGCATTCCCAGACCCCTTGGCGGACTTCACCGTCCCGTAGGAGCGTGGCGTCCTCAGGGCCCGACACCATTGGGACCCAGTCAAGAAGGTTTTCGAGATGGACTCGGTCACGATGGAGTTCATGAGACTGCTGGTAATTTTAGTTTCTGGTCAATTCGACTGCACGTTTAGTCATATTTGTAAACGATCCTTGTTCCTTTTGTAGAGAGAGCAGCACAAGATTGTGGCCGAAAGCGACTCGCCGTCTGAGGCGTTGGCGAGGCCCAAGTGGGACACCCCATTCAACCGGGCGTTGAACATATTGAAAGGACTCCTGGTGGAGACTCGGCCGTCGTATGGACGTGTGCAAGGTGTCGGAGACGACGCCACGTGGGAGAAGTACTACCGTGAGACCATAGAGGAGATAAAGGAAAGACGGAGGTTAACTGAAGAAAACATCGACAAGAAGGTTGAGATTGCGTTTGAGAAGAAATCGGCTGAGACAGTCGCAACAGCGGCAGCTGCCGCAAAACAGGTGATTGCATATTTTTCTGGTTGCTTGGTTCCGGCCGTTGTCAGTTGGAGCAGGCAAAATCCGGAAAAAATTAAGCGGACTTTCCCCTTGCCGACTTCTTTGGGAGTAGCTCGTCTAGCGTTGCACCAGCACCAGCACCTGCTCGTGCACCGGCTCCCGCACCTGCTCATAGCAGCCCGTCCTCCATCTCGGACGTGCTCGGCGGTGCTTCGTCTTTGGCTAAGCTCGATGCCCTCACGGTATCTATCACAGCGGCCCTCTTCAATAAATGTATAATCTCCCGTTTCTGTTGCCTTTTCGGATGTCTCACGTCGCAGACATGTCTTTGCAGGCAGACGTAACCCCGTGCACCATATTGTAGACCATCAGCGCCAGAAGGTGGACGTGGGGAAGGCGACGATAATGAAGCCGAAGGAACCATTGTTCCACAACCGGCCGATCCCCCCGGATGTTTTCAAGGTTTATGTGGCCAGTGTCAGACCGGGCCACGAGAATTTGCCTTCTCTCGTACTAGGGGGGATGACGACGAGAACCCGCGGCGGCTTGGTGGTTGCAATGGGTGGGTCCTTGATACGTCTCCAACGTATCTATAATTTTTTATTGTTCCATGCTATTATTTATGATGTTTTGGATGTTTAATGGGCTTTGTTATACACTTTTATATTATTTTTAGGACTAACCAATTAACCCAAAGGCCCAGTCCAGATTGCTGTTTTTTGCCTATTTCAGGTTTTACAAAAAAAGAATATCAAACGGAGTCCAAACGGAATGAAACCTTCGGGAAAGATATTTTTGGAGCGATATCTTCACGGGAGACTTGAGAACCATGGAATAGGGCACACGTGGCGTCCACGAGGGTGGGGGCGCCCCCCCCCCTACAGGGCGCGCCCCCTGCCTCGTGGGCCCCACGTTGGTCCCCCGATGTCCTCCTTCCTCCTATATATTTCCATGTACCCCGAAAACATCAGAAGAGGAGAAAAAACCCTAATTGCATCGCCGCAACCTTCTGTTCCCGTGAGATCCCATCTTGGGGCCTGTTTCGGAGCTCCGCCGGAGGGTTGATCTACCACGGAGTGCTTCTACATCAACACCATCGCCTCACCATGAGTTGTGAGTAGTTTACCACAGACCTTCGGGTCCATAGTTAGTACCTAGATGGCTTCTTCTCTCTCTTTGGATCTCAATACCAAGTTCTCCTCGGTCTTCGAGGAGATCTATTCGATTTTTTGCGGTGTGTTTGTCGAGATCCGATGAATTGTCGGTTTATGATCAAGATTATCTATGAGAAATATTTGGTTCTTTTCTGAATTCTTTTATGTATGATTATAATATCCTTGCAATTCTCTTCGAATTATTGGTTTGGTTTGGCCTACTAGATCTATAGTTCTTGCAATGGGAGAAGTGCTAGGCTTTGGGTTCAATCTTGCGGTGTCCTTTCCCAGTGACAGTAGGGGCAGAAGGCACGTATTGTATTGTTGCCATCGAGGATAAAAAGACGGGGTTTATATCATATTGCTTGAGTTTATCCCTCTACATTATGTCATCTTGCTTAAGGCGTTACTCTGTTCTTATGAACTTAATACTCTAGATGCATGCTGGATAGCGGTCGATGTGTGGAGTAATAGTAGTAGATGCAGAATCGTTTCGGTCTACTTGTCATGGACGTGATGCCTATATATAATGATCATGCCTAGATATTCTCATAAGTATTCGCTTTTCTATCAATTGCTCGATAGTAATTCGTTCACCCACCGTAGAATTCTGCTATCATGAGAGAAGCCACTTGTGAAACCTATGGCCCCCGGGTCTATTCTCAACATATCAATCTACAATCTACTTTACTTTACCATTTTTTACTTTCTGTTCTTATATCCAAAAATACCAAAAATATCAAACTATCATATCTACCAGATCTCACTTTCGTAAATCCCTTATCGCGTTGGCTGCGAAGTTCTTATTTGTTTGTGCAGGTGCGAGGGATTCGCGCGTGCTCTCCTACTGGATTGATACCTTGGTTCTCAAAAACTGAGGGAAATACTTACGCTACTGTGCTGCATCACCCTTTCCTCTTCGAGGGAATACAACGCAAGCTCGAGAAGTAGTTGTCCTGTTGTGGCCAAAGAGTCTGCTTCGTCTGGAGGCGGCCGGGAGCACACCCACGAGCACGCAGTTAGGTATGAACATAAACACCCCACCTACACAATTAGCGTCGGTTGTCGTGCTGGGTGATAGCGGACGGGGTGAGGAAGAGGCTCCATTAGTCGCTGATGATGTCGCCATAGATGAGGATGTGGATGACGACGACACTCAACAGTATATCAATACTGGCGCCTACTCAGGGTTTGAGCGTCATGAGTTGCTGCCTGAACTGCCGCCTCCGGAGGCTGAACGTATTATAGACGACCTTCCAGTAGCAAAGAAGCATAGGAAGAGACAGAGGAAAGGCAACAAAGTTGCTTCTAAGATCCAGCCGCCTCAGCAGCCTCGGGTTCAAGACCGTATACCTATCCCCGGTGCGGCAAAATGGCATATCGCCGGTGAACCAATCCTACCTAAAGCAGCGCCAGGGGCCAGATTCGGCGATCTTAGGAGACTTCATGATGATGTGATGCAGATAGAGAAAGGCCTCATTGCCTCGAAATATCTAGGATACCCACACTACGTGGTTAAAGTGTCGTGGCAATTTTCGTACGTCGACACATTCCCCGCAGAGAAGTTCTTCCTTCGATTCGATTACATCTTCGACATGTTTCACGTGAAGAAGCTGGATTTTACGTTTGTCCGCCTTTATGCCTTGCACATGAACTACCTCACCGAGGTTGAGTAGATACCTTATATCTGTGTCGCTGACCCGTACTTCATGCACGAGGGCTTCTTGGGAGTCTGCGCAAATCACCGCGAATACAAGAGGGACTACATCGCCAGTTTCATGCTCGCCAATAAGGACAAGGAGGCAATTCTCGTGCCTTATCATCCCCTATAAGTCATCCGCGCGGATATCCTTCCTTCAATTTCAATCATTCATTTGCATGGTGGAGGCTAATTAATTTGAGGTGTACTTATTTCACTACTAGGAAAAGGGCTATAGATGAAATTGATACTAATGGCGCACCATACAGCAAGTGCGCCATTAGTATATAGTAATGGCGTACCAGCAACTGATACGCCATTAGAGTTCGAAGTACTAATGGCGCACCTTGCCCGGAGTGCGCCATTAGTATCAAGAATTTTTTTTTTTTAACTAGCGCGCCTGTCCAAACATACTAATGGCGCATCTTTTAATAGTGCGCCATTACTAGTTGTAAATAGTAATGGCGCACCAGCAGTAAAGTGCGCCATTAATGGTTTTTTTTATGATATTTATTATTCTGTTTTTTACAGAACTACTAATGGCGCACTTTCCCAAAGTGCGCCATTACTAGTTTGAACCAGTAATGGCGCACTGTGCTGAAGTGCGCCATTAGTATGTTTTTTTTTTGCAAAACTTTTAATGGCGCAGCAGCTTTAAATGCGCCATTAGTGACCTTGATTACTAATGGCGCATTAGTAGCTGGTGCGCCATTAGTATGCGCGCAGGAACTAGATATTTTGGACAGCCCCTCTCTACCACACACACTTTCCCCCCCACTTCTTCATTCTCTCTACTTCCTCTCCTCTCTGGTCCCTCCTCTTTTCCACCTCATTTCCACCATATATTCATTCAAATTAAGTGGTTAAATTACCTTGTTTTGGTAGGTAAGTATGGGGGGAAGCTATATTTATGTTGTACTCCATACAAACAATGTGCACATGCACTTTTATGGCCTATAGCTAGATCTATGTATGTTTGTGGTGTTGCATAGGTTTGTTGTGTTGCATATGTGTTTGTGTTTGGAGGTGTACCGGTATTTGAAATGCGATAGTTGCCAATATTTTCCCGGAATGTTGATTCATTTCCGTTTCGGTGAGAATTTTGGCATTAAGCATTCATTTTTGTCCTATTTTTAGGGAAAGTCATGGCAAATTTTTTCTTGGTTCTAAAATATCGTTTTGCTCTACCCCGCAGGGCAACCATGGTGCGCACGATGACCGAAGGCATCGTGAATAGGTTTTTGAGGTCCGCGAAGGCCGAGATGCTTCAAAAGAACGAGACGGAGATAAGATGTCCGTGTCGAAGATGCAAGCTGAAGAGCCTTATTGCGGACCCGGATTCCAGGCAGGTGCGGGACCACCTGCTCTTGCGTGGTTTCATGGATGGCTATCGGTGGCAAGGTGATGAAGATGACTACGAAGTCGTTCATGGGGGCCGGGCAAGAAATGAGGAAGGGCAGCAAGACAACCACCGCGGCTCGGGCGGGCGAGAAGACGAAGAATCCCCAGGAGATGATCACGACGGTGATGCTGTACACAGTCATCATGTAGAAGATGCGGGACATGATGATGAGGAAGATGCCGGAGCAGACGACGGGCATGATCATGAAGATGATGATGCCGGCGGAGCAGACGACGCTGAACCATCGATGGGCTGGGTGCAGGACCCTCATATTCAAGAGCTGCTTCTCAAGCAGACCGATAACGCAAGAGCTGCCGCCCGAGAGAAAGCCAAGATGGATCAACTTGAGTTAGACGCGGTTACTCCATTGTATGAAGGATGCAGGCCCGAGGATACCCGCCTGAAAGTAACGCTCATGGCTCTGGAGATGAAGGTAAAACACAAAATGACCGACGCATGCTTCGACGAGAACATGTCATTCTGGCACGAACGTCTTCCCAAGGGGAACAAGTGCCCCACCAGTTTGGAGGAGGCGAAGAAAATCGTGTGTCCTCTGGATTTACCGCACGTGAAATACCATGTGTGCATGAACAATTGCATCATTTATCGGGACGAGCACGCAGAGTCTACCATATGTCCGGTGTGCGGCGTCACTCGATACAAGAAGAGGAAGAAAGCTCCTCGAAAAGTGGTGTGGTACTTTCCGATCACTCCTCGTCTGCAGCGGTATTTCGCGGACCCTAAGGTAGCAAAGCTTCTGCATTGGCACGCGGATAGGGAGGAGAAGAAGCGAGAAGATGACGCAAATGATCCGGAGATAGATAAAAAGACAAGATGCTGAGTCACCCTAAGGATGCGAGCCAGTGGCAAGCGTTGAACTTCGAAGACCTAGAATTTGGGAACGATCCAAGGAACATCGTGCTGGGCGCGAGCACCGATGGAGTCAACCCGTTTGGCAGCCAGAGAAGCACACATAGCACCTGGCCTGTGTTTGTGTGGATGTACAACCTTCCCCCCTGGTTGTGCATGAAGAGGAAGTACATTCACATGAGTATGCTAATTGAAGGACCGAAACAACCAGGGAACGACATCAATCTGTATCTGGGGCTGCTGAAAGAGGAGCTAGACACGCTGTGGAAAACGCCAGCCAATACGTGGGACGCCGCAAAGAAAGAATATTTCCCTATGAGAGCCGCGCTGCTCACGACGGTGCACGACTATCTCGGTTACGGATATGTCGCGGGGCAGGTGGTCCACGGATTTTCTGGATGCGTCAGGTGCATGGATGACACAACGTATTGCCAGCTAGATAGAGATCCCGGGTCTTCGAAAACCGTGTTCATGGGACATCGAAGGTGGCTTCGCGACGATGACCTGTGGAGAAAACGCAAGGATTTGTTCGATGGTGAAACCGAACCCCGAGGACGCCCGCGTACGAGGAGCGGCGAGGAAATAGACGAGCTGTTGAAAAATTGGAAAGATTGCCCACTGCCGGGAAAGAAGCAAAAGGCGCCAGAGCCGGGAAAGAAGCGAAAGGCGCCAGAGCCGCTTCTGAAGGTATGGAAAACGAGGTCTGTTTTCTGGGACTTGCCGTACTGGAAGATCCACCGTGTGCCTCACAGCCTTGATGTAATGCATATCACGAAGAACGTGTGCGAGAGTCTGCTTGGTACCCTGCTCAACATGCCAGAGAGGACCAAAGATGGGCCGAAAGCAAGGGCAGACTTGAAATCAATGGGCATCAGGCAGGAGCTTCACGCTATATATGATGATGATGATGATGATGATGATGAGGCGAAGCAGGACACGGAAAGTCGTCGCAAAGGCAAAAAGGCCAAGAAGACCGGAAATGACTACCCTCCCGCGTGCTTCACTCTAAGTCAGGAGGAGATCGAGCAGTTTTTCACCTGCCTCATAGGAGTACAACTTCCTTACGGTTACGCGGGGAAGATAAGCAGATACCTAGACCGGGCGAAGCTGAAGTTCAGCGGGATGAAGTCTCACGATTGTCACGTGCTGATGACGCAGATACTTCCAGTTGCAATCCGTGGTATCATGGACGCACACGTCCGTGAAACCCTATTTGGCCTATGCAACTTTTTCGACGTCATCTCTCGGAAGTCTGTTGGCGTGAGGCAACTCAGAAGGCTACAGGAAGAGATCGTGGTGATACTATGCGAGCTTGAGATGTACTTTCCGCCCGCATTCTTCGACATTATGGTGCATCTGCTGGTCCATATCGTGGACGATGTCATCCAACTCGGGCCGACGTTCCTGCACAACATGATGCCGTTCGAAAGGATGAATGGTGTCATCAAAGGATACGTTCGCAACATGTCACGTCCAGAGGGAAGCATAGCCAGGGGCTTTCTGACCGAAGAGTGCATCTCGTACTGCACGAATTATCTAGGCATCGAGAACCCCGTTGGTCTGCCCGTCAACAGGCACCTCGGCAGGATCGCTGGATCGGGTCACCGTGAGGGTCGCCGCGAAATGCATGTCGACTTCGAGGGTCGACTCGCCGACTTTGAAAGAGCAAACCTAGTCGCGCTACAACACATAGACGTGGTCGATCCTTGGGTGGTTCAGCACAAAACCTTTATTGAGAAGACATACAATGACCGAGGCCAACAGAGGACGGACGGAGATATAATCAAAGAGCACAACTCATGTTTCACGCGTTGGTTTAAGCAGAAGCTTCTGTCATACCCTTTACATGATGATTCTTCCGCGGAAGAACAACTCATATTCACCTTGTCACAGGGCGCCGAGCACAACGTGATGACCTATGAGGCGTATGATATCAACGGCTACACATTCTACACCGAGGCCAAGGACATGAAGAGCGATGGTTATCAGAACTCCGGGGTAACGATGGAATCCTACACCGGTAATGACAAGGACAGATACTACGGAAGGATCGAGGAGATCTGGGAGCTGAGCTACGCTGGAGAGAAGGTCCCGATGTTCCGTGTCAGATGGGCCAAGAGCGTCCTAAAAGAAGACCGGTATTTCACCACCATGGTTATACCCGAAGCCAAATCCAAGACCGCGGGCGCAAACGTCAACGCGAAAAATGAGCCATGGGTACTGGCTTCCCAAGTTGACCAATGCTTCTTCATTACCGACCCGTCAAAGCCCAGTCGTGTTGTCGTGAGGAGAGGCAAAAGGAAGATCATCGGAATGGATGGAGTAGCCAATGAGCAAGACTTCGACAAGTACGGCAACCCGAGGATCGAACATGACGACGATGATGAAGTAGCAGCATACACCACAAGAAGAAGCAGGACCACCCTACCTAAAGGACGTCCGTTCCACAGAAGAACCCCATTTGCGAAAAAGAAGGGCAAGAAGATTGTGAACAGATAGCTAGCTAGCTAAGATCGTTTGTATTTAAATCGTAGCCTTCATTTCTCGATTGTATTTCATGGGCACTTTTTGAACTATCATGAATATTTTTAAATTTCATGGACTCTCGATCTCGATCCCCCTCGTCGCCGAGAGCACCCCCCGGCCTGGTCCACCGGCCGCCGACCCCTACTCAACCGCCGCCGCCGACACCCCGTACCCCTACTCCCCTACTCAACCGCCGCCGCCGACCACCCCCGCACCCCTCCCCTTACTCA
>LR738710.1:905641196-905657179 GCA_902687465.1 Secale cereale | reverse complement strand
TGCTCCGCACCCTCAAGGAGGAAGTTACTGAAGTGGACCCCGACGGGAATCCAACGGCGCCCGAACGAATAGTCAAGGGGTACTCGCTTCAGCTCGGGTGCATTCTCCGGAGCACCGTCTCGATCAACAGCGAGAACCTGAGGCATCCTGACAACGCGAATTACCGCAACCTCCTCTTCACGAAGCTGCACGAACGATACAAGTTCCCCGCTCAATTTGATAACACAAGCCTCAAAGGGAATAAAGTGAACAATGCTGCCCTCACGAAGATGAGCAAGGCCCTGTCTACTTGGAAAACCAATGTGAAGATAATGATCAAGAAAGGTGAGAGTTATGAGACGATCAAGCAGAAACATCCTTCGATCACCGAAGATGACTACAACGAATTCAAGATCACTTGCTCGAGCGACTCACACTCCGAATCAAGTCAGTGGGGGAAAGAAATGCGGGAGCTCAACTTAGGGGAACACAGACTCGGTCCCGACGGTTACAGAGTGGCGGAGCCTATATGGGACAAGGAGGAGGCGGACCGTGCCGAGCAAGGCCTACCGCCCCTCTTCGATAAATACGATGACAAGCAGACCAGGAACTTTATCAGGGCCCGGTACAAGAAGGACCCGAAAACAAAGGAGCTAACCACGGATCCGAAGACCAGGGCGCTTGAGCTTGTTCTGGTAAGGAATACACCCCCGCGTAATTAGCTCCATATGGTTGCATTCTAATTAATTAAGCCAAATTTCTAAATGATTCACATTCCTTCCGCAGGCGACTGAAAGCAGTAGCGCGGGGTCGACTAAGAGCGGCCCTTGGGACACGACTCTAAAGAGGGCGTTGAATGTAATGAAGAACAAGGATAAGCTCGAGAAGCCGACGTCAGCTGGTCGTGTGGCCGGCAAAGGCTTGTCGACAAAATGGTCGTCATACTATAACGCTGGTGGGCGAAAGGAGAAAAAGACCAGCTCGGAAAGCCAGGCGCGCGAGGTTCAAGAACTCAAGGCACAGGTGGCGCGGATTCCGGAGATTGTCCAAGAGCAAGTGCAAAAACAGCTCGGAGCGACGATCACCGCCATTGTGCCTAGCTTGATCGAGGGGTTGAGTGCGTGGATTGCTGGCGGCCAACAGGGGCCGCCCCCGATTCCCAGCTTCACGGCCAGCAACTCGCAGAACGAGATGGCGGGGCCATTGGTGTCTTCGGCGGAGGTGGCATTGGTGTCTCCGACGCCGGCACGGGAGCTTAATGCACCCGTGTGTACGCCGGCCGGCACCTCTGCAGCAAGCGGCCCCTCCGTCAACTGCACGCCCGCCGTTGGCGGTGCCTCGACATTAGCCGAGCTCGACGCCATCATCACGGTAACTAATTAAGCCTCTCTCGGCCGAGGACTTCATCTCCTTGCCTTTGACTGGGCATCCCTGACGCCCTACATATTTTCGCAGGGCGCCGCCGACGTTCCGTGCACTCTACTGCACTTCGTGAACAACGAGTTGGTCGATGTCGCCAAGGGCAAAATCGTTCAACCGGGCCAGCCCTTGTTCCACGGTACCCAGATGCCACCCAACTTGTTTAGGGTTCAACTGGTTCGGGTGCTGCCAGGCTGCGACGACGTGTTACCTCCGATTCGACCCGTCGGGGCCGATGATGATGACGTCATGACCCTCAGCGCCTGCCTGAGCTGGCCCCTGCTTTGGCCGAAGAGCCAGATTCGTTTGGGGGCGGGGGAAACCACACCAAAGACAACACCGCCAGTCGTGCCGGCGCCAAGTCGTCCTCATGGCAAGTCCGCCGCAACGGTGCCGGACATCCCTATGCCACTGGATCCAAACATGCATATGGCACAGGATCAGGACGACGACGACGATACATTTGCCAACGTCGATCATTACTTTGCCGATCATGGGTACGGTGATGACTTCATGGGGGCTCCTTCTCAAGAACCCAACCCAACAAAAGACGTGCGCGATCAAGCCGGTACCGCGGAGAAGCCAAGTTGCAACAGGCGTCGTCTGCCGTTCAGCTCTCAGGAGACGCCTCCAGCTGCCGATTTCACCGAGCCTTAGATAGGCGAGGTGCGAAATATGATCAGCCCCAACACACTAAAGAAGGCGGTCTCTGAGCAGAACTCGGTCCCAATTATGGAGATCAAGAAGAAGGCACGCAAAAGAAAAACTAACAAGGGTGCGAGCCAGCCGGCACCGAGTACGATCCGTGCTCAGGACGGGCCACCTTCACCTGAGGATGTAATGAGGAGGGTGCATGTGGCGGGTAGGCCGATGCTACCGACAAATATGCTCGATGCTGCAACCGGTGCCATGCGGAGTCTGCATGACAGTGTTCTTTCTTTGGAGAAGCGGCGTCTCACACAGAAGGATGTGGCGTACCCGGTTTTCGCGGCCAAGGTGCCGGAGGGCAAGGGCTTTGTGGATAACTCCATCGGGGGTACGATCGTGCTGCGGTTTGATGACATCCACGCTATGTTGAACCTTCATCCGCTGCACTACACCTTCGTTCGGCTATTTTCGCTGAGTAAGGAGATGCGGATCATTCGCGACAAGACCCCGGACATCGTGATAGTCGACCCCTTCTACATGCGTGCCAAGATCTTGGGCAGCGCTGGGGACCGGCAAGTCGCGAGTTCTTACCTCGGAGGCGTCATTCTGGCAAACCGAGATAAGGATAACTTCCTCGTGCCTTACTTTCCCGAGTAAGTCCTCCGCCTCAACCGCCCCGTAACATATGAATTCTTAGATTTCGATCGTTCTTCTTTTAACATTCCGTGTTTTCTGCAGTGACACACAGTGCACGCTCATCCTACTAAGCCCCAAATATTCCATGGCCACGTATTTCGACCCGGACCGTAAGTCGGCTGTAGACTACACAAATGTCAAGAAGGTTCTTGATGATGTTCTCGCCGGCTACGCCAAATCTGGAGGCACCTTCACCAGGACAACTCGTAAGTACGGCAAGCACGTGTTCTCCCACAACACGACGTTCTGCTGCGTCAAGCAGCCGCTTGGCGGTCAGAAGGGTGCCTACTACGCCATCCATCACATGTGGGCGATCGTACGGGACCATCATCAACTTCTGCTACCGAGTAAGCTCAAAGATTGGGCCGCGCGCGTGTCGGCAATCCAGGACACGGACATCAGACAAGATTTCTTTCGCATCCAGTCGGAGTTTGCGGAAATCATCCATCAAGATGTCCTTCGTACCTCGGGGCTGTTCTACCTCAGGAATCAACCGTCGAACAGTGACATCGACACAATGCTACAAATGCAGGCTGACAACGCCCGTGATTTCATGACTCCCACGATAGACGGCGGCTTCATCCACGCTCCGGTGCATTGAGTCGAGTCGAAAGCAGTGATGCTGTGTCTAGTTCTGAAACATCGATTGGCTCTTGTTGTAATTAAACTTTAATGAACTTGTAGTATGTCTCTTTGGTTTCGAGAGTCGTTCAACTTAGATGTAATCGATGCTATTAATGTCTTGCTTTTCTCTTTCGATCGTTCTGTTGCATACTTATATATTGCTTATGAATTGTCTGTGAATTGATACTAACGTTTCTTTTGGCTAGTGCATATATATAGCGATGCCGTCGTATGTCGTGTACAAGGGTAAGGTTCCCGGAGTCTACGACGACTGGGAGGAGTGTCGGAGACAGGTTCACCGATTCAGCGGTAACAGTTACAAAGGGTACACCACTAGGGCCGAGGCCGAATCTAGATACGCCCGCTATCTAGCGGGAGAGGGGAGGGAGCGTTGGAGGAACCGGATGAAGACGAGTTTCATCGTGATGATGCTCATCGTGACGACCGCAGCTCTCTTCTATGTGATGGTAGTTTAGATGATCGATATCGACTTGTAATGCGAAGACAAACTCGCTACTCGCGATCTCGAGACTTGTAATATATTGTTCTATCTTTGTTCGGTCTTTTCAATTCGGAGACTAATATGATCGATGAATTGTATTCGGAGACTAATATGATGAATTGTATTCAGAGATTAATCTTCTATTGTATTCGATGAATGTGTTGTTGATGTGTGCTGTCTATATTCTATGCAATTATACATTTTGTAATCGGTGCAAAAAAAACAGAAAAATAATATTAAAAAAAACCTAATATTCATACTAATGGCGCATCAGAGAAAAGTGCGCCATTAGTATGCCAAAGCATAGTAATGGCGCATTAACTGGCAGTGCGCCATTAGTATGCCAAAGCATAGTAATGGCGCATTGACACGCAGTGCGCCATTACTATGCGGATAATACTAATGGCGCATCATACTTAGTGCGCCATTAGTATGCCATAGCACCTGGCCCCTGGGAGGCTTACTAATGGCGCACTAAGGTGCACACTAATGGCGCATCCAAGGTGCGCCATTAGTATACCAGATACTAATGGCGCACCAGAGGTGCGCCATTAGTATCAAATACTAATGGCGTGCTAGTAATGGCGCACCACTAATGCGCCATTAATGGCCAAATTAGGTGCGCCATTAATAGGCCTTTTCCTAGTAGTGTTTTGCGCAGCGGCAGGCGCGCCGTCCTCATCATCCTCTACCCCCGATACTCCCACGCTCTTTACTTGGACTCGTCGAAGAACATTAACAAAAAGGATTACACCCACATCAAGTCTTTCTCGACAGTGCTATGTTTTACTACGGCGTACCGGGTGGAGAGGTCAAGGACAAGAAGAAAAGGGACGGTAGGCCCGCCTTTGGCCATAAGACCGACTTCTGCTGCATCCATCAACCGAGAGATTCTCTTAATGATGGATTCTATGTCCTACACCACATGCTGGAGTACAGACGGGATCATCAGAACCTTCGCATGTCACCTACATCCGGTGATGCCCATATTCTGCAATGGGCAAAGAACTTAGGAGATATCGAGGATCATCGACTTTGAGCTGAGTTCTATCACATCCAGCGTGAACTTGCCCAAATCATCATGAAGGAGGTCGTCGAAAAAACATGGATGTTCTACGAAGAAGGACAAATGTCATGGGAAGACGTCCTAACATGCGTACTCGCTCAGCGTCTCGACCTGAAGCCTTTCACTAAGCTCGGGGACTATCTCCCTGACTTGGATGGATGGCACGACATGTTGAAGTGATTGTCGATATATGACAATGTGTCCGTTTAGTCCATACTTTCTGTATGACGAAACTTTGAGTTATGCACGACGAACCTTTATTTGTGATGTAATTAAACCGTCCACCTTGACTAGCGAAGATCACTCTAGTTAGGGCATTTTGGGTACGATGAACTTTGTTATTTATGCTTATGATATGTTGCTTCTATTTTTGCCAAGTCTGTCTCTTTTTGTTGCTCAACTATATATGTTGCAGATCATCAACTCATGGGACGATGCAGGTGCATAGATCATTGATGGCGAAGAAGTGCTACGCCAGGAGTATAAGACGAGTGGCCGGAGTGTCAGGCCCAGGTGTACCAGTTTCCGATTTCCGAGCGACAGCCAGTAGTTAGTTTAGGTTCACACTAATGCAAGAGAGGGATACAAACTCATGTACCGCATAGTTCAGCTATCACTCATAGTGATAGCTCTTCTCATGTATATCATTGTTTAGATGGATGACGATGTAGTTGCAAGTAATCGAAACTTGTATTGCTATTTTCGATATGATGACGAGAGACCACTTTGTGTTGGATGATGATTATGATGATGACATGATTTGATGAGACTATTTGTATGTATATCTTATGATTACATTTGTATGTGTATGATATGCTAAAGATTATTGTATAAAGCATGTTCAAATAAAAAACAAATATGTAAAAAAAAAGAAACTAATAAAACTAGCAATAGTGAGGGGAATAAAGTTAGCAGTAGCGCCCCCTTACCAATAGCACGTCCTGGTAAAAAGCGCTGCAAATATTAGCAGCAACGCGTTTCAATAAAGCCCGCTACTGCTAGCCATGTATAGCAGTAGCGTGGGATAACACGCGCTACTGCTACATGTTAGCTGTAGCGCCTTATCGGTAGCGCGGCTGCCCGCGCTATTGATAGGCAAAATACCCGCGCTACTGCTAGGCTTTTCCCTAGTAGTGACTTGGGAGATGTGGCAAATCATTTGGACATTCTTATGAACTCCCTTCATGGGTGGAGTAAGGAACATATTGGATATTTGCCTAAAAAGCTTGAAACGGCGCAAAAAATATTAAATGTGTTCTTCAAAAGAAATGACCATACTGCTGTTATGGGAAGAAAGAAAATCCTCGCGGAGATGGAGGAGCTCTTGGTAAAGGAAGAAATCATGTGAAAGCAGAGATCGTGTTTGGACAAAATGAAATGGGGTGATAGGAACACTAAATTCTTTTAGAGAAAGGCCACATGGAGAGCCAAGAAGAATAATATCTCGGCCCTTAAAAGGAGCGACGGGTCCCTCTCTCATGATGTGGACGAGATTAAAGGTATCCCAAATTCATTTTTTAAGAATCTTTACTCTTGTGACAAGATGGTAAAGCCTTCTCATATTATCTCGCTTGTGAAACCTACGGTGAATGATGAGATGAATAATGATCTTTGTAAGGCTTTTTCTGAACAAGATATTAGTGATTCTCTTTCTCAAATTGGTCCGTTGAAGGCTCGAGGACCAGATGATTTTCTAGCTGGGTTTTTTCAGAGGAATTGGGTTTGCTAAAGGAAGATATCGTTCGTGCAGTTCAACAGTTTTTTATTTCGGGATGTATACCGGAGGGGATAAATAATACAACTTTGTGCTTATTCCTAAAGTGAAGAACCCCCGGTCAATAAAAGATTTTTGGCCAACCAGTCTATGCAATGTCATATATAAAATTATCTCCAAGTGTCTTGTCAATAGACTGAGACCTCTGTTGGACGTTATGATTTCTCCTACCCAAAATACATTCATTCCTGGAAGATTAATTTCTGATAATGCTCTCATAGCCTTTGAATGTATGCATTCGTTGAGTACGCTAAAAGATAGCCGGGGTGAATACTATGCGCACAAGCTGGACCTAGCCAAGGCATATGATCGTGTGGACTGGAGGTTCTTGGAAAGTATGCTTCGAGCATAAGGTTTTTCTCCAGTTTGGGTTAAGTGGATTATGATCTGTGCTACGTCAGTGAAATTTCATGTGCGGTTTAATGGCCAAATGTTAGATTCGTTCCAACCTTATTGTGGTCTCAGGTAGGGGAATCCTCTGTCTCCTTACCTATTCCTGTTTGTGGCCCTTTCGTTGTTACTTCATGATGCTACGGCGAATGGGGCTATCCAGGATATTCGGCTGAACATACATGCTCTAGGGGTCTCACATTTATTATTTGCTGATGATAGCCTCCTTTTTTTAGGGTTCTTTGGAGCAAGCTCTGGTCATTACACGGATTTTTGCAGCTTATGAGGAGGGGACGGGTCAATTGTTAAGCCTGGATAAATGTTCCATTTTGTTTGGTAGAAAGTGTAGTCTGGAAGATCAAGTATCTATCTTGGTGGTTCTCAAAATCACTCCTGATGGTTTTAAGGATAAATGTCTTGGTTTACCTGTGCCGGAAGGGCGGATGAAGGCCTGTAAATTTCAGTGTACAAAAGAAAAAGTGATTAAGCGGGGCTCAGAGTGGATAGAAGAATATGCTTCTAGCGGAGTGAAGGAACTCCAGATTAAGTCAGTCGTACAGGCTCTTTGATACGTCCAAAACGTATCTATAATTTCTGCTTGCTCCATGCCACTTTTGGGTGATATTGCTATGATATTCATATACTTCCATACACTTCTGATCATATTTGGACTAACTTACTAATCCAGTGCACCCCAGTGCCAGTTTCTGTTTTCGGCTGTTTTTGTATTTCAGGTTTTCACGTTACGAGAACTGCCAGGAAAAATCCAGAAAAATTATATAAAAAATCAGCGTTTCGGAAACTACCGTGCGTCCGAAGGACAGCCGGGGGGGGGCCACTAGGGCTCCAGGCGCCCTGGCGGCGCCCCCCCTGGGCCGCGCCGGGGGGCGCCTGGGCCCCCCGAAGCTTCCCCGATGCCCCCCTTTGGCATATATTTAAAGCGTCCTCCGAAACCCTCAGAACAGGAACTCTTTTCGCGATCCCATCTCTGTTCCACCGCCGCCGCCGCTTCCAAGATCGGGAGTACCAGGAGAACTCTTCCCGGCACCCTGCCGGAGGGGAGGATCACCACCGGGAGCTTCTCCACCACCATGGACGCCTCCCGGATGACTCATGAGTAGTCTCCCTTGGACCATGAGTCCATGACCAGTAGCTATGTGATGTTCTCCTCCCGTTCTTGTGCTTCACTAATTAGTCCTCGTGAGCTTCCCTACATGATCGAGGCACATATGTAATCCTTATGCTGTTGCTATGTTGAGTTTGCTGGGATCCGATGGATTATGAGATTATGTTCAGATTAGTCTTGAGTAATATATTTGATCTACTTCTTTTATATTTATGTTCATAAGTAATTCTTGCATGTTCTCCGTTGTTATTTATTGCTTTGGCCAAGTAGTAGGTAGTGACTCCAAAAGGGAACGTTATGCTTGATTGTGGGTTCATGCCCCTCGATGACTAGCTTGAGTGACAGAAACATGAGTCTAGGGGATGTGCTGTTGCCACAAGGGGGAAAACAACGGTGCTTGTGCCCGCGGGTGCAAGGATTGTTTACTTTACGCAAAGTTCTTTTAATGCAGTTGTCTGTTGCATTGAGTTTACACTATGGGTGGGACTCGCAACTTAATACCAGCGAGATGTTCTGGATAGATATCTCAAGGTGGATGATTAATAGTAGATATTGATGGATTTCGGTCTACTTACTTTGGCGTACCGCCCATGCTTTGAGCCTCAACCTTTCTCGCAATGTAGTCAGCATTGGTTTGCGTTCGTGGTCCTGTCAATTGCCCAGCTGTAATTCGTTTACCTCACATAGCTGTTTTATCGTCTTTTGGGAGAGAGACATCACTAGTGAACATCATGAGACTCCGGTCCATATTACCATTATTGATCACATCCGCTATTTACCTTTCGTTATTATTTACTATTGCAAACACTATCTATCACTACTATCATTGCTTTTAATCCTTTGTGAACTACAAGGCCGGAGGGATTGACAACCTCTCTGTACTCGTTGGGAGCAAAGTTATTTGTATCTGTGTGCAGGTCCACGTTGATTGCTACTATCTGGCGCCGTAGCAGTTGACACCTACTTGTTGAACCTAGGAGTCTCTGGGGATTCGATCCTTGGCATCTTTGCTAAGGGAAAACACTTCCACAACACTGCATCTTACACCTTCCACTTGGGGTAACCAACAAGGGGTTCGAGGCCCATCAAGGAGTATTTTCTGGTGCCGTTGCCGGGGACTCCACTCTTCAGGATAGGGGAGTTGCATGCTATCTTTTACCTTTGCTTTTTAGTCTTGTTAGTTTACCTTTCATTTTTGCTTTAGTACCCTGATGGGCCTCGAACCCCTCGTTGGTTACCCCAAGTGGAAGGTGTAAGATGCAGTGTTGTGGAAGTGTTTTCCCTTAGCAAAGATGCCAAGGATCGAATCCCCAGAGACTCCTAGGTTCAACAAGTAGGTGTCAACTGCTACGGCGCCAGATAGTAGCAATCAACGTGGACCTGCACACAGATACAAATAACTTTGCTCCCAACGAGTACAGAGAGGTTGTCAATCCCTCCGGCCTTGTAGTTCACAAAGGATTAAAAGCAATGATAGTAGTGATAGATAGTGTTTGCAATAGTAAATAATAACGAAAAGTAAATAGTGGATGTGATCAATGATGGTAATATGGACCGGAGTCTCATGATGTTCACTAGTGATGTCTCTCTCCCAAAAGACGATAAAACAGCTATGTGAGGTAAACGAATTACAGCTGGGCAATTGACAGGACCTACGAACGCAAACCAATGCTGACTACATTGCAAGAAAGGTTGAGGTTCAAAGCATTGGCGGTATGCCAAAGTAAGTAGACCGAAATCCATCAATATCTACTACTAATCATCCACCTTGAGATATATATCCAGAACATCTCGCTGGTATTAAGTTGCGAGTCCCACCCATAGTGTAAACTCAATGCAACAGACAACTGCATTAAAAGAACTTTGCGTAAAGTAAACAATCCTTGCACCCGCGGGCACAAGCACTGTTGTTTTCCCCCTTGTGGCAACATCACATCCCCTAGACTCATGTTTCTGTCACTCAAGCTAGTCATCGAGGGGCATGAACCCACAATCAAGCATAATGTTCCCTCTTGGAGTCACTACTACTACTTGGCCAAAGCAATAAATAACAACGGAGAACATGCAAGAATTACTTATGAACATAAATATAAAAGAGGTGAATCAAATATATTACTCAAGATCAATCTGAACATAATCTCATAATCCATCGGATCCCAGCAAACTCAACATAGCAACAGCATAAGGATTACATATGTGCCTCGATCATGTAGGGCAGCTCACGAGGACTAATTAGTGAAGCACAAGAACGGGAGGAGAACATCACATAGCTACTGGTCATGGACTCATGGTCCAAGGGAGACTACTCACGAGTCATCCGGGAGGCGTCCATGGTGGTGGAGAAGCTCCCGGTGGTGATCCTCCCCTCCGGCAGGGTGCCGGGAAGAGTTCTCCTGGTGCTCCCGATCTTGGAAGCGGCGGCGGCGGCGGAACAGAGATGGGATCGCGAAAAGAGTTCCTGTTCTGAGGGTTTCGGAGGACGCTTTAAATATATGCCAAAGGGGGGCATCGGGGAAGCTTCGGGGGGCCCAGGCGCCCCCCGGCGCGGCCCAGGGGGGGGGCGCCGCCAGGGCGCCTGGAGCCCTGGTGCCCCCCCCCCCACGGCTGTCCTTCGGACGCACGGTAGTTTCCGAAACGCTGATTTTTTATATAATTTTTCTGGATTTTTCCTGGCAGTTCTCGTAACGTGAAAACCTGAAATACAAAAACAGCCGAAAACAGAAACTGGCACTGGGGTGCACTGGATTAGTAAGTTAGTCCAAATATGATCAAAAGTGTATGGAAGTATATGAATATCATAGCAATATCACCCAAAAGTGGCATGGAGCAAGCAGAAATTATAGATACGTTTTGGACGTATCAACATCCCCAAGCTTAATTCCTGCTCGTCCTCGAGTAGGTAAATGATAACAAGAATAATTTCTGTGGTGACATGCTATTAACCATATAGGACTTTTTATAGTCATATGACAAAAGCTTACTGAGACAATGATTCTATAGTAATTAAGTTGCCTCATGAGAAAATCACAAATGACTGAAAGTTTTACAACATGAAACTGAAACATCAAATAGATTTGCAATGAACATGATGTGCAAATATGATAAAGTGATATCTAGCTTGCCCCCTTTAATGAAGCAAAACATAAATGCAGGGGCACCTTCAAGGTTTAAGTGATGACTAGATACAATGATTTCAGAATAAACGATATCACAATCATGCAAAAGACAATGCTACTTTGGGACAATGCACATTACACTCAGAATGACAATCATGCTCTTAGTAGTTGGTGCTTTAACATAAAAGTAAAAGAAAGGTTAAGTGCTAGAGCTTTTTATTTTGAAAACATAGAAGCAATTTTGTCAATGGTAGTAGTACTTCATATGTGTCATGCATAAGACATCCTATAAGTTGCAAGCCTCATGCATCGAATACCAATAGTGCTCGCACCTTGTCCTAATTTGCTCGGATTTCCATGGGTTATCATTGCATTACATATGTTTCAACCAAGTGTCACAAAGGGGTACCTCTATGCCACCTGTACAAAGGTCCAAGGAGATAAATCACATTTGATTTCTCGTTTTTGATAGATCTCAACTTGAGGACATCCATACCGGGACAACATAGAAAATAGATGATGGACTCCTCTTAAATGCATAAGCATATTCTCATAAGAGATTGAGGATTAACGTCCAAGCTAAAACTTCCACCATGATGCATGGCTTTGGTTGGCGGCCCAATGTTCTTCTCTAACAATATGCATACTTATTCAACCCACGGCAAATCACCCTTACCTCAGACAAGACGAACATGCATAGCAACTCACATGATGTTCAACAAAAGTGTGACTGTTGATGGCGTCCCCAGAAACATGGTTACCGCTCAGCAAGCAACTTATAAGAAATAAGATACATAAGCAACATATTCTTTACCACAATAGTTTTGAAGCTACTTTCCCATGAGCTATATACTGCAAAGTTAGTTCGCTTAGTACAAGTGGAGGTTAGCAAAAGACTGGGAGCAACCAACTAAGAGAGCAATGACGGTCATAATCATGCAGAGCGACAAAGCAATATTGAATCAGGCATGGAAGTTATATCGCTACTCAGAAATAAAAGATCATCAAGGCTTGACAGACTTTCTTTACAGTCTTAAATATGCGTGAGCATACGCCAAGTCAATCAAAATAAATTCTCGAAGGAAGATATTACTAAACCATACCACATCATAGGCAAACAAATCAAGTTGGTACTCCAATAACACATTGGGAACCCCCCAGCTATTTGAGATTAACCATAAGAAAACCTGAACTACTAAGCACCATTATGCACGTAGCATCTTTATCATAGACACATTAACCAATGCAACGGAAGCAAACTCTCTTAATAAGGTGAGCATGATAATTAAAGAGAGTTCAAGCAACCAACTAGACAAAAGCTCTTTGAAAAGATAAGCATGAATACTAAGAGCAGAGCATGATAGTAGCTATTAAAAGACAAAGAACACACACAGCATAGATAGACATGAAAACTCTATGTTATGTTCTAGGTAGAAGTGGAGCGTGTTTATCTCCCACATAAAGAATGCTGAGTTCCGACTCGTTATGAAAAACTAAAAAGAAAACTAAAAGCAAGACGCTCCAAGCATAGCACATAACACATGAAGTGATAAAAATATAGCGGAACGAAAGACGAACTGATAATGTTGATGGAGAAGGGGATGCACGGGGGCATCCCCAAGCTTAGACGCTTGAGTCTCCTTGAATATTTCTTGGGGGTGCATGGGGGCATCCCCAAGCTTGAGCGCTTGACACTCCTGAATCTTTTTATCATCTTCCCTCGCACACTTGAAAACTCCCTTCATACATAACTCATCATAATCTGATTAGCGAGGTTAGTACCCTTAATAAAATAATTATACCTTGCTGGAAATAAAGATATTCTTGAAGTTCTACTGTTTCTCAAGATTGCCAAAATGTTTTTGCAAAGAAAAAGCAAGCTCTTGATTTGCAAAGTGAAGGAAAGGCAAAACAGGACAGAACCTGTGAAAAACAGAACAGCAGGTAGTAATTGATCTGTTCGGGATACTTCTGCAACTCAAATCAAAAAACTCAGAACAGATGCACGAAAGACAATTATATAGAGAACGCTGTCGAAGACATTCAGATCAAAAAGATGATCTGGTGATTTTATACGAATTTTTCTATCCAAGGACAGAATCTGTTTCCTGGACAGCACCTCACAACTTTTGAACTTTCTAGCAATCGGAGGCTATACTTGGCACAAATATGAAAAGCAAAGATACAATGATGATGCTACAGCAGTAAACAACATCAAGACACAACAAAAGCAAAAAAATTATTCATGTGGGCTGCCTCCCAAAAGCGCTTTCTTTTATGCCTTTAAGCTAGGCATAATGCATAGATCAAGTTGTATCAATTGAACCATCATCAAGATCATCAAAAAGCTCTTCAATAGTACAACTAGTCTTAAGAGGACTCTCAAACAAAGGCCTCATAGAGATACTTCTAGGTAGAAGACCAAAAGGATAAAAGTCAAGGGAAGATTCATTTATAAATTCATCACATAGAGGTGTTTCTTCCAAAGTCTTTACAGTTTCAACCCCTTTGGCAATAGGTGGATTACTTTTAGAACGGGGAGCCTTCGGAACGTGAACGAACTTAGGCTCCCACTTTGCCGGAGTTTCTACCTTTTTGGTTTTGATCGAGGAGAAGGTAGTTCCTAAGGTATCAAATATTTCCTCAATCTTGTCTATCCTAGAAGAGTCCAAGTCATGGAATTTGACGGTCTCCAAAATTTTAAAAAATTTATGCATGGAGCTATCAAGTCTATTCAAATTCCCTTGGATCTTACGATCCAACTCATTCATCTTATTAATGCTTGGCATCTCTAGCTCTATCCTTTCAAGTTTTTTCATAATGTGAGCTAGGGTGATGTCCTCTCGAATGCTAACAACAGGGAGATTCCCAACAAGATTTTCAATAATACTAAGAGACTCCCAAACTGGGGCCTCCAGGAAATTCCCATTGATTGCAGTATCTAGAATAAACCTATTCCAAGAAGTAATTCCAACATAAAAATTTCTAAGTAAGATAGTAGTAGGTTGCTTCTTGGTGGCTCTTTTTTGTGAATCATTAATTCTATACCAAGCATCTTTCAAACTTTCCCCACCTCTTTGTTTAAAGGTGAGAACTTCTGCCTCGTCAAATACAAAAGGACTCGACATAATGACAATTAAAGAACTAGATAACTATTTTTGTGATTTTCGATAAAAGGGTACTAAAGCAAAAATGAAAGGTAAACTAACAAGACTAAAAAGCAAAGGTAAAAGATAGCGTGCAACTCCCCTATCCTGAAGAGTGGAGTCCCCGGCAACGGCGCCAGAAAATACTCCTTGATGGGCCTCGAACCCCTCGTTGGTTACCCCAAGTGGAAGGTGTAAGATGCAGTGTTGTCGAAGTGTTTTCCCTTAGCAAAGATGCCAAGGATCGAATCCCCAGAGACTCCTCGGTTCAACAAGTAGGTGTCAACTGCTACGGCGCCAGATAGTAGCAATGAACATGGACCTGCACACAGATACAAATAACTTTGCTCCCAACGAGTACAGAGAGGTTGTCAATCCCTCCGGCCTTGTAGTTCACAAAGGATTAAAAGCAATGATAGTAGTGATAGATAGTGTTTGCAATAGTAAATAATAACGAAAAGTAAATAGTGGATGTGATCAATGATGGCAATATGGACCGGAGTCTCATGATGTTCACTAGTGATGTCTCTCTCCCAAAAGACGATAAAACAGCTATGTGAGGTAAACGAATTACAGCTGGGCAATTGACAGGACCTACGAACGCAAACCAATGCTGACTACATTGCAAGAAAGGTTGAGGTTCAAAGCATGGGCGGTACGCCAAAATAAGTAGACCGAAATCCATCAATATCTACTAGTAATCATCCACCTTGAGATATCTATCCAGAACATCTCGCTGGTATTAAGTTGCGAGTCCCACCCATAGTGTAAACTCAATGCAACAGACAACTGCATTAAAAGAACTTTGCGTAAAGTAAACAATCCTTGCACCCGCGGGCACAAGCACCGTTGTTTTCCCCCTTGTGGCAACAGCACATCCCCTAGACTCATGTTTCTGTCACTCAAGCTAGTCATCGAGGGGCATGAACCCACAATCACGCATAACGTTCCCTCTTGGAGTCACTACCTACTACTTGGCCAAAGCAATAAATAACAACGGAGAACATGCAAGAATTACTTATGAACATAAATATATAAGAGGTGAATCAAATATATTACTCAAGATCAATCTGAACATAATCTCATAATCCATCGGATCCCAGCAAACTCAACATAGCAACAGCATAAGAATTACATATGTGCCTCGATCATGTAGGGCAGCTCACAAGGACTAATTAGTGAAGCACAAGAACGGGAGGAGAACATCACATAGCTACTGGTCATGGACTCATGGTCCAAGGGAGACTACTCACGAGTCATCCGGGAGGCGTCCATGGTGGTGGAGAAGCTCCCGGTGGTGATCCTCCCCTCCGGCCGGGTGCCGGGAAGAGTTCTCCTGGTGCTCCCGATCTTGGAAGCGGCGGCGGCGGCGGAACAGAGATGGGATCGCGAAAAGAGTTCCTGTTCTGAGGGTTTCGGAGGACGCTTTAAATATATGCCAAAGGGGGGCATCGGGGAAGCTTCGGGGGGCCCAGGCGCCCCCCCGGCGCGGCTCGG
>LR738710.1:905590743-905641123 GCA_902687465.1 Secale cereale | reverse complement strand
CGGCTGTCCTTCGGACGCACGGTAGTTTCCGAAACGCTGATTTTTTATATAATTTTTCTGGATTTTTCCTGGCAGTTCTCGTAACGTGAAAACCTGAAATACAAAAACAGCCGAAAACAGAAACTGGCACTGGGGTGCACTGGATTAGTAAGTTAGTCCAAATATGATCAAAAGTGTATGGAAGTATATGAATATCATAGCAATATCACCCAAAAGTGGCATGGAGCAAGCAGAAATTATAGATACGTTTTGGACGTATCATACCCTTTTATCGAAAATCACAAAAATAGTTATCTCGTTCTTTAATTGTCATTATGTCGAGTCCTTTTGTCTTTGACGAGGCAGAAGTTCTCACCTTTAAACAAAGAGGTGGGGAAAGTTTGAAAGATGCTTGGTATAGAATTAATGATTCACAAAAAAGAGCCACCAAGAAGCAACCTACTACTATCTTACTTAGAAATTTTTATGTTGGAATTACTTCTTGGAATAGGTTTATTCTAGATACTGCTATCAATGGGAATTTCCTGGAGGCCCCAGTTTGGAAGTATCTTAGTATTATTGAAAATCTTGTTGGGAATCTCCCTGTTGTTAGCATTCGAGAGGACATCACCCTAGCTCACATTATGAAAAAACTTGAAAGGGTAGAGCTAGAGATGCCAAGCATTAATAAGATGAATGAGTTGGATCGTAAGATCCAAGGGAATTTGAATAGACTTGATAGCTCCATGCATAAATTTTTTAAAATTTTGGAGACCGTCAAATACCATGACTTGGACTCTTCTAGGATAGACAAGATTGAGGAAATATTTGATACCTTAGGAACTACCTTCTCCTCGCTCAAAACCAAAAAGGTAGAAACTCCGGCAAAGCGGGAGCCTAAGTTCGTTCACGTTCCGAAGGCTCCCCGTTCTAAAAGTAATCCACCTATTGCCAAAGGGGTTGAAACTGTAAAGACTTTGGAAGAAACACCTCTATGTGATGAATTTATAAATGAATCTTCCCTTGACTTTTATCCTTTTGGTCTTCTACCTAGAAGTATCTCTATGAGGCCTTTGTTTGAGAGTCCTCTTAAGACTAGTTGTATTATTGAAGAGCTTTTTGATGATCTTGATGATGGTTCAATTGATACAACTTGATCTATGCATTATGCCAAGCTTAAAGGCATAAAAGAAAGCGCTTTTGGGAGGCAGCCCACATGAATAAAATTTTTGCTTTTGTTGTGTCTTGATGTTGTTTACTGCTGTAGCATCATCATTGTATCTTTGCTTTTCATATTTGTGCCAAGTATAGCCTCTGATTGCTAGAAAGTTCAAAAGTTGTGAGGTGCTGTCCAGGAAATAGATTCTGTCCTTGGATAGAAAAATTCGTATAAAATCACCAGATCATCTTGTTGGTCTGAATTTTTTCGAAAGCGTTCTCTATACAATTGTCTTTCGTGCCTCTGTTCTGAGTTTTTAGATTTGAGTTGCAGAAGTATCCCGAACAGATCAATTACTACCTGCTGTTCTGTTTTTCACAGATTCTGTCCTGTTTTGCCTTTCCTTCACTTTGCAAATCAAGAGCTTGCTTTTTCTTTGCAAAAACCTTTTGGCAATCTTGAGAAACAGTAGAACTTCAAGAATATCTTTATTTCCAGCAAGGTATAATTATTTTATTAAGGGTACTAACCTCGCTAATCAGATTATGATGAGTTATGTATGAAGGGAGTTTTCAAGTGTGCGAGGGAAGATGATAAAAAGATTCAGGAGTGTCAAGCGCTCAAGCTTGGGGATGCCCCCGTGCACCCCCAAGAAATATTCAAGGAGACTCAAGCGTCTAAGCTTGGGGATGCCCCCGTGCATCCCCTTCTCCATCAACATTATCAGTTCGTCTTTCGTTCCACTATATTTTTATCACTTCATGTGTTATGTGCTATGCTTGGAGCGTCTTGCTTTTAGTTTTCTTTTTAGTTTTTCATAACGAGTCGGAACTCAGCATTCTTTATGTGGGAGAGAAACACGCTCCACTTCTACCTAGGACATAACATAGAGTTTTCATGTCTATCTATGATGTGTGTGTTCTTTGTCTTTTAATAGCTACTATCATGCTCTGCTCTTAGTATTCATGCTTATCTTTTCAAAGAGCTTTTGTCTAGTTGGTTGCTTGAACTCTCTTTAGTAATCATGCTCACCTTATTAAGAGAGTTTGCTTCCGTTGCATTGGTTAATGTGTCTATGATAAAGATGCTACGTGCATAATGGTGCTTAGTAGTTCAGGTTTTCTTATGGTTAATCTCAAATAGCTGGGGGGTTCCCAATGTGTTATTGGAGTACCAACTTGATTTGTTTGCCTATGATGTGGTATGGTTTAGTAATATCTTCCTTCGAGAATTTATTTTGATTGACTTGGCGTATGCTCACGCATATTTAAGACTGTAAAGAAAGTCTGTCAAGCCTTGATGATCTTTTATTTCTGAGTAGCGATATAACTACCATGCCTGATTCAATATTGCTTTGTCGCTCTGCATGATTATGACCGTCATTGCTCTCTTAGTTGGTCGCTCCCAGTCTTTTGCTAACCTCCACCTGTACTAAGCGAACTAACTTTGCAGTATATAGCTCATGGGAAAGTAGCTTAAAAACTATTGTGGTAAAGAATATGTTGCTTATGTATCTTATTTCTTATAAGTTGCTTGCTGAGCGGTAACCATGTTTCTGGGGACGCCATCAACTGTCACACTTTTGTTGAACATCATGTGAGTTGCTATGCATGTTTGTCTTGTCTGAAGTAAGGGTGATTTGCCGTGGGTTGAATAAGTATGCATATTGTTAGAGAAGAACATTGGGCCGCCAACCAAAGCCATGTATCATGGTGGAAGTTTTAGCTTGGACATTAATCATCAATCTCTTATGAGAATATGCTTATGCATTAAAGAGGAGTCCATCATCTATTTTCTATGTTGTCCCGGTATGGATGTCCTCAAGTTGAGATCTATCAAAAATGAGAAATCAAATGCGATTTATCTCCTTGGACCTTTGTACAGGTGGCATAGAGGTACCCCTTTGTGACACTTGGTTGAAACATATGTAATGCAATGATAACCCATGGAAATCAGAGCTAATTAGGACAAGGTGCGAGCACTATTGGTATTCGATGCATGAGGCTTGCAACTTATAGGATGTCTTATGCATGACACATATGAAGTACTACTACCGTTGACAAAATTGCTTCCATGTTTTCAAAATAAAAAGCTCTAGCACATAACCATTTCTTCAAGCACCAACTACTGAGAGCATGATTGTCATTCTGAGTGTAATGTGCATTGTCCCAAAGTAGCATTGTCTTTTGCATGATTGTGATATCGTTTATTCTGAAATCATTGTATCTAGTCATCACTTAAACCTTGAAGGTGCCCCTGCATTTATGTTTTGCTTCACTAAAGGGGGCAAGCTAGATATCACTTTATCATATTTGCACATCATGTTCATTGCAAATCTATTTGATGTTTCAGTTTCATGTTGTAAAACTTTCAGTCATTTGTGATTTTCTCATGAGGCAACTTAATTACTATAGAATCATTGTCTCAGTAAGCTTTTGTCATATGACTATAAAAAGTCCTATATGGTTAATAGCATGTCAGCACAGAAATTATTCTTGTTATCATTTACCTACTCGAGGACGAGTAGGAATTAAGCTTGGGGATGTTGATACGTCCAAAACGTATTTATAATTTCTGCTTGCTCCATGCCACTTTTGGGTGATATTGCTATGATATTCATATACTTCCATACACTTTTGATCATATTTGGACTAACTTACTAATCCAGTGCACCCCAGTGCCAGTTTCTGTTTTCGGCTGTTTTTGTATTTCAGGTTTTCACGTTACGAGAACTGCCAGGAAAAATCCAGAAAAATTATATAAAAAATCAGCGTTTCGGAAACTACCGTGCGTCCGAAGGACAGCCGGGGGGGCCACCAGGGCTCCAGGCACCCTGGCGGCGCGCCCCCCCTGGGCCGCGCCGGGGGGGCGCCTGGGCCCCCCGAAGCTTCCTCGATGCCCCCCTTTGGCATATATTTAAAGCGTCCTCCGAAACCCTCAGAACAGGAACTCTTTTCGTGATCCCATCTCTGTTACGCCGCCGCCGCCGCTTCCAAGATCGGGAGCACCATGAGCACTCTTCCCGGCACCCGGCCGGAGGGGAGGATCACCACCGGGAGCTTCTCCACCACCATGGACGCCTCCCGGATGACTCGTGAGTAGTCTCCCTTGGACCATGAGTCCATGACCAGTAGCTATGTGATGTTCTCCTCCCGTTCTTGTGCTTCACTAATTAGTCCTCTTGAGCTGCCCTACATGATCGAGGCACATATGTAATCCTTATGCTGTTGCTATGTTGAGTTTGCTGGGATCCGATGGATTATGAGATTATGTTCAGATTGGTCTTGAGTAATATATTTGATCTACTTCTTTTATATTTATGTTCATAAGTAATTCTTGCATGTTCTCCGTTGTTATTTATTGCTTTGGCCAAGTAGTAGGTAGTGACTCCAAGAGGGAACGTTATGCTTGATTGTGGGTTCATGCCCCTCGATGACTAGCTTGAGTGACAGAAACATGAGTCTAGGGCATGTGCTGTTGCCACAAGGGGGAAAACAATGGTGCTTGTGCCCGTGGGTGCAAGGATTGTTTACTTTACGCAAAATTCTTTTAATGCAGTTGTCTGTTGCATTGAGTTTACACTATGGGTGGGACTCGCAACTTAATACCAGCGAGATGTTCTGGATAGATATCTCAAGGTGGATGATTAGTAGTAGATATTGATGGATTTTGGTCTACTTACTTTGGTGTACCGCCCATGCTTTGAGCCTCAACCTTTCTTGCAATGTAGTCAGCATTGGTTTGCGTTCGTGGTCCTGTCAATTGCCCAGCTGTAATTCGTTTACCTCACATAGTTGTTTTATCGTCTTTTGGGAGAGAGACATCACTAGTGAACATCATGAGACTCCGGTCCATATTACCATCATTGATCACATCCGCTATTTACCTTTCGTTATTATTTACTATTGCAAACACTATCTATCACTACTATCATTGCTTTTAATCCTTTGTGAACTACAAGGCCGGAGGGATTGACAACCTCTATGTACTCGTTGGGAGCAAAGTTATTTGTATCTGTGTGCAGGTCCACGTTGATTGCTACTATCTGGCGCCGTAGCAGTTGACACCTACTTGTTGAACCTAGGAGTCTCTGGGGATTCGATCCTTGGCATCTTTGCTAAGGGAAAACACTTCCACAACACTGCATCTTACACCTTCCACTTGGGGTAACCAACGAGGGGTTCGAGGCCCATCACTCTTCCGGTCTATGCCAAGGGTATTTTTAAATTTCTGGCTTCTCTTTGTGAAGAGTAATCCCAGATCATTAGGAATTTTTGGTGGGGTGACCAGGAGGATAGGAAGAAAAGTCATTGGCTGGCATGGGCGAAGTTGACAAGACCCATAGGTGAAGGAGGTATGGTCTTTAGAGATTTGTGATTATTTAATCAAGCACTTTTGACGAAACAGGCTTGGCATTTATTGGTTTTTCCGGACTCGCTATGTGCCAAAGTGATGAAAGATAAGTATTATCCTCATGGGATTTTGCTAGACATTGTATTCCCTCAGGTGACGTCGACTACTTGACAGGGTATTATGCATGGTCTTGAGCTACTGAAAAAGGGGGTCATTTGGAGAGTTCGCGATGGTGCAAATATAAATATATGGAGAGATAATTGGCTTCCTTGAGATTTGGGTCTTCAAATTTCTGGAAAAAGAAATAAACCAGACTCAAATGGGTGTCTGAATTATTCATCGGTGGCTCAAAAAGATGGAATGAGAATCTTATTCGGCATTTGTTCTTTCCACATGATGCTGAGGAAATTTTGAAGTTGCGTATTATGACTTTTGGTTAGGGAGATTTCATTGCTTGGCACTACGAGAAAAATGATTTGTTCTCGATTAAAAGTGCGTATAAACTAGCGCTCAAACTTAAGGACTCTACGATTGAGTTAGGGAGTTCAAGTGGTGCTGCTAATGGGGAAAGGAGGCTTTGGAACATTATTTGGAAGGCTCGGGTCTTTCAGAAAATCAGAATTCTTGCATGGCGTGCTGCTGCACACAGTTTGGCGGTTCTATTTAACAGAGTTAAACACCACCAAACTACCATTGGTTTGTGTTCGATTTTTGGAGTAGAAGATGAATCTATATTTCATGCACTGGTAAGCTGTCCCAAGGCTCGTGCACTACGTTTGGCGGTAAGGGAGGTCTGGAATTTACCAGATGAAATGTTTTTCAATTTTTTTGGGGCCGGATTGGTTACTTATCTTATTGGATCAAGTAAGGCCGCCGGTGCGTGAGCAAATTATATTCATGTTTTGGAGGGCATGGCACCTGAGGAATGATTTGATTTTTGGTAAGGGAAAGGAAAAAATCTCCAACTCCGTGAGTTTCATTCAGAATTATTGGGCGTCCTTCTCGTCATGTCATCCCAATGTGAAGATGGAGATTAGCATCAAAGGTAAAGAGAGGATGGATGGCCTAAATTTTATTAATGATATGCAAACGAATGTTGTGACTTGGCATGCTCCCGCTACGGAGGTAAGATTAATGTTTACGCAAGTTATGTGGAGGCCTTAAGGGCTGCAAGTGTGGGCGTCGTGGCCAGGAACCATATTGGAGAAGTTATCATTTCGTCCTGGGATTATATTGGGGTGTGCAATAGCACGGATGAAGCAGAACTGAAAGCGACCCTTGCGGGGCTGTACATTGGAATTGCTCCCCACAAGGCCATCATTTTAGAAACTGATTGTTCTTTTGTGGCTTCTTTCCTTGGAGATGATCTTCTAGACAGGTCTTCTCTAATTGATCTAAAGACAAAAGCATTGAGTTTATCCAAGTTGATGATAAATTGCAAGATATCCAAGATAAACAAAAGGGCTAACAAGGTGGTGCACGAGACAGCGAAATTCAGCTTTGATAATAGGTCCGATGGTGTGCTCCTTAATAGTGTTTTGCCCTGCGTGGCTGATTTTGTAACGGATGATTGTATGAATATTTTAGATTAATTAATATATGGGGTGTTAACAAAGGAAATGGCACTCTTCTATTACTAGTCAATGTGTACGTGCAGTGCACATTAATTTGGAAGTATATTAAATACATGTGGATATTAAGTAGGATATTATTTGCGAGTACTGTGATTCGGTGCCTAGGCTCATTTGCACCCGATCAGAAAAAAAAAAAATCGAAAAAAATACTAGAAAAATTCAAAAAAATCCAATTTTCCCCATGGTAGAAAATTTATTGCGTGAGGTGTGCTCCAAATATTAGCTCATTTGAACATATGAGTAACTCTCAGCAAAAAAGACAAATCGGGTCAAAATAGTACGTAAACAGTAAACTGTTTTACAGACGTCGAATTTGTTTTTTTTGCCGAGAGTTGCTCAGTTGTCCAAATCATATGAAAATTGGGTCGGACCTCACGCACCAAATTGTCTACCATGGGATATTTTTTTGATTTTTTTCTAGTGTTTTTTTTGAATTTTTTATTAAACATGGGTGCAGATGAACCCGGGCTCAGAAAAGGATTTTCCATTATTTGTGTTATTATCTGATTAACACTATATTTGGCATGAAATTAACTGCACGCTAAACGTGTTGAGTGTTCGATATTGAAGCGGTCTAGGTCGTTGGATTGACATGATTTGATCGCCGAGATTAATTGGATCTGCCATTTGGGTCTTCTTATATTGATATAGATATAGATACTACAAACAGAGATACCCTGAATTAACTAATTCTCAATTGACTGATTATCACTTCTTAATTATTTTTAGTTGATCCAAGCTTTGATAGTTTTTTTTCCCGATGTTTTTTAGCAGTCACCACAAATTGCATTAAATATGGGGATTACAACGCGAACAAATGTTGAAACCATACAAAACCATCATAAATGGGAAATGGTCATCATAAAGGATGGTGACATGAAGTATTGCCAAGGGCATCTGATACGTCCAAAACGTATCTATAATTTCTGCTTGATCCATGCTTCTTTTGTGTGATATTGCTATGATATTTATGCACTTCCATACACTTTTGATCATATTTGTACTAACCTATTAACTCAGTGCACCACAGTGCCAGTTCCTGTTTTCTGCTGTTTTTCTATTTCAGGTTTCCCCCATATTAAAAGTGCTTCAAAAATTCCGGAAAAAATACAGGAAAAATCAGCGTACAGGAAGCTTCGAGAAAAACCAAAGCGGGGCCAGAGGGGAGCCAGGGGTGGCCCAGGCGGCGACCCGGTGTGGCCCCACCCCTGGCCGCGCCAGGGGGCGCCTGGGGCCCCCTCTCCGCCTCTGGTGACCCCCCTTCGTATATATATATTTCTCCCGTCGCGGAAACCCTGATTCCAGAACCTTTTTTTCCAGAAGCAATTCCGATCTCCGCCGCCATTGCATGTTTTATGGGAAATATCATGTGATTAGACTATGTTAATGTTGTTGGGAGTTGCCACTAGTGAAAGTATGAAGCCTAGGCCTTGTTTCCACCATTGCAATACCATTTGTGCTCACGTTTATCACTTGTTTGCTTGCTGCACTTTTTATTACAGATTTATATTACTTTGCTTTGCCACTCCTATCATCCATATTTTACCATCTCTTCGCCGAACTAGTGCACCTATACAACTCCTAGTTGTATTAGGTGTGTTGGGGACACAAGAGACTTCTTGTATCTTAGTTGCAGGGTTGCTTGAGAGAGACCATCTTCAACCTCTACTTCCCTGAGTTCGATAAACCTTAGGTCATCCACTTGAGGGAAATTGCTGCTGTCCTACAAACCTCTGCGCTTGGAGGCCCAACATAGTCTACAAGAATAGAAGCGTGTGTAGACATCAAGCTATTTCTGGCGCCGTTGCCGGGGAAGTAAGTGTTCAAAGGTATATCTTTAGATCTTGCAATTAAATCTTTTCGTTTCTTGTTTTTAGTTTCACTAGTTATGTTTATGGAAAACCGCACTCTTAGTTCGCTGCTTGGGGAAGGCCGCTTTACCACACCCGTGGTAGAGAAGTCTCCTCCACCTACTGAATGTATCCCGTTCCAAATACCACTTGGGATAATTGAAATAATTAGGAATGATTGTTATGATGGGACAGTCAATCCTAGTATTCATTTGTTGAAACTTACAGAACTTTGTGAGTTGTTTAAGATTTCAGGTTTGACAAGAGATGGAGTCGTGAGGAAATTATTTGCCTTGTCACTGAAAGGAAAAGCATTGGAATGGTATAGGCTACTAGATGACTCTCACCTGCTGGATTGGGAAGAGATCCAGTCTCTCTTTTACTCCAAGTTTTATCCTCTTCATGAAGTCCATGAGAATAGGAATTATGTTTATAATTTCTATCCTCATGACGGAGAGAGCATAGCTCAAGCTTGGGGGAGACTGAAAACGTTAATGCTAAAATGTCCTAACCATGGGCTCCCCAAAGATTTGATTATTACTAATTTCTATGCGAGGCTCCCTCGACAGGATAAAGATTTGCTCGATGCTTCCTCTATGGGTTCTTTCACAAACGAAAAGATTGATGCTAAATGGAAACTCCTTGAAAGAATTCAACGCAACACTGAAGATTGGGAGAGCGACAAAGGTAAAGAGTCAGGTATAATTTATGAGTATGATTGCATTAAGTCCTTTGTTGAAACTGCAAGTTTTAATAAGTTTAGTGCTAAGTTTGGGCTTGATTCTCAACTCCTTGTTGATTTCCTCAAATCTTTTGCTTCACATCTTAATATGCCTAAGGAGGATTGGATCAAGCATCATGAACCTTTTAAAGAGATTTGCAAAGAAAATGAAATTGTTCATGATGATTGCAACATGCATGATCCAATTCCTAAAAATGAAGTTTTATATAAGCATGTTAATTTTTGTGGAGTGGATAGACCTTGTGAAAGGCCTATGATTGAAGAAGAGAAGTATTGTAAGCAACATAAGCATGAAAGAACAATCACTTGGGTCAAATATTTAAATGAAATTGCTAGAGAATTGTGTGACCTTTATCCTTTTACTTGTGAACTTTGCTGTATAGAGGGTCACTTTAATTTTCAATGCATGCACTTTCAAAACATAACTGTTAACTAGTTGTGTGATAACATGATCACCCCTGATCTTTATGATGAGCTTATGTTATTTTTGATGTGTGAAGAGTTATCAGAAAAGACTTCTTGGCTAGATGTTAATGCCATAGGAATAAAAAACACTTTGCAAAATTGCCATCTCTATTGTGTTGTTAATTGCCATAAAAATGATTACATAAGTAAGATTAGAAAGGAGGGAACTTTACCAAAGTATAAAAATGTCTCTTATATTTCTGCTAATAAAAAGGAGAGTTTCTCCCGAGTTTCCCCTATTGTTTCTAATGATAAACCAGGATATGTGGAGAAGCTTCATCTCCAACCACTCCCTCCTAAGGTGAAGAAGAAGAAAAAGAAGAGGAGGAGGAAGAGGAGCAAGAAGGAAGAAGAATGGGTATCAACCTGGCCTAAGCATATTCCTCCCATCAACTTTTATCCTAACGGTTGTAAGTTTAAAGAAGAAGGTGAAGTTTATTGCCTTAATTATCATCTTGATGATACGTCCGTAGGTACTATTGAAGATGATTTTGATTATGATATGCATGTTACTTATTGTGATTGGGGAAATGATGATAATGCTATTTATGATCTTGAAAATCTTTTTGGTACCAACTCTGAAAGTGATGATATGGAAAGCTCTAAGCTTGGGGATGATAGGATTGCAAATCCTTTACCCACTAGTGATATGATAATCGAAAATTCTTTTGCTAGTAAGAATAAAGACAACATGTTTACAAATATAATTGCTAGCAATGATAATGCTCTTCTTTACTATGATGATGTTATAACTCCTATCTATAGCGATTATAAAGGTACCTATGACATAAGGAGAAATTATCCTTATGAAACTTGTCATAATCATGGAGGGAATTACTCCCTTGTTGAACACCATCTTCCTAATACACAATTAATCTATAGTGTTCAAGTTGTTTATGATAGTCCTACTCCCACTATTACCAATGAGAAAGATTATGCTTATGTGGAGAGTAAGAGTACCTTTTTGCATGTGGATCATGGTAACAATGCTTTATGTGATGCTTATATTGTTGAGTTTATTCGTGATCCCACTGAAAATTATTATGAGAAGGGAAAATATGCTTATAGATATTTCAATAATATCAAGTTCCCTCTCTTTATGTTGAAGGTTTTGAAGCTGCACTTGTTTTGTCTTCCTATGCTTATTGCTTTGTGCTTCAATGAATTATTCTATTGCAATATTCCTATGCATAGGAAGCATGTTAGGCTTAAATGTGTTTGGTATTTGCTTCTTGATGCTCTCTTTTGTTCTTCAACTCTTATTCCTACGAGAGCATCATTAAAGTCTTAAGCCTATCTTTATGGCTATAAAGAAAGAGCTCTAGGGAGACAACCCTTGTTATCTTTGCTTTCAGTTTGTTCTTTCAGTTTTTAGTGGTCTTGATGTTTGTTACTACTGTAGCAACATCATTGTATCTTTTCTTTTCAGCTTTGTGCCAAGTTTAGCCTCCGATTGCAAGGAAGTTCAAAAGTTGTGACGTGCTGTCCAGAAAAACAGATTCTGTCCTTGGACAGAAAAATTCGTATAAAATCACCAGATCATCTTTTGATCTGAATTTTTTTGAAAGCGTGCTCTATACAATTGGCTTTCGAGCGTCTGTTCTGAGTTTTTTGATTTGAGTCACAGAAGTGCCCCGAAAAAATTATTTACTACCTGCTGGTCTGTTTTTCACAGATTCTGTCCTGTTTTGCCTTTTCTTCGTTTTGCAAACCTTGAGCTTGCTTTTTCTTTGCAAAAACCTTTTGGCAATCTTGAGAAACAGTAGCTCTTCAAGATTATCCTTATTTCCAGTAGGGCAAAATTATTTTATTATGGGTACTAACCTCGCTAATCAGATTATGATGAGTTATGTATGAAGGGAGTTTTCAAGTGTGCGAGGGAAGATGATAAAAGAAGATTCAGGAGGGTCAAACGCTCAAGCTTGGGGATGCCCCCGTGCACCCCCAAGAAATATTCAAGAAGACTCAAGCGTCTAAGCTTGGGGATGCCCCCATGCATCCCCTTCTCCATCAACAATTATCAGTTCGTCTTTCGTTCCACTATATTTTAATCACTTCATGCATTATGTGCTATGCTTGGAGCGTCTTGCTCTTAGTTTCCTTTTTAGTTTTCTTTAGCTTTGCTTGCTGTTCATAACAAGTTAGAACCCAGCTTTCTTTGTGTGGGAGAGAAACACGCTCCACTTCAACCTAGAACACAACATAGGATTTTTCATGATTATCTTTGCTGTGTGTGTTCTTTGTCTTTCCATAGCTACTGTCATGTTTAGCTCTTAGTTTTCATGCTTTTCTTTTTAAAGAGCTTTTGTTTAGTTGGTTGCTGAACTCTCTTGAGTTTCCATGTTTATCTTGTTAAGAGAGTTTGCCTGTTGCACTGAGTTGTGTGTCTTAACTTAAAGTAGGTAATTGAGGTTGCTATTTAATTTCAGTAGTAACTTGCAATAGTTTTGAGGTATTGCCATGAGTAATGTCTGAACTTTTGGTGTCAAGAGCTTTAGCCTATTAGTGATAGATGTCGTATTTTGGGCAATCCGTGTTTATTTTCGAAAACCTACAAAATAGTTGAGAACTTTAGCTACTAGATGGATCACTAATCTTTGGAGGGATCGAATATTAGAGTACACTCACGTACCATGAGCCGAGCATGCGCAAGGATAACCAAACCCCCATACACTCCTCCTCGGGGTACTTGTCTCTTTGTGAACCTCCTAATTAGATTGAGAGTTACCGATAATAAGTGCATGAGTTCTTCGGACTAATGTGAGTATTCGAAGGTTGACCCTTCCACCTATCCATATTTTTCTAGCCTCTTCGGTGCCGTGCATTGCCCTTTCTCACCTCGAGAGTTGGCGCATACTTCGCCGGTGCATCCAAATCCTTGGCACGATACGCTCTGTCATCATAAGCCTCATTATATCCTTCCTCAAAACAGCCACCATACCTACCTATTAAGGCATTTCGATAGCCTTTCCAAGATACATTGCCATGCAACATCCATCTTCTCATGACTTGATCTTCATGTCATACATGCTTTTGCTTGATCGATGAGCCGCATGCTAGTTGGGCCTTGCCCTAATCATTGCTACATGACGCGCTAGTATCATTGCATATCCTGCTACACTGGCAGAGGCATACATTTGCATACATCATGATAGTTTCATTTTCTTTATGTTGAGTACTTTTGTAAAGTGTGAAAGATCTTCTATACTTCTTGTAATACATAGAGTGTTGCCCCTAAAGTGAGGGAAAGATCCCAAAGAGGACAAAATCAAAAGATCCCAAAGAGGACAAATGAGAGTTAAATAGAAAGAGCCATTGAGGCCACAAAAAAAATAAAAAAAAGAGAAAAAAGAGAAAAAGAAATAAAAAGAGAGAAGGGGGCACACTACTATTTCTTTTGAGAGATCCACACTCGTACTCCATCTTATACCTTGTACTCTATAGAGATTATCATTCATGCATATAGCTATGTGGGGACCTTCACACTATAGAACTTGGCTTGTATATTCCAATGTTGAGCCTCCTCAAAAGAGCTCTAGGTCTTCTTGAGCAAGCAAGTTGGATGCACCCCCACTAGTTCCATTGGAGAGCTTACCTTAGTTCATATGTGCATCCGTTGCATGGCAATCCCTACTCCTCACATCATATCTATCATTTGGCTTTCTCTCGCCGATGATTGTCCTCATTGATGTGAGCCCTTCACACCTTTTTTGTCTTCCCCCTCCATCATTTTTCTCTTTTTGCCATCCTAAGTGTCGACTTTCTTGCTTACGCTCATCCATTGCATGAGTGCTCAAAATATCGAAAGGGAGTGGATCATTTTGACTTGTACCTGGCTGACGGTCTGGGGATGAGTCAAGATAAGATTCCAAAGAAGACCAAGTGTGAAACTTTAGTAGATTAAGTTCTCAACAATACAAAAACTATGTTTTACTCTCTCGTATATCCCTATCCCCTTTCTTGCACGCAAACACCATTTGGAGACATTCGAGTCACGGACAGCGAGAGCTCTTGCACCTTTATGTTCTTATGTTGCTTGTTACAATGCTAATATAGACTCTTGATTGTTATGACTTGAATTGAATTACATGCCTTGATTGCTTTACTTAAAAAGTTCTTATATGGTTGGTAGCATGTCACCACAGAAATTATGCTTGTTATCATTTACCTACTCGAGGACGAGCAGGAATTAAGCTTGGGGATGTTGATACGTCCAAAACGTATCTATAATTTCTGCTTGCTCCATGCTTCTTTTGTGTGATATTGCTATGATATTTATGCACTTCCATACACTTTTGATCATATTTGGACTAACCTATTAACTCAGTGCACCACAGTGCCAGTTCCTGTTTTCTGCTGTTTTTCTATTTCAGGTTTCCCCCATATTAAAAGTGCTCCAAAAATTCCGGGAAAAATACAGGAAAAATCAGCGTACAGGAAGCTTCGAGAAAAACCAAAGCGGGGCCAGAGGGGAGCCAGGGGTAGCCCAGGCGGCCACCCGGCGCGGCCCCACCCCTGGCCGCGCCAGGGGGGCGCCTGGGGCCCCATCTCCGCCTCTGGTGACCCCCCTTCGCATATATATTTCTCCCGTCGCGGAAACCCTGATTCCATAACCCTTTTTTCCAGAAGCAATTCCGATCTCCGCCGCCATCGCCACCAAGTTTCGGGGGACCAGAATTCCTGTGCCGGCATCCTGCCGGGACGGGGAAGTGCCCCCGGATTCATCTCCATCGACGTTGCTTCCTCCCTCCATGATGCGGGAGTAGTTCCTCCTCGGGGCTGAGGTTTCTACCAGTAGCTATGTGGTCAATTCTCTCTCCCATGATGTGATCTTTGTTGTGATCATAGGCTATGTTAATCTAGGGTGATCCCATGATATTTCCCCTTCCTCTATGTATTGGATTGATGTACTCACTTGTCTTTATCTAGTATAATCCCCGAGACCAAGGTGACAGCGGTCTATTGGACATGGATTAGAAGAATATTTTCATGAGTGATTTCCTCTTTTGTGTGTTGATTGAAGATTGAGAGTCTCTTGGTGCTTGTCTTTGACTATCCTTGAGATATGATGTGATGATTGTGGTACTCTCTTTGGATGGCTGCGGTGACATTGGTAAATCCATAGATTGAGAACTACGAACTTTGAGGTGTGCTTTTGTAGCCCTACATAATTCTCGTCCTCTCTTGACCACAAAGGAATGACCTCCGAGTGCGTCTCCATTGAAATATCATGTGATTAGATTATGTTAATGTTGTTGGGAGTTGCCACTAGTGAAAGTATGAAGCCTAGGCCTTGTTTCCACCATTGCAATACCATTTGTGCTCACGTTTACCACTTGTTTGCTTGCTGCACTTTTTATTACAGATTTATATTACTTTGCTTTGCCACTCCTATCATCCATATTTTACCATCTCTTCGCCGAACTAGTGCACCTATACAACTCCTAGTTGTATTAGGTGTGTTGGGGACACAAGAGACTTCTTGTATCTTAGTTGCAGGGTTGCTTGAGAGAGACCATCTTCAACCTCTACTTCCCTGAGTTCGATAAACCTTAGGTCATCCACTTGAGGGAAATTGCTGCTGTCCTACAAACCTCTGCGCTTGGAGGCCCAACATAGTCTACAAGAATAGAAGCGTGTGTAGACATCACCATCCCAAAATAGTAATTAAATTTTACGCTCTAACCCTAGGAGTCCTTTCTGCCTCGCCTAATCGTTGCCGACCATCGGTCACCATTGCCGCCAAGCGCCACCCAGAACATATGACAACATCCACCATGCTCAGATCTAGAAGTGTACCTTCACAGACAAAGCTGCTTTTCAAGCCGATGAACCGATTCACCGTGAATGACAAGATCAAGGCAATGTGGCACGTCAGTCGGGGATCATCCTCGTGTCCGCCATAACGCGATGGCACCCTCTTCATTCAGCATGGACGAAGAAGAAGAACACCGACACCTCCTACCTTCAACCACTCACACCTACTTAGAAAAAAGGGACTTCTATTTTCATGCCCTTAGTTGCTTAGTTGTGCCATTTTGCCCCAGGCAATTAATGTTGCTCACTTCCCCCCCCCCTCCTGCAGCACCTGCTCACAAACGCCCAAACGTAGCACTGCCATCTAGTCAAAGCCCTTGACCGTTACCTGCTGACTAGTGGGGTCGTGTGATATCCTGGCAGGTGGGATTGGACCACTCTCTGTCACCAGAATGCTAACATGGTAAAATCCTGACATGCGGGGTCGAGGCACCTTATGACATGTGGGGCCGCGTGATATCCTGACAGGTGGAGTCGGGCTACTCTCTCCCCGCACAGTATTGACACGGTAAAATCCTGACATGTGGGGCCGGGGCAACTTATGACAGGTGGGGCTGAGGCAACTTATGATAGATAGGGCCGAGGCAACTTATGATAGGTGGGGCTGGCATGACATATGACAGGTGGGGTATTTTCTCTTTATCAGTTGTCAACAGCCGACCGCGCATAGCCCCGAGCACCTCCCCCCATCCCACACACATCGCACAGAGCAGCCATGGCCGCAGCTTGCCCGCATCGCCAGATCTGATTCTGGCGCCGATCAACGGACGACGGCGGTGCACGTCCGCCACGGCACCCACACTATTTTTATGCCCGCATTGTCCCTCCAGGCCAACCGACCACACGCAAAGCTGCCGCCCTCGACCATCTAGATTTGTTCTGTCATTGAAGACAACCACCGATGTCTGCGCGACATTTCTTAGCAAGCTCTCGGATCTTGATCCGCCTTATTCAAGCGCTTCAGACCCCTTTCCCTTAATCTCTTCCGGATCCCTAATTTCAGGGGCGCCTTCGCATTCAATGACTAGTCACAGATGGTACACCGGTGAGGGTGGCGATTCAATTATGTCTTGGACACACTCACCTACACCAAATTTGGAGGATGTTCTGGTAGTCAGCATTCATAGCCTATCTGAATGATCCCTTGTTTGATTGGTTGTGTGAATTGTGTTTTGGATGGATTATTGCAGTTCATTAGGAAGGCTGATGATCCTTGGTATATTGCATACCAAGATGAGTCAATCAAGTGGGATAGAGAGACGATGGCATTGGATTGAGCTGAAGCGTACTATTGCGAAAGAAATGAGTATTTCGTAGCTTGTTCGTAATGATAAGTTAAAACTAGAGACTGGCCTAGCAATATTTGATCATGTGGCAGAGGAGCGGCTAATGGATGGAGAGGAGAAAGAAATAGTCATATAAAAACTTCAAGTGAAGGCGGAGGAGAAAAACAGATACATGGTGGCACTTACCATAGTTTCCATTTCTTTACTAGCTCTTCACTATGTTGTTAAGGTAAACTGAAATAATGTAAGAGATCTTCAAATTTGATGGGTTATTGAGCAAGTTATTACCCCTGTAATTTGGGAAAGATGTGACATCTTGGTAACCCATTGGAAGTTCGTCCACGTGATATACATCTTTCTTTGTCCAAACAATATGAAAAAGTATTTGAAGAAATATATCCAATTTCAGTATAGATCATATGCTATTTGGTGTCTACAGGTTGGAAATAATTAATTAAAAACATTGTGGACTGTAAACTAGTCCACTTCAAATTAGCCTTCCATCTACATGTTTCTTACACCAACATGTTCAAGACAACAGCTTAACACGCATATTAAATAATGCTACTTCTAAAACATATTTCAGCACAAATTTCTCTCCCTCTATTTGTTTTTGCTTAACACTCAACTGGTTAGTACCATCACAATTTTCAGCATCTTCTCTTAATAACACCTCAATTTGCATATCCTTTTAGAAATTATAAAGTTCGGAGAAGTTTTAGAGTTTTTTCAGAGTTTCAGATTTGGAACGGTGTTTCATGAATGGTTTGTCACTAGATTTGAAGAGTGTTTCATGTATGGTTATCATTAAATGTCCTCGGAATTCCGATTTTTGTACCGTTAAACTGAATTTTTTGCATGCTTAATTTTGTATTGCTAAAGTGAAATTTTGCCCATGCATAATTCAGTACTGCTAAAATGAATTTTTTTATTGCTAAACAATCATTTTCTGAACCTGATCGACAATGAACCTGCTATGTTTCTTCATGGATACATGCATGTTGTGAATGTTTTGGAATGCTGAATACACACATGCTTACTGAATGACCAAACTGCTGAAATTATGTCCTGTGAAAAACAGAGCATGTATGGAGCACACAGATGAACTTTTGGCATGTGAATGATGAGTACATATCATGTAGCAAAACAGTTACAAAAAATTGAGTCTTTGGAGTCAAACGCAGGACCTGAGATTTGCACACACAACAGTTTCATTAGTGAACTATGCAGGGGAGATCAAGGACATTATTATCATAATGTCCACGACCCAAGATGATGCTAGAGTGATTTGCGCCAGTCGCACTTGCGTCGGTGGCTCCTGAGCTACCCCAGAACAAGCATTTCCAAGTCTTTGTGGATGACGACGTGTATGGGCAGGACGGCAACTACGACGACATGGAGGATATGTCTTTGGTGGCTTTGGCGGAAAGGTGTAGATGTTGATTTGGTCGGTTTGGCAGAAAGACAGTGGTCTTGCACTTGATGACATCTTATTATTTAGGTAGCACGTACAAAAATGTAAGAGTTGTGTGCTTACATCGATAGAAAATTGGGAATATTAAATTATATTTTGAATGGATTTGGAAGGGGAATTTTTGCATTCACCATGGGGACAAACAACAATAAGACGGAAAATAAAGTTAAGTAGTTTAAAAATTGGCTCTGGTTTTGTGTTACTCCAGTTATGTAAAGGCGATTCAAATGCCTATGTCAAATGAATTGCCCAATACAATATTTAAGCAACACCTCAGACTAGGGGCAACAACATGGGTGTGACGTGTGCCCACCCCGCTAGTTATCATAAACATGTGATAGAGATATTGCTTCCAATCGGTGTTCAACACCTAAACAAACCAGGGTTCCCTGTATTCCTGAGGACAAGGGGGGGGGGGGTAGTCAGACAGAGAGACAACAAGCATCATAGGGATAGTCATGACAATCATGGATGAACGTTCAAACTAATATGCATGAGAATCCACCTAGGGTTTTGGTAATACAAATAGATGAACAGATGGGGTGGCATAGCCCTTCTCGTCGATTCACCCACGGATCGATTCCGGAGGCTAGGGTTCTTGGTTTTGTTCCGAATTGTAATCTCTCCGCGTCTTTTCTGGACAATCCAAAGATATGGAGGGTGATGTAGTCAACTTGGGGGATGAGGTGTCACTTGGCACGAAACCTGGTATGAGCACTTGCGCTCATACCAGGTTCGGTCTTCTGGATGCACCTACGCAACTGCTCCTTCTCCGAGCAATCGTTGCTTTGTTTGGTAGGTCATTATCATGCTAATTAGCATGATTTTCACCCCCATGTATTTATATTCCCTTATTTAATACTTTGATTCTTTCACCCCATGAAGATTCTAGAGGAATCAAACAAAAAAAGGTGCTTGGACGAGATAAATTTTGAGAATTTCACAATTACTATACAAAACAAGAAGTAAAATATGATGCAAAAGTGGACTCATCACACGCGTCCACAATGGTTAATCACATAGCTATCACATTGAAACAAACCTCAAAGAATTGCCCTTCTTTAAATCTGCACAAAAATGGAAAGTTGATCAACATTACAAGGCAATGTTTGATATACCAAGTTGGAAGGTGGAATTTCCCGCAACGGTTGTGATACATCAAAAGTGGGATACTCTCGAGCAGAGTATGAAAACTCTATGTGGTTAGATGCATGTCCAACCCGAACATAGATGTTGTAAGGTCAAAAGAAATGAAATGACAATAGTGAGCACTCTACACCAAGTCAGTTCAATGATCTAAATAGGGTGTTACTAGCGCAGATTGGGCCTACACACTAGGGTGTAACCTATAGGCTTCTGTGAGGTTTGGCTTGCCTTTCTTTGTCAATCCGAGCTTCTTAGTGTGACGAATGGTACATGATATGATACTCAATATGGCATCACAGACAACAATTCTTTAGTTCCCGAAAAAAATAATGAAATTTAGAACTATAAATTTTAGCATATTCCACTCTAGGTGTGTGCTGGAGCATGTGCCATCTGCACAGATGCAGTTTTAGGAACCAGATGTTGTGTCATCCTTGAATGAGCTTCTCTGCACTGTCACTTTCTCTTTGACCTATCCATAGCCGGATCAAAACATTGTTGAGATTGGTCACCACCATCAAATCATTATCTTCGTCCCTAGTCTCCTGGGTCACACATTTGGGTGTGTCAATATCGGGTGATCTTTTTGTCTGTATCCTCATGCGGATGGCTTTTTATCTTCGAGAAATCTCACAATGCCATGTGTCATTAATTTATCAAAATCAGGATCCAAAAATTATGAGATTTCCTCAACTTTGTTTTAGATTTCCATTACTTATTCCTCCAGTTTTAATTGTGTGCATGAACCTCATGTGCAAATGATTACATTTAAACGTGTCCTCATAATTAGCCACATTTTTCTATGATGTAGGCCATCACCACGTACAGGTAATGAGCCCGTCAGTAGAGACATGTCCTAGGCCACCCTAAGAGCCTCCTACGAGGGTGGCCAGTAAAGGCCCGCTAGAGCACGTGATTTCACCAAAGTGCCACCTAAGAGAGTACAGAGAAAGGGTTAGGGTTTTATCTGTTTTGGTCCAGCACCAAGGCTTATAGGAAACTTTGCCCTAAAATTTTCTTCTCTCCTAGGCATTCTTCTTCCAACGCGATGACTCCTTAACGGTATTCTACTTCATTGAAATGACTCAGTTCATTGAACCCGACCGAAACAACCCACTTTCCTCCTCACAATCGGTTTGGATACTTAGAGGATTTTCACTAGCTAATTGTTGTATGTCTGGCTGAACTTCTATCACCACCATAGTTGCTTGCGTATGAGGCTCTCGCAAACATTTCAACCATGACACATAGAAAACATCATGCATCCCTACAAAAGGAAGGTAGTAGCTCTAGACAGTAATCATTTTCCTCTATTATGTTTTGTATATTGATTTTAGTATACATTATAAAATTTGTAAATGGTTATCTTTGGAGGTCTTCTACAATACCTTCCATAATATTAACCATTTATTCCAGGTTATCCAGCAGAGATAAAAGTCGAATCTCGAGGTGAGATCTGATCTGTTGTTGTGGTCCGATCTTTCACGACACACCACCACCAGAAAAAGTAATCCCTCACCCGTGCACACGATGTACACGAAATAGAGGGTTTGAAGCTTGCGCCTCAGCATGAGAAAACCAATCTCGGCGACGTTTACTCACACGCAAAACAATTTTCTCGCAGAGAAATCGCAATACATAGGTTTTCTAAAGCTTCCACCAAAACTTAGGGATTTTTAGACAGCTTCCCCCTAAACTCGATACGGGCATTTACCCTAAAAACACATAGTGTTTATTATTAAAATACTAGCAAAAAAGCCCGTGCGTTGCAATGGGTAAGAAAACAACACATGCTCTTAACTTAATAACCATGACTCAATAACCATGACTCAATACCTTAACGGACGAAAGAAACCCAATTTTCTTTATTATTAGGTAAAGAAAATTAGGTATAAAGGTAAAGATATTGCCCGTGCGTTGCAACGGAGGCATATACATTCTAATAGTTCAATAATAATTACGTGAAACACATACTTTTTGAATCCTCGTGCACATGAGATCGCATTGTTGATTTTCTTTCCAGTTAAATCATTTTTCTTGTACCGTTATATGGCTGAATGTTATGCACCCAGTGCAATGATATCATGATGCCCGTATGTTGCAACGGAAGTTTATGCAGGTGTGGTAGATATAAAAAAGTCTAAATGAAATGCCAGGATGAGATAAAGATTTTTAAAATATCATTTCACAAACTATGTCTAAGTGATGTCATGATGAAATAAGGGACTTCTAAAAAGTCATTTCATAAACTAAAAATGTGATGGTTTGATCACGATTTGATTTCCTAAGGTGCTACAACGAAAAAAAATGACTGAGCAAACTGCATTGATGGACAGTGCCTGAGCTAGACTAATGAATGATGTGTCTCCTTTTGACCTAGCTTAGCGGTGTTTACCATAATCAGTACCGTGGTACCAGAAAAAAAACATATTTGTGTAAGGCAAAATAGACATTTATCATTTTTTTATAGCTTACAAAAACTAACCTATAGGAAACTGTGTCAATTTTTTGGGGGCTCAACGTTGTACGTAACACGGAAACCATTTTTTAACCCGACGCGCGGGACAAAATAAAATCATAAAATGACCTCTACAGACCCCCAAATAAATCTTCTACGCAAGCAGCGGTTTGTTTTGTTCATTATTTATGGACATGTTTTAATTCTTGATACCATTTCTAAAATTTCATGTACATTTCTTTCTATTTCCAAAATATGTTTTGAATACTGAATTATTTTTTGAAAATCATGAAGATTTTTTATTTCATGAACATCTATTTGTGATTGCGAATATTTTTATAATGTGCGAACAATTTTTTGAAATCATGAACATTCTATGATTTTCAAATATTTTTAGAATTCAAAAACAGTTTATGATTTCTCAATATATTTTCAAAGCTCTTAAATTTTTAAAATTTGTTTCTTCTAAAAATTCTGAATTAACTTAAAGACGGAAAATAAAAACGAAAATTGAAAAGCAAAAAACTAATTAGAAAATAGGGGGCACCATCACCTGCACATGGCCCGGCCCATTAGTGCGTGGGGGGAGGAGGAGGCGAAAAAAGGGTAGAAAAGCGGGGCGAAGGGGTGGGAACCAGGGATCGAATCCTGGTCGCCCGCGTGGTAGGCTGACGTCCTAACCATTAGGCTATCTGTGCTCTTGTGTACTGTTAGTGTATCACTCCTTTAAAGAAATGAATCCGACGACGATTTTAAAAGAAAAATCGAATCGTTATACTTCTGGATGGCATAATGGATAATTTAAGGCAACTTAAAGGGCAATTTAAACGACGGACGGGCTGAAACCGAATTTTCTTTATTATTAGGTAAAGAGGTAAAGATACCGTCCTTACATGATCGTACCCTCTACTACTTATAGCTGATCCCACTAATCAACTTGACCCTCACGTAGAAGTAATCTATCTCTACATGTCACGCACAAGTCAAAAGAAATAAAGATCTCAATCTATTCTGGACTCTATACTATATTTAATTAGTTGTCTTTTACATCTCAGCAACAAACACCATCGACTATGTATTTATCTTCACTGTAGGTGGACCCCACCCCAAGTCCTTGAGAGATAGATGACCGCTCTTTGTGGTGTCCCGGAAGACGCGGATCACGTGTTCTTCCGGTGTTCTTCCGGTGTCCTCTGGTGCGCTTCGCCTGGAGCGCGGTCCGCGAGGCCACGGGCGTGGATTGGGATCCACGCTCCCGCTCCGAGGTGGTGTCGTCCCTGTCCTCGGTTCAGGACTCCTCACGCTGTATTATGTGAACTTGTGTGGCTGCAATGCTGTGGGCCCTTTGGCGAACTCGTAACAAGTTTACAATTGAGGGTGTTTTCCCATCTCACCTCGCTAGCGTAATCTACAAATGCATCATTTTCTTACAGCAGTGGGCACCGCTGGAAGGCATCAGGACGTTGATCTTCATCGCCACGCTCTAGACCGCCTCCGCCTCGTCTACTCGGCGTCTCGAGCTCCGTCGTCTGCTACCTAGGATGTGTAGCTCCTTTTGGAAGTGTTATCTCCGAGCCTGCATGCTCTTTTGTTGGCTGGCAATGCCTTGTGCTGCACTATGCTCTCTGGGCCGGTCGTCTTTGTGTTTGTTCGGGTCCCTGGACTTGGGTTACTAGTTATGTGCACGCTGTCTATGTTGTGGGCTTTATTAATTTAAAGCCGGACGTCCCTGATGTCTTCGTTCTAAAAAAATAGATGACCGCGTACATCTCCTTCCCGTACATGTTCCTTGCGTGGCAAAAATAGGAACATAAATCCTTCTTTAATCCTTCCTTCAATTCCTTTCATATATCCAAGTAAACGGCCATAATTCACTGGGAGGGCTGTCCAGCCACCGCCGCCAGCACCCTTCTCTCCATCTCTCCTCCCTCGCCGCCGCCAAAGGACGCGGTCGGGCAAAGCCTGACCGGCGGCGGCGGCGGCGGGGCCTTTCGCCTTCTCACGCAGGGCGTCCGTCACGGGCGGGCACGGTTGCGCCGGGACACCGCGATGGCGAGGGTCGCGGTGGTGTGTCAGCGGATCCCCACGGCGGCGGCGCTCGGGATCGGCGGCGCACGGTAGGCTTCGAAGTGGCGGATCGTGCAGGCGAGGGGATGGTGGCGGTTCGGGATCCACCCCGATCTGGTGTCCGTCTTCAGCCCGCGGCACGGGCTATGGGCAGCACGGGTTGGTGTCCTCTACCGTGGCGGCGATGGTGTCACCGTGGTGGAGGCAGTGGTGTGGTGGCGGTCTTAGTGCTCTTCTCGCATCACAACAACCATCTGCATGATCGTTCCTCCTTGATATGACCATCGACGTGTTCTGGAACTGTTGCTGGAGATCTTGCCCAAGAATATCTGGATCGGATAGATTCCGGTCGTGCACGTTCATATGCGGCTTCAGAAGGGCGCGGCGCGAAGCTCTATTGTTTGTTGACACCATGAGACATGTCGGCATCTCGATTTCCATGACGTAGACATCGGTGGAGAAAGTCATGGTGGCTGAGATCGGAGGATCAGTAAGGCGGACGGGCCTTGCAGGCGATGGAGTCAGCCACGTGTTTGATAACTTTCAGAAGCACCAGTGAAAGTGGGGGCGACAGCACTGGAGGACTTCATTTTTGGTGGTGCTCCTCGCGTGCTGAGTCGTGACTTTCAGGGTGAAAATCTAAGGTCTGGCCTTAATTGGTTGTGCCTGGCAGTTGTCTTGCTGAAGGTATTGTTTTGAGAGCTCGGACTTCTCCAGGGTGAAAACCCAAGATCTTGGATCGGGCGACGATGGCGCTTGTGCACTGTTTCCTTCTTGAAGGCGTCGCTTTTGGAGACCTTTTATATTTTCTGGGTGTTGTCATCGGTGACGGTTTGTGTGCTGCTGATGAGAGGAGTTGATCACTATGGCGAGGCCTTTGTTTTTCCTTTCTTTTTTGTTTTCCTTTCGGGCCGTGTGCATCTGGGATGTCTTTGAGGCATCTTATTGATGCAGAGACTGGGTGTAATTGGTATCTTCATGATATTAATATATTCCCCTTTAAAAAAAACTGAATAGACTTTTCCTTCTAGAAAGAAAACGCAATAGCATAAGCTGGTTTCCATCTCATGTTTTCTTGACTTTGTTTCTTGCACGGCTGCATGCATGTCAACTCCTGAAGTACCGCCCATCTGGTCGTGAGCGTCTACATGTTTTTTCTCTTGTCCTATGTCCATCGTGTGCCCTGTATCAGTACGCCTGCATACAACATTAATTAGCTCCTCATCATCCTTGTTTGTAAGCTTCATGTAACTTGACATGTACATATCTCGGGCCTCTAAATCATTAACTTGTGGCAAAGCCTCATGATCACTGAAACACTAGGATTACTCATGGCCACATCATCCAGCAGACTAGATCCATCCATCCATACTCCTACATCCAAGCTTTTAAATACTCCCTCTGTCCGAAAATACTTGTCATCAAAATGAATAAAAGGGAATGTATCTAGATGTATTTTAGTTCTAGATACATCTCTTTTTATCCATTTTGATGACAAGTATTTTCGGACGGAGGGAGTAGCAGATAGCGGACTAGATGCAGAGAGGGGTCCATGTAGTGGAATACAGATTGCGGGCTGTGCTCTCACTGCGGCTTTAGAAAAGCAATTATAAATTTGAGATTGTTGTTAATATTTCTAGATCACTGACACGAAATACGACATTTACTTTTGAGCATTCATCATTTATATAAGAATATAAACTATAAGTGAACAATATTTGATCGTGCAAGGTGCAACCATGTAAGCAAGACACATTTACACAAAGATATTACACAACAAAAAAATAAACACTTTATAGCGAGCGATGTTGTGGATAGCGGACGATATAGCGGTCTGACAACTGATATTGCATCCGCACCATGACAACACGTTATTTTCTAGCACAACCTTAGACTAATAGCGGTAACGTCAGGGTGACGCTATCGCTATTGTGGCCGCAATAGCGAGGTAGCGGCCGGAAGTGGACTAAGAGCACTCGGCGACGCAGCTCTCTGAAATCACGTCCGCCCCATTGCTCGTTAGGGATCCGTGCCACTTTTGACGAAATGATTTGTTCCACGTGAATACACCACCCGCACGTAGAAGGGAATAGTATGTACCTGTGCTGCGTCATTGAATAGATCTACACCTCAAACACTGTACTAGGAGTAGTAGAAACAGGGGCGTGCCGAATTAACTCTGCCCCGTCTCCTACCTTTATGATTTACTCCGAGAAGCACGCACTCCATTGCCAGATCTGAAAGAAGCAAGGAACATCTCAAACCATGCACAGTTCTTCTCCCCGCCACCCCATAACGATAGAAGAGGAAATTTATTCCGGTTACAGTTCGTAAACACTTCCTGATAAGCTCCGATCTGAAGCTGTTTTTTGATAGTGAACTGAGATGATTACTTCACCAGATCAGCCGATGGATCGGGACTGCCGCATCAACAGAAGGTAAACCTCGGTGTTTGGATGTTTATAAATGCACGATGGAAAGCGTGTGGGGGTGGTTTGTGTACGGGTGCACGTGCTGGGACCAGACGGTAAATTGCAATGCATGGTCCGAAAACATTGATTGGGTGGACTTGTGTACGTCGACTTAACTGCAGGTTGTAAAAGTCACTATTTTGTCGGTGACTTTTGGAGTGTGATAATGTTTGTTACCGTTGGAAATGAGATGTGTGGGCAGTGAAATTTTGCGGACGCCAAGATTCACTTCCAAGAAAGAAATTATGAAGGTTTGACGGACACTGTCACGTGTAAATCCATCGTTAAAAATAGGGAATAAACTTAAAATAATGCGAGCAAGCAGCAACAAATTAAATATGATTAAGACTAACAATAACGGTAGGCGGTACAAGTTCACTAGAAAGTAGCAACCACATCCGGTACTGATAAGAAAATAAGATCAAATACTAGTTGGAATGGCTTGCTTGGGACACGCGGACGGAGGACTAAACACATATACGCTAAACATAAAAGCATCAGGATTCGTAGGAGATTGGCAGCCGATGATCATTTTAGGACTAGTTCTGGTAACATGGGAACATTAGGGATGAGCATCACACACAGGCAATTTACGGTAATCCGAGGCATTCAAGCGACTAGGTGGTTGGGAGTTGTTAGGTGAGGCCGGCTCAACCACATTTGGACAGAACGTTTGCTTTCTATGGACAGAACCACGTAAACTGTAGGTCTGATATACTGAGCAGTGCGAAGAGAATATGAAATGATACAGCTATGAATACAAAGCATCTATTAAAGTGATTGAGGATCCCGATGCGACGGAATGTGAAGGATTTCAGTGAGCGTCGTCGCCGAGTGCTCCTATGCAATTTCGGGTAGCGGCCGCTATTTAAAAGCTTGACTACATCTCAACTTGAGTAGTAGTATTATTTTGTGAAGGGATAGAACAGGAAGACATACAAAAGAAATCCTGAATTTTTCTTCGAGAAAATCCCTTGTTTTCCTTGGCTTTCCAGGCTTGACGGTTAATGTTTTGTGGATCCACAGTGTCCTGTCTTATTTCTTGTCTCCATCCTCGGCAAAAGAACCATGGCCTAGGCCGGGCACTTGTACACGCAGCTAACATTTGGACAGATTCAGTTGTAAAAAACATTGACTATGACAGAATCTGGAAAAGGATACATAATACTCTGTCTAAAATACCCGGTGAATCAATGGTTGATCTTGTTCAAGTTCAATACTACTCCCTCCTGGAAGTAGTCAATTGTCCTGTAAAATCCTCCAGTGGGCAGGCCTCCGTGAGCGTCGCTGAGCACTACAACGTGGTGGCCACGAAACGTGAGCGGGGCCCAGCTCTGGCACGCCGCCGATGCACCCCAAGCTACGGTACTTTCACATGTCGGAGGATCTCTCAGGGGACGACCTCGCCACCCTTATCGCCGGTGAGTGTTTTCTGGACCTCGTTGCAGCGGCGACCATGGTCCACTGGTTGGACGTCCCGCTCTTCTATGCCGTTGTCAAGCACGTCCTCAGGAAACCCGGCTGTGTCCTTGCGTTGTGGGGGTACAACCTGGATATCCACCAGTTTGGAAGCAAACTCCAGCAGCAACTCGACGTGGCCATTGGCCCGTAGATCGGCCAAAGGGCTAGGCTGGCCCTGGATCGTCACTGCGAGCTGCCATTCCCTTTCGAACCCATCGGTATGGGCTGAGAGGGGAAGCCAGCAGAAATGGACATTGAGGTTGACATAACACATAACAACCTGATTGAGCTCTTGATGACCTTCAGCGTCGTGGCGAAGGCGAGGGAGAGGACAGTGGTAAATGATGTCGTGAGCCGGGTGAAAAAGACTTGCGAAGAGGACTCTATTATGGGAAGGAAACTTGTCTTGAAGGCCAGCTAACACGAAGGCTTTCAAGACAAGTTTCCTTGCCACCGCGTGAGCTGATCTTCCCATGCGCCTTCCACCACGCTCACAAAATCACTTACCATCGCCTTCTTCCTCGTCTTTGCCACGACGTTAAAGATCATCAGGAACTCAATCAGGTCGTTGTGTGTCATCTCGACCTCGATGTCCATGTCGGCTGGCTTCCCGTCTCGGCCCACACCGATGGGCTCAAACGGGAATAGCAGCTCGCGGTACATGTCCAGGGCCAACCGATCCCCTGGGTGGATGTACGGGCCAATGGCTTCGTCGAGTTGTTCCTGTAGCCTCCTCTCAAACAGGTGGATTTCGAGATTGTACCTCACACTATGAGGACGCCACCAGGCTTCTTCAGGACGGGCTTGACCATGGTGTAGCAGAGCGGTGCGTCATTCCAGTAGATCGTGGTTGCCGCCACGACGAGGTCCAGTTAACCCTCGCCATCGGCAAGAGCAATGAGGTCGTCCTCGGAGAGATCCTCCGGCGTGTGGAGGTACCGCACCTTGGGGTGTGCGAAGGCGCGCCCAAGCTGGGCGCCGCAGACGTAGGTGGCCACAACGCTGTCGTAGTGCTCCGCGATGCTCACGGCGGCCTTCCTACTGCTGCAGCCGGCGTCCCAGCTAGGCACGCTGGTGGCCGGCGGTGAGAAAGGCGAGCATGGCGAAGGCGTACGCCTCCGACGTAGCATCATACATCGCGCGCGGACATTCTTGTTCAGTTCAGTATGAATTGCATGACTAGATCAAACCGAATTTATAGACCACCCATGACCATGAGGAATCTGAGAGTTATAAAGAAAAAAACACGCTGGAAAGTTGATCTGTACCCTAAAGTTACGACACGCTGGAAAGTTAGTTAGCTGTACTCTAAAGTTCCCCGCAAAACAAAAAAGATGTACTCTAAAGTTAAATGCGCTGGAAAGTTAGTTAGGTCAGGCGTGTCGTATCATGGAAACATCATTTGGATCTGTACTCTAAAGTATAAAAAGACGCCCGAATATTAGGGCCGGTGTAGTGACCAATTATGTTGATGGATGGGCAAGCAAAGGCATGTGGGCTTAGGGCATGTACAATGGTTCTAGCTTAAGGATGCCACGTAAGATAAATGATGAGGTGGAGGAGAGAGAAATCACAAAAGAAGGCTTGTCTTAGCTTATTTAAGCAAAGACAAGAGATGATAGCTTAGCACAATTTGTCTCACCATGTTTTTAGGAATAACTAATTATTGAAGATAAGGCTAAGAAATGACTCATTGTAGACTTGTTTTTTTGTCATCTCTAATTTACATGCAAAACTTAAGATAAGACTATCTTAGCAACCATTGTACATGCCCTTATGGGGATTAATAAGGATCGATCCATCGTTTGCCCTTCATCTCTCTCATGTATTTCCCTAAAAAAAATCTCTTTCATGTCTATCCTCCTATCGCCATTGGAGCTTCTTGCGGCCGCCATGAGCAGCGAGTCCGGTCACCGCTACGTAGGCATGCAGGCGGACGCGCCCGTTAAGCCTACGAGCGTCCGCATCAATCAATTTTGCATTTGCACGATTTCTAAGTAGCAGCAATGATTAGCTTAGTTTTTGCTTGGCGACGCGTCCGCTTGCATTCCTGCTGCAGTGAATGTGAATCCTTTCCCGTTCATTATTTGCTATTAGTCGACATATTTCAAATTTTCCGACCAACATCAGGTTCTAGAAACAAAGCAGACGACCTACTCGGGTAGCTGTCTTTATTGCTGACTAGATATGGCGTTGAGAAAGATGAAGTCAAAAACCATCTGATTTGCATGGTGCACGTAAAAGAAACTCTATGTATTGAATAGCTCGTACGTTGATGTTCAACTTCTTAGTTTACTTCTCGTGACAAATCCTACTTGAAATGCTCCAAAACACTCGTCAAAATGACCAACTACTATCAAATACACCAGAAAATACAAAGTTAGGGACTAATCATACAGAGCAAAACCAGTGTGCATGTGAACAAAACACACACAAATTGATAGATCTTACCATGTTCTATCTTTTCTTTAACTGCTACTCCCTCCGTCCCAAAATAAGTGACGCAAAAGTGACTCAACTTTGTACTAAGTTAGTACAAAGTTGAGTCACTTTTGCGTCACTTATTTTGGGACAGAGGGAGTACATCTTAGCAATCGCCTCCAAATTGGTTGAAAGTGCAGCCAAATGTCGTTATTTGCTCAAACGCTAACATAAAAAGAGAGGAAAGAACTAGAGAGAGTGCCTCTGCTCTACGAGATGATATCCTTGAGGATCGTATTTCATCCACTGACCCACTTAAAAACTTATTTTATCGCCTGACCCGCACAATCATGCCTGGGCGTAACTTACATGTGGAGCCGCCTTAGAAGGAGGTGTTTTTTGATGGCCGCCGCCGACAGCCCGCCGGTGTGGCATCCCAGTGTAGTGCCTACCAGTAAGGCGTGATGAATATTGAAACGTCAAATTGTTTAGCATTTGAACAACACATGTATAAACGCCTATTACAATGGTGTTTTAGGTACAGGTAAGCCGTGGGTACTTCGTCGGTGTTTTAACAGGATAAAAGTACGATCATAAGGCGGTTAAACTCTGAAATTCACCTGTTCGTTTATAGCGATGGTCTAGAGTGCAACTACACACTGAGTATTAAACATAGGACCACGTCGGCTCCTGGACATATGGTCCGGGCCAAGGACCCCCAAGATTATCAACCAGTGGGCCACGTTCGTCGGGTCAAGGAGAGGCAAGACGGAAGGTTCTGAAGAGGGAGCTCCTAAACAGCGCGTTCAACGCCGGTAGTTCCACCAGGCGCGACCACATGATGGTGGATGTCGTCAGCTGCTCCCAGGACGGATCCATCGTCGATCTTACGTCCACTAGCACCGTGAAGGTTTCGGACTCCAACGAAAAAGGGTAGGGCATCGGAGACGGCGTGCATCGACTCCCGTGAGCCGGTCTGTGTCCCATGTCCTACTCTACCTCGCCAGCGACCGGACCAACATTTAGGCAGGCGCAGCCGGCCGCCGGACATGGGCATAATGGAGCCGGACGGCTCCGTTTTAGATTAGGTTTCATGTGCATGTAATTGTATGGATTTGATCCGGTTGTGGAATATATTATTTGAGGATTGGCCGGTCGCGGGCGTTTGAGGATTTGGGTTTGCTGTATCCGGTTGTAGTTACCCCCTCTTCCTAGGCTCAAAATGCTTGCCACTACAATCAGACAAGAGATCCTAAGATAGACATGCTCTGTTTTGCAGCGATTCGACCGAAGCGCAGTTCTTCACGGCAGTAGTCCAATTCTTGAACTGCGTAAGGCTTCTAACCTACGGACTTGGGTTCTGCTCTGACGAAAGACTTGTCAAATCAGTGATCCCGTGAACGAAAAACAGAGTAATCCCAATGTGCCAGCGATGATATTAAGCTCTAGTCCTCCATTCTTCTTTCTCACAGCACTTTGCTGATACAATCTACTCCCTCCGTGAATTTTCTTGTACGTCCAGCGTGCAAATCAGATGGAAATGGGTTAATGATTATTGTCCTAGTCTTTTGGTGAATGTTTGTGGTGATTATGGTTGCTTCCAGGGAATTGCTGAGAGTCACACTTAACTAAGTATGTCATTGTGCTAATGATTATTGTCCTAGTCCTTTGGCGTGACTCCCCTATCGGGTTCGTATCCTTGTGTATGATGTGCGGTGGCGACCGTAAGATGGAAATGGGTTACATACTTACATGCATGCTCTGTTTTCGCTGAGTTTCTGCACCTGCTTGCATCTTGGCTTCACAGGCTTTGCTGACATTGTTAAGAGAAGATTCGGCTCATTGAAGCTGCCATTCAACAACTAGAAGAGCTGGGTCAGGAGTGCCGCGACGTTCATCTCTGGGTTACTGCTATCCGCTCTGTAGGGTTCTTGCGACACACTCCTGTCACCTTGACAGGTTTTCACACGCGCTGTTGACTTATTCGATTTGTTCCGTTGTTGCAAGATGTTATTCTATTTCCCATGGGTTGGTTACATCCATGTCAGCTAGGAGCAGGCGTTTGGTAAACCGGCTATCGTTGCACTGGCACCTGGAGTGTATTCCTGTAACTGATGTTCTAGATGACAATATATATGCTCCTTTGGCCACCATGTTGGTAGCATTTTTGTTGTTTGGCTACACTGCAACTCTTATATATGAACAAATGTTTTGAGCTCCTCCTGTACTGGCACCAAAAGGTTTTCTCATATCCATTTTCCCCTTTGAAGCAAAAAAATAGGTATCAGGACACCCGTGTCTAGATGCACATTTATTTTCAACATTTACACCAACATACATCAATCCGTACCGAGCCTTTTCAATTCGTTTCGAATGTACAATTTCTTCAGTGAGCAGACAAACCCCATACAATAACACATCGATCAATATGGAAATTATTCCTAAATAGTGCAAAAAGGATGAAACATTGGCCTACTGTTACAGCCTCATATTTGAAACTACCTGGTTGGGGGGGGGGGGGGGGGGGGTTATAGTTGACTTGCAGTCAGCTCAACTTTTCGTGGATGATCGGCGACTAAGAGAGACAGACAGGTACAGTGACACCGGAAGTGTGATTAATGCGCCCTTAGGTTTCCGCTTCTCCCGGATGACCGCCTCTTCAATCATCGGCAACTTCTGATGAATATGCTTTCATATGTGGTTCACATCACCATCTTCTTGGGCAGAGCCCTTGCTACTATGGTGACTGTTTTTGTACTCAAAGATATGTTGGATTTTCCAGCCAGGTTTCTTCTGAATTCGTCCTTCTGCCGCTTGGGGATATTCCTTAGGTAGTTTGTTAGCCATTTGGGGATATTCCATATATGCTTCCTTCCCAGAGGCTATGCCCCGTAGCAAAATGCACGAGCAATTACCCAGTATGGAGTCCACGTTAAAAAAAGGCTGCACGCAGCCGCTGCCTCCTCCTCCAAAAATAAATCTAGGTTTTCGGGCCTCTTGTCGGCGCCGTCGCAGCGTGGCCTTAGGGCCATGAGGGCCGGCGTGAGGACTTCGTTGTTAGTCGTTACATTAAGATTTGTTATGGTTTGTGTCCTGCTCGGCAAGGCGAGAGGGAGGCGGCTCACGGAAGATGGAATAAAGGTCTACCACCTAGCCCCCGTTTCGGTGGTTCGTCTAGCATCGTTGGTAGGCGTGTGGAGGTGTGTCTCCGGCGATCTATCCTCGGTGGATTTGCTCGGATTTGTTTGTTGTTCGTCTATGTTTCGGTGATGCATCTAGCATCATTGATAGGCATGTGGAGGTGTGTCTTTGGGTTGGATCCTTTCAATCTACATTATTCGTCATTGGCGACGGTTGCTACTGTGCGCTGGTCCGATGGGTCCTTAGCACAATGATTTCCCGACTGTCTATTATAATAAGTTTCGACTTCGGCGAGGAAGGGGTGATGACTGCAGCATGCTTTTGGCTTGCTTCAGCTCTTGTAGTCGTCGCTAGATGGTTTACAGATATGGATGTAATTTTTATTATTTCTGATGTTCGTTATACTTCCATGATCAAAGATGAATAAATCAGAAATTTTCTCGCATATTAAAATACCTAGGATGGAAAAAGACAAAAAAGAAAAATGTCGTTCAAAGCTAATCTCCATCTCGGTACAACGAGAAGGGGTTTACTATGGTGAGTGTGATAATATTTGTAGAAGCAATGACTATGAAAGGGTTAGTTTAATTTGTATTGGCTGGTCACCTTCGACCCGGCAACGCTTGAAGCTCACGCATGCAGAGGCACTAACCCTCGCCATGGATGTTCAAGACTACTCTATATGCATTGCGTCTGACTCATTTAAAGTGGTGGCAAACATTCAGACCTTTGCTCTGTGTTGATCATTGTTCGGGAATTCGGTAACTGGTAACTGCTCGGTCGACTACTGATTAGTGATTAATCGGTTAATCGGCCATCTAACTGAATTAATCGGTCGATCATTAATCGGCTGCACATGAGAATATATTGGCAACATGTAACTAGTTTTTCATGTATTTTACACGATATAATCCAATGCTCACTGCTGCACATGAGATGAATCTTAGCAAAACTATACCTTGTTGGTTGGTGAATCCTTGGGGACCTAGTTCGAGGGGTCGCCGGCGCTGCTGCCTGGCCTAGGTCGCCGGCACTGTTGCCTGGCCTAGGTCGATGCTACTGACTGTCCTATGCCGCCGCTGCTGCAGCCTGTAGGTAGGGTTCTGGAGGAGAGACGGGGAGAAGAGGATGGGAGGGGATGGGGGTTAGAGAAGGAGGGTAGGGCCGGCGACGGGAGCAGGGTGATCGCCGGTGGTGGCTAGGGCCGGCGAGGAGAAGCCATGGTCGTGACTCGTGAGGAGTCAGGAGAGGAAGGGGCACTGCGATTTGGGAGAGGGAGGATGCAGTGCCGGAGGTTACGGGGCCAAAAAATTGCCTGGATTGCCACTTCGGTACCCCTTTTTTTATGGATGCCGCTTCAGTTACCTCACCCATCACCGATTAATCGGTTTTATAACCAGTTAATCGTCTGACAACCGATTAAATGCCAGTTAATCGGCTTGACCATTTAATGAACCGAGTATGTGCTATTCGCCTCAGTTAGGCACTGAGTAGCGATGGAATGGCCATTTAAATGGTAACTCGGCCGAGTTCTTGAACAATTGTGTTGATATGTAGCTATACTTCGTGAAATAAATCATTGACAGAGATCGTTTCTATAGCGATCATGATCCGAATGGACCGAAGTCTCTTTGTTCTGTGTCATCCCTGGATCGGTAATGCTGACACACACAGTATTTGAAGGATTTATAACAGAGTGGCAATCACACACTTATTACATCGAATGTCTCAAAAAAGAACTTATTACAAAAGTCTATGGCATAAAGCCATCTAACAAAATAACAGCGGAAGGTTTGGAAGATAAGTAAGTCCATCAACTCCAACGGCATAGCTGAGTGCATGACAAACGACCTAGCACGTCTTACTCCTCGTCTGAAATGTCTGCAACGTAACATGTTGCAGCCCGAAACGTGTCAGCACATGGAATATGCCGGCAAGATAACACAGTAGAGCAAGTAACAGAATAAAGGCTAACACTATATGCATATTTGGCTGGTGGAGGCTCTAGGGTTAAAGTTTTTGCATAAAGCCAATTTTTCCCTACAACAAAGGAATAAATTTTATTTAACTATCATGATAGTTGAAACATCATTGAGAAGGTACCTCCAACTCAATCCCAATTAAAGTAGTCATTAAACCCGACAAAATTAATTTTAGAGTGATGAGATCAACCAATAATTCAAGTACCAGATACTCAAGATTGTCCATAACCGGGGACACGGCTAATAATGATCAGTTTGTACACTCTGCAGAAGTTTACGCACTTTCCCCATAAGACACGATCTCCTCCGTTTGATTTCTCGCACTGCATGGTGTTTGAGAAACGGATGACCGAGACACAGTCTTTTAGAAGCATTCACTCTTTACCCTGGGTGGACCGGTACACCTACTTTCCACTACATCTGTTAGTCCACCACTGAAAGAGCTCACACAACTTACCCATACTATGCCAGAGCCCATTATGGCATTGTGGCTGCACACGGAAGTTTCTAGCATGAATAGTTTTATGATCCCTTTGAGCCTGGGTGGCATTCCATAGGAAAAATCACACGAAACCCCGGGATTTCCTAGGACAACACTGGATTCTCCAGGTGCCCTGCAACCAATCCACCCATATGTGTATTCAAGTAGCCACCTTAAGTTGAACTATTAATTAACAACTCGCATATGTCATGGATTTTACTCAAACCCAAACCACGTCTACGAGCATAGCATGGCAACCTAAGCATAACGTAGAAGTAACTCCCAAGGGTTTGAAAATAATGCAGGTAATAGGTTCTACCTCAATCTACTTCCCAGACCCACAAGTTAAGAGATCCTACTCATGCAATGTGTGAGGGTTTGATTCTAATGTATAAAAACTGGGTAATAAAGGGGTATGATCAAAGTGTTACTTTCCTTGTTGATGATTCGCAAAACCTAGAGACTCGTAGTAGCACGCTTCGCAGTCCGGAAATTCTATCGCAAGCAAACAATAGCATACATAAGCAATCAAGCAAAGATGCACAAACAGAACTCCAAATAAGAAGATCTAACCAGAAAGTTCAACTTAAGAACTCCGGTTTGCAAAAAGAATCAAATCAAACTGAGCAACGAAACTCAAACTGCGAAAGAAACAAGATCTGTTTACTAGATTGATCTAAAGTCAAATTTTACAATAGCAAAACCTTATTCAAGTTGGTTAAACAGAAAGAGGGCGTCGAGACGAAGATCTGGGCTTTTGAATCGCCTGATTCCGACTCTCGAGCGAAAATAAAAACTAAAAACAAGATCAGGGCAGAAATCGCGATCGAAAATAATCGCAGATAAAGCCCTGAAAAAGAAAACTGACGAACAGGCTAACGAATGAACGTTCGTTATCTGCGACTAAAGGGCGAACAACATTCTTTAAAATGAGCGTGCGGACGAACGTCAGCAAACTAACTAAACCGAAAAAAACGAACCGATCTGTTTAAAAAAAACAGATCTAGTTTTTTTTTTAAAATCGCACGGTCTAAAAAAACCCGGCCTTTACTTAAACAGGTCGGGCGGCGGGTTAACGGAGCGGGTTGGCGAAGCGGGCGGCGGGGCACGGCGGCGTCCGAGGCAAAAGCGACGGCGGCGGCGGCGGCGGCGGCTCCGGCGGGGCACGGCAGCAGCGGGGGCGGGGCAAGGCGGCGCGGGCGGCTGCGGCGGTGGAGTGCGGCGGCGCACGAAGGCGGCGGCGGCTGCGGTGACGGGCGGCGGTGGCTGGGAGGCGAGACGGGGGGCTAGCTTTATAAAGAGCCGGGGGTGCTTGCTTGGCCGAGGGGCCAAGGCGGCGGCGTCAGCCACCCGGACTCCGGCGCGAGTCCGGCTCGGGCTCGGCGGGGAAGGCGGCGGCGCTACGGGCCGGCTGGGCTTTCGGCCCAGTTCGGTCCGAACTAAACTTTTTTTTAATTATCCTGACGCCGAAAAACACGAAAATAAAATACTAAACGGGCTCCAAAAATTCCGAAATAAATTTTCACCCTCCTCTAATAAAATATAGGACAAAGTGAACATTTTTCCCGGACCTAAATGCAAATTTTTAAAAACACGCATTTTTCCTATGCAAATAAAATCGCAAATAAATCTGAATAAAATCCAAATGTGATTTTAAATTTTTTTCCCTCCAATATTTCTTTTATTTTGGAGAAGTCATATTATCTCCGCTCGTATATTTTATTAAGAAATATTTTTAGGGAGAGAAAATAATTAAAACAAACGTGATCCCCATACCGGTATTCGAGAGAACTCAAATACGAAAACGGTAGAATTCCCAACTCTCTTCGTAGGTCCTTGAGTTGCTTAGAATTTTCGAGGCTCGCCACGCACAAATGCAATAAAAATATGCAATGCAGTATGATCTATGTATAACATTCCAAATTGAAAATTTGGGATGTTACAAACCTACCCCCCTTAGAATGAATCTCGTCCTCGAGATTCGGCTTGGCTAGAGAATAGGTGTGCATGGTCTTTGCGTAGATCGGCCTCTCTTTCCCAGGTGGCTTCTTCCTCGATGTGGTGACTCCACTGAACTTTGCAAAACTTGATAACCTTACTGCGAGTGACTCTGCTCAAAAACTCGAGGATCTTGACGGGTTTCTCCTCATAAGTTAGATCGCTATCCAACTGAATTGCCTCCAGGGGTACGGTGTCTCTTAAAGGTATATCGGCCATCTCCGCGTGACACTTCTTAAGCTGAGAAACGTGAAACACATCGTGCACTCCTGACAATCCTTCGGGTATCTCCAATTTGTAGGCAACCTCTCCCATGCATCCCAAAACACGGTACGATCCCACAAACCTCGGGGCTAACTTTCCCTTAACTCCGAAACGTTTAACTCCTCGTAGAGGCGACACTCTCAGATATGCTCTGTCACCAATTTCATAGACTACTTCCTTACGCTTCGAGTCTGCATAACTCTTCTGCCTGGACTGAGCTACCTTCAGTCTATCCCGAATCAGCTTAACCTTCTCTTCTGACTCTTTGATCAGGTCTGGTACAAACAACTGACGGTCTCCGACTTCATCCCACATCAATGGCGTTCGGTATCTCCTTCCGTACAATGCTTCGAACGGTGTCATCTTCAAACTAGCCTGGTAACTGTTGTTGTACGAGAACTCCGCATAGGGCAAGTTGTCATCCCAACTAGATCCATAGTCTAGCGCACAAGCTCTCAACATGTCTTCCAGAATCTGATTGACTCTCTCGGTCTGGCCATCTGTCTGCGGATGAAAAGCTGTACTGAATTCCAGCCTCGTTCCCAAAGTTTGGTGGAGCTGATGCCAAAACTTTGAGGTAAACTGTGTTCCTCTATCTCATACAATGGTCCTTGGAACTCCGTGCAGACATACGATCCTAGTCATGTATATCTTGGCCAACTTCGCACTGGTATACGTGGTTTTTACGTGGATAAAGTGGGCTACTTTGGTCAAGCGATCCACTACTACCCAGATTGAGTCATATCCTGATTTGGTCCTCGGCAATCTGGTGATAAAGTCCATGCCAAGCTTATCCCACTTCCATTCGGGTATCGGCATAGGCTGTAGCAATCCTGCTGGCTTCTGATGTTCCGCCTTCACTCTCTGGCACACATCACATACCGCTACATACTCGACAATATCCTTCTTCATTCCCGTCCACCAGAAACGTTCCTTCAAATCCAAATACATCTTGGTGTTTCCGGGGTGTATCGAGTATGGCGAATCATGTGCTTCATGTAGTATCAACTTCCTGATCTCGGGGTTGTTGGGAACATAGATTTGATCCTCAAACCACAAGGTGTCGTGTTCGTCCTCACGAAAACCCTTGGCTTTTCCTTCAATCATCTTCTCCTTTATCTCGGCAATCTCTTTGTCTTCCTTCTGGGCTTCTCGTATCTTTCCCAACAATGTCGACTGAACCTCCAACGCTGCAACGAAACCTCTAGGAATTATCTCCAAACGAAGCTCCCTGAGATCTTCCGCTAATTCCTTGGGTAATCCTCCCTTCACTAGGGTATTGGCATAACTCTTCCGGCTCAAGGCATCTACAACGACATTGGCCTTTCCGGGGTGATAGTGCAGCTTCATATAATAATCCTTTATAAGCTCCAACCATCTCCTTTGTCTGAGGTTTAACTCCTTCTGAGTGAAAATGTACTTCAAACTCTTGTGATCTGTGTATACATCACAATGATTTCCAATAAGGAAATATCTCCAAGTCTTGAGCGCATGCACAACTGCGGCTAGCTCCAAATCGTGCGTCGCATAATTCAACTCGTGCGGTCGAAGTTGACGAGACGCATAAGAAACAACTCTTCCATCTTGCATGAGTACTCCTCCAAGTCTTAAGCATGAAGCATCGCAATACACTTGGAAATCCTTGCGTATATCTGGCAAGATCATCACTGGGGCTGTCGTCAACCGTTTCTTCAACTCTTGGAAACTTTCTTCGCACTCTTCAGTCCAATGAAACTTTGTGTCCTTCTTTAACAATGTCGTCATCGGTTTTGCAATCTTGGAGAAATTCTCTATGAATCTCCGGTAATATCCCGCGAGTCCAAGAAAAGTACGGATCTCTCCAACTGAAGTGGGTGCCAACCACTCAGTGACTGCCTGTACTTTGACGGGGTCCACTGCTATACCTTCTCCTGATATAACATGCCCAAAGAATCCAACTTCCTTCAACCAAAACTCGCATTTGCTGAACTTGGCGTATAACTGATGTTCTCGGAGCTTCTCCAAAACCAAACGCAAATGCTCAGCGTGTTCCTCTTCGTTCTTCGAGTACACCAAGATATCATCAATGAATAACACGACGAACTTATCCAAGAACTCCATGAACACCTTGTTCATCATACTCATGAAATAGGCAGGGGCGTTATGTTGGGGAACGTAGTAATTTAAAAATTTTCCTATGATCACGCAAGATCTATCTACTAGATGCATAGCAACAAGGGGAAGAGTGTGTCTTCGTACCCTCGTACACCGGGAGCGGAAGCGTCTAGTGACGCGGTTGATGTAGTCGAACTTCTTCGCGATCCAATCGATCAAGTACCGAACGTACGGCACCTCCGCATTCAGCACACGTTCAGCTTGATGACGTCCCACGAGCTCTTAATCCAGTTGAGCTTCACGGGAGAGTTTCGTCAGCACGACGGCGTGGTGACGGATATGATGTATCTACCGGCGCAGGGCTTCGCCTAAGCACTGCAACGGTATGACCAAGGTGTGTTTCTGTGGAGGGGGGCACCGCACACGGCTAAAACAATTCAAGTTGTGTGTTCTAGGGTGCCCCCTGCCCCCGTATATAAAGGAGCAAGGGGAGGGGCCGGCCAGCCCTTCTATGGCGCGCCAGGGAGGCAATCCTACTAGGAATAGGATTGCAATCCTATTCCTAGTAGGAGTCCACCAAGAAGGAAAAGGGGGAAAGGAAGGAGAGGGAGAGGTGGCGCCCCCAATCCTAGTCCAACTAGGATTCCCTGGTGGGGCGCCGGCCAGCCTCTATGGGCTGTCTCTCTTCTTTCCTCAAGGCCCACTATGGACCATACCCACTCGTGGGGGGTTCCGGTAACCCCCTCCGGCAATCCGGTTAAATCGGAAACTTTTCCCGAACACTTCCGGTGTCCGAATATAGTCATCCAATATATCAATCTTTATGTCTCGGACATTCCGAGACTCCTCGTCATGTCTGTGATCTCATCCGGGACTCCGAACTACCTTCGGTACATCAAAACTCATAAACTCATAATACCGATCGTCATCAAACGTTAAGCGTGCGGACCCTACGGGTTCGAGAACTATGTAGACATGACCGAGACTCATGTTCGGCCAATAACCAATAGCGGAACCTGGATGCTCATATTGGTTCCTACATATTCTACGAAGATCTTTATCGGTCAAACCGCATAACAACATACGTTGTTCCTTTTGTCATCGGTATGTTACTTGCCTGAGATTCGATCGTCGGTATCTCTATACCTAGTTCAATCTCGTTACCGGCAAGTCTCTTTACTCGTTCCGTAATACATCATCTCATGACTAACTCATTAGTCATTTGCTTGCAAGGCTTATTATGATGTGCATTACCGAGAGGGCCCAGAGATACCTCTCCGACACTCGGAGTGACAAATCTTAGTCTTGATCTATGCCAACACCACGAATACTTTCGAAGACACATGTAGAGCATCTTTATGATCACCCAGTTACATTGTGACGTTTGATAGCACACAAGGTGTTCCTACGGTATTCGGGAGTTGCATAATCTCATAGTCATAGGAACATGTATAAGTCATGAAGAAAGCAATAGCAGTAAAACTAAATGATCATAGTGCTAAGCTAACGGATGGGTCTTGTCCATCACATCATTCTCCTAATGATGTGATCCCGCTGATCAAATGACAACTCATGTCTATGGTTAGGAAACATAACCATCTTTGATCAATGAGCTAGTCTAGTAGAGGCATACTAGGGACACTCTTTTTTGTCTATGTATTCACACATGTACTAAGTTTCCGGTTAATACAATTCTAGCATGAATAATAAACATTTATCATGATATAAGGAAATATAAAATAACAACTTTATTATTGCCTCTAGGGCATATTTCCTTCACGTTAGTCAATCCAAATGACATAACCGTATACTCATATAGCCCGTACCTTGTGGTGAAGGTTGTCTTAGGTATATCCTTCTCTCGGATCTTCAATTGGTGGTATCCTGATCGTAGATCGATCTTAGAGAATACTTTAGCTCCTTGAAGTTGGTCGAACAAATCATTGATCATCGGCAGCGGGTACTTATTCTTAATCACTTCATTCAGTGCCCGATAATCAACGACCATCCTTAAAGATCCATCCTTCTTCTCGACAAAAAGCACTGGGGCTCCCCAAGGTGATGAGCTCTGGCGAATAAATCCTTTCTCCAATAACTCCTTAATCTGCTTCTTGATCTCCTCTAGATCATTTGCTGTCATCCGATACGGTCTCTTCGATATTGGTCCGGTGCCAGGCAATAGCTCAATCAAAAACTCAATATCCCTATCCGGTGGCATGCCTGGTAGCTCCTCTGGAAATACATCCGGGTAATCCCTTACTACAGGCACTTCCTCTTGAACAACTCCCGTGAGAGAATGTACTTGTGTCCTTCTAGGCGAATGCCTAGATACATACTTGATCCTTTTTCCCTCCGGGGTGGTAAGCAAAATAGTCTTACTGGCACAGTCGATGTTCCCTCCATACATCGATAGCCAATCAATTCCTAGTATCACATCCAATCCTTGTGACTCCAAACTATCAGGTCTGAGGGGAAAACATGGCGTCCAATGACCAATGGCGTCTGAAAACATCCTTGATGTGCCATAGGTGCCATATACTCCGCTCCTGGGGAACTTACTAACATGGGGGTCTTAAGGACTTGGGTGGGCAACTTATGTCTATTTACCAATCCCCTTGAAATGTATGAATGCGATGCACCAGTATCGAAAAGAACTATTGCGATAAATGACTTAACCAAAAACTTACCGACAACAGCATCTGGTTGCTCTTCAACCTCCTCCACGGTCACATGGTTCACTTGTCCTTTGTTGAACGGGTTGGGCTTCTTCCCGGCACTTTCATTGCCGTTCCCATTCTTAGCTTCAGGGCACTCCGTGGCATAGTGTCCATTCTTCCCGCACTTGAAATAGATAACGTGGCTCAAATCCCTCTTGGCGGGTGTGGATGGAGTAGAGCGGTTCTGATTATTGTTTGCTCCATTTCCATTCTCATTCTTGGGGCCATTGTGGTTGTGAGAACTTCCTCCCGTGTGGGTGTGGCTTCCATGGTTATGGGTATATCCTCCCGAATTCGGGGTGAATCGGGGCTTCTGCTGGGCTCCAGAATCATTCCTTCCTTGTCCATACTTCCTCTTGCGGCTCTCAATCTGCTGCTGCTTCCCTTCAATCATAAGAGCTTTGTCTACCAACTCCTGGTAGTTGTTGAAGGTTGCCACCATCAACTGTATGCTCATCTCATCATTCAGCCCTTCCATAAACCTCTCCTACTTTGCGACATCTGTGGCCACATCATCCGGGGCATAACGAGATAGGGTACTAAACTCATCTACGTACTGAGCCACAGTACGATTTCCTTGGCGCAAGTTGCGAAACTCTCGCTTCTTCATGCTCATAGCTCCAGTTGAGACATGGGCAGTGCGAAAAGCATGCTGAAACTGATCCCAAGTGACATTGGCTACAGGGAATGTGGCTCTGTAATTCTCCAACCATGCTGCTGCTGGTCCAGACAACTGATGTGTGGCAAATCGCACCTTTTCAGCATCCGTGCAATTGGCGGTGGTCAAATCCCTTCCAATCTTGCGCAGCTAGTCATCGGCAACTATTGGTTCATTGCTGCTAGCAAACACCGGTGGTTGCAACCTTACGAAACGTGTCAAGTTGTCCACGGGTGGTGGTGGTGGAGGGTTGTTGTTGTTGTTGTTGTTCTGATTGTTCTGGACTAGAAGTTGCATCAAAGTGTTCTGCTGATGGATCAACTGAGTGAGCTCAGGGTGAAACTGAAATCCGGGCTCACGTCTCGGAGGCATCTGATGGGTGTAGAGGGAAGATATTAGAATAGAAATGAGGTCTAAGGGAAATTCACTACCCATATGCACATGAGACAAACACAATCATATCACACCAATCAATTTCAAGCAAGGACTTACAAAGATCTAACTAATGTTACAAAGTGCTCTAAATTCTACTTTATGGGGGAAAACTACTAGTCATAGGGTGGTCATCTAGAAATTTTGATCGGCGGAAGATTCCATTATATCTGCTCCAGCTTCATCTTCATAGTCTTCGTGACTACTGTCATCGGGGTCCGAGTCCGTGTCGTCGATGATGATGTAGTCTTCAGAACGAATCTCCTTGGGTTCTTCTTCTTCTTCTCCTCCTGGTGTTGGATCTCCCATGAATACTCCTAGTTTCCTCGTCAAGTCATCATTCTTCTCCACCAGTATTGTCATCTCTTCCTTGTATCCATCACGTGTAGACTTGAGTTCCTCTTCTAGATCCAAGTTCCTGGTTAGTGCCTTCTTCAAATCTATCATCCCTGCGCACATCTGGTGCTCCTATCGACGAATGTGCTGGTTTAACTCCTGGATGAACGCTGCAATGGACCTGTCCTTCCGGGTACTTATCATGTCCCATCGCTCATCCTGGCATCCACAAATCTGGTAGATGGTGTCCTTCTGCTCCTGCTTGTAGACTTCTCCAATCCGTCCGATGGTAATGTGGGCAGCCATACTCTTGCCTAGGCTCCAGGTTGGGGCATCAAAAGAAAACTCTATTGGCTCAGTGGATGGTGCGAAGGTTCTCCGGGGAATTTGAACTTGAATACTCCATTGCTCTTCTTCTGGTAAAGTGGCGGTGTAGGTCCCGGTGAAGCTTGGTATTCCTATGTTCAGGTACCTAGTGACTTCCTTCAAGTGCCATCCAAACGGTGTGTCTTCATCTGGTTGAGTGAACTTGTTCCTTGGGTCCACCATCCTGAAGAGTAGAAAATGGAGAGGAGTCAGAAATGAGTAGAGAAGAGTGACCTAGGGTTTATCTTAGTGGTCGTGTCCTACAGTCAGTGTGTCCTCTGATACCATCTTGTAGCGACCACAATCCGAATGGACCGAAGTCTCTGTGTTCTGTATCATCCCTAGATCGATAATGCTGACACACACAGTACTTGGAGGATTTATAACAGAGTGGCAATCACACACTTATTACATCGAATGTCTCAAAAGAGAACTTATTACAAAAGTCCATGGCATAAGGCCATCTAACAAAATAACAGCGGAAGGCTTGGAAGATAAGTGAGTCCATCAGCTCCAGCGGCATAGCTGAGTGCATGCCAAACGACCTAGCACGTCTTACTCCTCGTCTGAAATGTCTGCAACGTAACATGTTGCAGCCCGAAACGGGTCAGCACATGGAATATGCTGGAAAGATAACACAGTAGAGCAAGTAACATAATAAAGGCTAACACTATATGCATATTTGGTTGGTGGAGGCTCTAGGGTTAAAGTTTTTGCGTAAAGCCAATTTTTCCCTACAACAAAGGAATAAATTTTATTTAACTATCATGGTAGTTGAAACATCATTGAGAAGGTACCTCCAACTCAATCCCAATTAAAGTAGTCATTAAACCCGACAAAATTAATTTTAGAGTGATGAGATCAACCAATAATTCAAGTACCAGATACTCAAGATTGTCCATAACCGGGGACACGGCTAATCATGATCAGTTCGTACACTCTGCAGAGGTTTGCGCACTTTACCCACAAGACTCGATCTCCTCCGTTGGATTTCTCGCACTGCATGGTGTTTGAGAAACGGATGACCGAGACACGGTCTTTCAGAAGCATTCACTCTTTACCCCGGGTGGACCGGTACACCTACTTTCCCCTACATCTGCTAGTCCACCACTGAAAGAGCTCACACAACTTACTCATACTATGCGAGAGCCCATAATGGCATTGTGGCTGCACACGGAAGTTTCTAGCATGAATAGTTTTATGATCCCTTTGAGCCTGGGTGGCATTCTATAGGAAAAATCACACGGAACCCCGGGATTTCCTAGGACAACACTGGATTCTCCAGGTGCTCTGCAACCAATCCACCCAGATGTGTATTCAAGTAGCCACCTTAAGTTGAACCATTAATTAACAACTCGCATCTGTCATGGATTTCACTCAAACCCAAACCACGTCTACGAGCATAGCATGGCAACCTAAGCATAACGTAGAAGTAACTCCCAAGGGTTTGAAAATAATGCAGGTAATAAGTTCTACCTCAATCTACTTCCCAGACCCACAAGTTAAGAGATCTTACTCATTCAATGTGTGAGGGTTTGATTATAATGCATAAAAACTGGGTAATAAAGGGGTATGATCAAAGTGTTACTTGCCTTGATGATGATTCACAAAACCTAGAGACTCGTAGTAGCACGCTTCGCAGTCCGGAAATTCTATCGCAAGCAAACAATAGCATGCATAAGCAATCAAGCAAAGATGCACAAACAGAACTCCAAATAAGAAGATCTAACCAGAAAGTTCAACTTAAGAACTCCGGTTTGCAAAAAGAATCAAATCAAACTGAGCAACGAAACTCAAACTACGAAAGAAACAAGATCCGTTTATTAGATTGATCTAAAGTAAAATTTTACAGTAGCAAAACCTTGTTCAAGTTGGTTAAACGGAAAGAGGGCGTCGAGACAAAGATCTGGGCTTTTGAATCGCCTGATTCCGACTCTCGAGCGAACAGAAAAACTAAAACAAGACCAGGGCAGAAATCACGATCGAAAATAATCGCGGATAAAGCCCTGAAAAAGAAAACTGACGAACAAGCTAACGAACGAACGTTCGTTGTCTGCGACTAATGGGCGAACAGCGTTCGTTAAAACGAACGTACGGACGAACGTCCACAAACTAACTAAACCGAAAAAACCGAACCGATCTATTTAAAAAAACAGATCTAGGTTTTAAAAAAACGAACGGTCTAAAAACACCGGCCTTTACCTAAACGGGACGGGCGGCGGGTTAATGGAGCGGGTTGGCGGAGCGGGCGGCGAGGCACGACGGCGTCCGAGGCGACGGCGGCGTCGGCAGCTCCGGCGGTGTACGGCAGCAGCGGCGGCGGGGCACGGCCGCGCGGGCGGCTGCGACGGTGGAGTGCGGCGGCGACGGGTGCGGTGGCGGTGGCTGGGAGGCGAGACGGGGGGGCTGGTTTTATAAAGAGCCGGGGGGTGCTTGCTTGGCCGAGGGGCCAAGGCGGCGGCGGCGGTGGCCACCCGGACTCCGGCGCGAGTCCGGCTCGGGCACGGCGGCGGCGCTACGGGCCGGGTGGGCCTTCGGCCCAGTTTGGTCCAAACTAAACTTTTTTTAATTATCCTGACGCCAAAAAACACAAAAATAAAATACTAAACGGGCTCCAAATATTCCGAAATAAATTTTCACCGTCCTCTAATAAAATATAGGACACAGTGAACATTTTTCCCGGACCTAAATGCAAATTTTGAAAAACGCGCATTTTTTCTATGCAAATAAAATCGCAAATAAATCCGAATAAAATCCAAAAGTGATTTTAATATTTTTCCTCCAATATTTCTTTTATTTTGGAGAAGTCATATTATTTCCGCTCGTATATTTTATTAAGAAATATTTTTAGGGAAAGAAAATAATTAAAACTAACATGATCCCCGTACCGGTATTCGAGAGAACTCAAATACGAAAATGGTAGAATTCCCAACTCTCTCCGTAGGTCCTTGAGTTGCTTAGAATTTTCAAGGATCGCCATGCACAAATGCAATAAAAAATATGCAATGCAGTATGATCTATGTATAACATTCCAAATTGAAAATTTGGTATGTTACAGTTTGGAGCAACCAGGGTTCACTAGTGCAGAACCGGGCTATAGCACCGGTTTGGAGGGGCCTTTAGTGCCGGTAACCGGCACTAAAGGGTGGGGACTAAAGGTCTCCCCCTTTAGTACCGGTTCAACACGAACCACCACTAAAGGGCCACCACGTGGCAGGAGCCAACGCCCGGGGCGGGGATCCCTTTAGTACCGGTTGGTAAGACCCTTTAGTACCGGTTGGTAAAACCAACCGGTACTAAATGCTTTAGGTGGTTTTGGGTTCATGATTTCGTTTTTCTTTAATTTTGTGTTTTCCATTTAATTCTTTTTCGTTTGCTGGTATTTTACGATGCTACATATTGTACACGTGATGCATATATATAAATAAAATTTCTCGTAGAACGGATTACATTTATATATATCATCGAATGTCTCACAAAACCACACCATTATTCACACATACACACATGTATATATATACAAATGTTTCCTTCGGAGCCAGTGGCATTTGCCTTGGTGCCTTCGGAGTATGATGATAATTCGGAGTGGTTCATGGGGGCGGTAGCGGGTAATGGTATTCTCCGTCAGGATTTATGACATGGTCGAGCAAAAATCCCGCTATTTCCTCCTGAATTGCTCGTATCCGATCCTCCGGTAGGAGCTGATCCCGCATCTCATTGAACTTCAAAACAAGAAGATGAATATGCATGTGTTAGTTGTGTGATAGATATTGACAATGATGTAAAAATTGTGAGTAGTGTTCTGGCAAACATTCTCATAGCTGTCTTTCAGATTTGGTCCTTTCGGACGCCATCATGCGAATGTCCGCGCAAACTAGTATGCACATAGTTCAGTCCCCTACGCCTGCTCCAGGGCCTTTACGAAAATGGAATTTAGTCAGATAATAAATAATCAAGTATGATAATTAATTGTATTGAAACAAGAATTAAAGAGATGGCTAGCTACTATTACTTAATTACTTACCTTAGGTCGAAACCAATACAGCTTTTGTCGCCATTTGCCTGGAGTCACTTTGATGAACTTTTCCCAAGCTCTGTCCGCCGGCAAAGAAAATGAATAAAGGGGTTACTAAATAGTTGACATCAGGAAATGATGAACTAAATAGGCCGAGATATAGTTAATAATGATTGAAATTACCTGTCGACTGTCCCCTTCATGATGGTGTAGTCACTTTGTTTTTTCCATAGTGAGTCCAGTACTTCAACTGTTCCTTCTTCAACTTTAATGACTAACAAGATCCAGTGGTAATTGCATGTGCACACGTTTGGATGTCTTAATTAAGCAGGTATGTGCATAATACTCATCAGCTACCCTAAACCGTATACACTTAATTATTAACATCTAGCTAGCTAGCTAAGCAAAAACAGAATTTGTAGTATACAAGACAGTGTCACTCGCAAGAAGTTGTAAGGAAGTAGTATATCTTCATTGGTATTGAGGCGCATCAAGAACTCTAGCATGTTGTCCTCTACATCTTTGTTACAATATTTCAAATTCGATAAGTATTCATTAATGGTATTTGGGTCAATGAATCCAATGTATAGCGTCCAGCTTTTTTCATTTCATACATCTTCATCCTGCATAATACCACAGAAAAGAATATAGTTAGGATAATTACAGGTAATGATCAATCAATGAGCACTACAGCTAACAATTGAGACTTCAATTACAGAAAGAAATCACTTACAGGCAATAGCAACTGACGAGAGATTTGTCGAGTGCGTCTTGATTGAATAACTGAAACATTTCTGAATACTCAACGGACAGAGCATTCCAATGGAATTAATGCTCTTCCTTGACATTCACCATGAGGGACTCTCGATTGGAACTCTTGGTAATTTTCATGTACCAGTCATGCAGTTCATACATTCTCGTTGGGAGGTTCTTGACCTCATCAGGCTCTACCATAGGTTGGCTGCGGACATATTTCCGTTTTAGTTCCTACACTGCAAATGTATCCATGGGCTCAAGCCCTAGGAGTTGTTCTACAATGCATCCGATCTCTCTAGCCTGCCTTCTATGATCGTTGGTTATTAGCACATCATCATCGGTGCCGGTACTCACATG
>LR738710.1:905507364-905590587 GCA_902687465.1 Secale cereale | reverse complement strand
GTCGATTGTGCCGCCTGTTCTCCCAGCTGGGGAACGGTTTTCCCGCATTTTTTGCCAGCTGCTTTGCTCGAGCTCGAGCTCGACTCCTTCTGTAGTCGTGCTCGATGTGCCTTCTTGATTTGGCGCTCATAGTCTGAGTCAACAGGCTTGGGAGCTAGTTTTCTTGCCATATGAATAAAGTGGTCAACGACTTTCGGAGGCACTTTCTCCTTTGGCGGCGGTGGTGGTTTCGGTCGAAAATGGGCGTCCACTTGGGCCTTCACTATGGCTGTGGTTTCCTCGTTGTTCATGTCGTAAGGCCTCTGAGGAAGAGGAGTGAGGCTTGGACCATATTGAACTCGCTTGCCTCCGCCTGTACCTCCTGTACTACCTCGACTTGTTGCGGCGGCTCTCTTCCACGACTGCTGAGGCGGCGGAGACGGCTGACGTGGCTGAGTCGGAGCAGGAGGAGTGGCCTAACGATGTGCCGGACTTGGAGGAGCGGGAGTCTGCTGACGCGGTGGCGGACTTCGAGGAGGAGTCGGCTGACGTTGTGCCGAACTTGGAGGAGGAGTCGGCTGACGCTGTGCCGGACTTGGAGGAGGAGTCGGCTGACATGGTGGCGGACTTGGAGGAGCGGGAGTCTGCTGACGCGGTGGCGGACTTCGAAGTGTCGACTGACGTGGTGTCGGTGGCCTTTGAAAGATGATGCAATCCTTTCTCCATAGGATGATATGATGTATGGCCTCTCCCAGTGTGTGCTCGTCGTCACCTCCAGGAATGTCAAGCTCTAGCCCCGAATATTGGTCCACCACCTCATCAACCTGGACACGAGCATAGCCGGCTGGAATCGGGTTGCAATGGAAGCTTGCTTCGGGGGCATTTGTATAAGCAATGATGTTCGCCACCTTCATGGATATGTTCTTCATTTTGAAGTGTAGCTCACAGTTAGTGTTCTCGGCGATGTCATCCACAGGGTCTCTATCCAGCAGTGCGTCGCCCGGGGCGGAACCCACGCTGCTTCTCGGCATAGATGGGATGATGCTATCCAAAGTTGGATCATCCGCTAGCTGCTGTCGCTGTTGAGACCCCCTTTCCTGGCTAAGTGAGTCGATTTGCTGCTGCTGCTGCTGCAATTTAAGCGCCAACTCCATGTGCGCTGATTCTAGGCCTTTAAGGCGTTCTCCTTCCTTCTTCCTCTGCTCCTCCTCTAGGTTCTTCTTTCTCACACGGCTTCTGTAGTCGGCCCTCCAGTCCGAAAAGCCATCATACCACGGAATAATGCCCTTGCCTCGTGTTCTTCCCGGGTGTTCAGGATTTCCCAGGGCGAGCGTAAGCTCATCGTTCTCTCCGTTGGGCGTGAATTCCCCATTTCGAGCTTTTTCTATTGCATCAATTATCTTCTTTTCGGCTCCTTTAAGACATGCCCTCTTCGAAACCTCGCATGTCTTCGGGTCCAACGCCCCCCATGCGCATAGAACCAAGTCATGCACCTGGGGGGCCAGCTCAGTGTAACTGGAGTGACCCCTGCATTTATCATCTCTTTCTCAGAGAGATCCCACTTAGGCATTGCCCCCGCGTAGCCACCTGCCCCAGCCTATGGAACTGCTCCTTTCTTGCAGCATTGGCCTTATTTTTTATCGACCGTTCCTTAGATAATTCTGATTCCTTGAATTTCACGAAAGCGAGCCAGTGTTCTATTTGCTTCTCCAGTGTTCCCATGAATTCTGGAGTCTTCTTTCCTCCTCTGACGTAGTTGGCCCATACAGTTTTCTTATGGTTGTTGAATGCAATTGTCATGTTCCTAAGAGCAGCGTCCTTGACTTTATTCTTGTCATCCTCTGTGAAATGATCTGGTAGGGTGAAATGTTCCATGAGTTTTTCCCAAAGCAGAGATTTTGCTCTATCGTCGACAAAAGTAAGATCTGGACGTTTCTTTGCTGGCTCTTTCCATTCTTGAATGGAGATCGGGAGTTGGTCCTTCACAATAACTCCGCACTGATGAACGAACTTGTTCACAACTGTCCTAGGCGCTACTGGTTGGCCATCAGCTCTGATGGCATCGATGTTGTACTTTACGCCCTCCTTCAACTTTTTGGTCGGGCCTCGCACTGTCCTGCTGCTTGTAGATTTGCTCGATCCGGAGGGCTGAAAGAAGAAAGATGTCGATTCGTTAATATATATTCAAATCATTAAAAACATATGATGATCACCAGATGCCTGCTTATATAAATATACCTCGCCAGTCTCTGTTATTACAGGATCAACATTTTCGGCGTCATCATCGATATCATAGTTCATGACTTCATCAATTTGGTCATCGCGATCGAATAGATTATCACCCTCCCCGGTATTGTTCAGATATTGGAAGCCGTCATCTTCTTCATTATGATCATCTGGCCCGCAAGGGGAGCGTATGATCTCGAACATGGCATCTTCTCCCTCTCCGCCGGTATTGTCCGCCATAGCTTTTATTTAACTAATCCAGAAGAAATATAAAACAATTTAGTATTCAAATTACAATGCATGCATGCAACCATTAAGGAAAACTGAATCATAGTATAATATGCATCGTATCGAATAATATATAACCTCGAATACATCGTCTCGAATAATATATAATCTCGAATACATGGTCTCGAATAATATATATAATCTCGGATACATCGATCGTCTCGAATATTATATGTCTAATACATCACTAGCTAGCTAGCTAATAAAGATCGAATACTACAGAATAGTCTAGTTCACTCGCGGTTCCCGAGGCGCGAGCGGTGGACACCCAAAGAGAAGGAACCATCACAGGATCATAGCTCCGGTCATCTCCCCAAAGAACCTGCCATGTACTGGAGAACCTAACGTCCATCGCAGCCATGTATCGACGGACGTGCTCGTCCTCCTCCCTGACACGACGACGCACTGCTACTTCTCGAGCTTGCGTTGTATTCCCTCGAAGAGGAAAGGGAGATGCAGCACAGTAGTGTAAGTATTTTCCTCGGTTTTTGAGAACCAAGGTATCAATCCAGTAGGAGACAACGCGCGAGTCCCTCGCACCTGCATAAACAAATAAGAACTTCGCAGCCAACGCGATAAGGGGTTGTCAATCCCTTTACAATCACTTACGTACGAAAGTGAGATCTGATAGAGATGATAGTTTATATTTTTGGTATTTTTAGTTTATAAGAACACCAAATAAAAGCGATAAAAGTAAAGTAGATGTACATTGATATGTTAAGAATAAACCCGGGGGGCATAGTTTTCTCTAGTGGCTTCTCTCATGATAGCGATATTCTACGGCGGGTAAACAAATTACTGTCGAGCAATTGATAGAAAAGCGAATAATTATGAGACTATCTAGGCATGATCATTGTATATAGGCATCACGTCCGAGACAAGTAGACCGAAACGATTCTGCATCTACTACTATTACTCCACACATCGACCGCTAACCAGCATGCAACTAGTGTATTGAGTTCATAAGAGCATAGTAACGCCTTAAGCAAGATGACATGATGTAGAGGGATAAACTCAAGCAATGTGATATAAACTCCATCTTTTTATCCTCGATGGCAACAATACAATACGTGCCTTGCTGCCCCTACTGTCACTGGGAAAGGACACCGCAAGATTGAACCCAAAGCCAAGCACTTCTCCCATTGCAAGAACTATAGATCTAGTAGGCCAAACCAAACCAATAATTCGAAGAGACTTGCAAAGATATTATGAGCACACATAAAAAGTTCAGAGAAGAACCAAATATCTTTCATAGATAACCTTGATCATAAACTCACAATTCATCGGATCTCGACAAACACACCGCAAAAAGAGATTACATCGAATAGATCTCCTCGAAGACCGAGGAGAACTTTGTATTGAGATCCAGAGAGAGAGAAGAAGCCATCTAGATACTAGCTCTGGACCCGAAGGTCTGTGGTAAACTACTCACAACTCATGGTGAGGGTGATGATGATGATGATGAAGGCCGCCGTGATGGATCCCTCTCCGGTGGAGCTCCAGAACAGGCTCCAAGATGGGATCTCCACGGGACAGAAGGTACGACGGTGGAATTAGGGTTTCTCTCTGTTCACGGAGTTTCTGGGGTACTTAGACTTATATAGGAAGAAGGAGGGCACCGAGGGACGCTCGAGGGGGCCACGAGGCATGGGGGCGCGCCCTCCACCCTCGTGGGCCAGCCCTCCGTCCCCTGACGTGGTTCTCAAGCTCCGCGTGCGTGATTTTCTCCAAAAATATCTCTCGCGAAGGTTTCATTCCTTTTGGACTCCGTTTGATATTCTTTTTCTGCAAAATCCTGAAACATGCAAAAAAAAACAGCAATCTGGACTGGGCCTTTGGGTTAGTAGGTTAGTCCCAAAAATGATATAAAAGTGAAAGATAAAGCCCATTAAACATCCAAGACTTCATAAATAATAGCATGGAACAATAAAAAAGTATAGATACGTTGGAGACGTATCACGCACCATCTCCGGCGGTGTCGGCTCCCTCCGCACCAAAAGTGGCCCACGCGAACGCCACCAAAGGAGCTCAGGGTCGATGACGGGACCCAGGGCCGCATTCCCCACCAAGCGGCGAGCCCCTGAAGGTAGCACCTCCCAGTGCCAGCCCGGTGGAGCCCAGTCCCGGACATGGGTCCTCTGAAGCAGGACGTCAATGCGAACGGGTCGACGGCGAGGATGCGGGCCGGGCATCGTCGAGAACAAATACTATATGCAAATATAATATTCTAAATTTCTATAACTAAAATTATAAGAAACTAAAAAAAATCGATCATCGTCTAACAATTTGAAATTAATCTAATTCATCTAGCTAAAACTAACATTTCTAAAATTTCTAACATTTCTATATAACTAACATTTCTATAAACTATTTGACATTAATCTAATCTAATTAATTATTTCATCTAAAACTTGGTATAAAAAACAGAAAGAGAGAGAGAGAGAGAGAGAGAGAGAGAGAGAGAGAGTGTGTGTGTGCGCACGCGAGGGGCCGGGAGAGAGGGCCTCACCGCGCGGGTGAGGTCGAGGCGACGTCGAGGGCGAGGTCGAGGCGACGTCGACGACGAGGTTGAGGCGATGGCGATGGGGGCTGCGACAGTGACGGGGGCGGCAAGCGACGGGGGCGGCGATGGCGACGGGGGTGGCAAGGCGACGGGGGCGGCGCGCGACGGCGACGGGGGCAGCGCGACAGGGGCGGCGACGGCGACGGGGACGGGGCAGCGCGCGGCGGGGGCGGCGACATCGTCGACGGAGAGAAACAGAACAAGAACATAGGGAAACTGATTTTTTTTGAAGTGTTGTATATATAGAAGGCATCTTTAGTACCGGTTGGAGCCACCAACCGGTACTAAAGGCCTGTTTTGGCCACACCAAGCGGCGGGAAGGGCAGGCCTTTAGTACCGGGTCGTGGCTTGCTACTTCTCGACCTTGCATTGTATTCCCTCGAAGAGGAAAGGGAAATGCAGCACCGTAGCGTAAGTATTTTCCTCAGTTTTTGAGAACCAAGGTATCAATCCAATAGGAGACCACGCGCGAGTTCCTCGCACCTGCACAAACAAATAAGAACTTCGCAGCCAACACGATAAGGGGTTGTCAATCCCTTTACGGTCACTTACGAAAGTGAGATCTGATAGAGATGATAGTTTATATTTTTGGTATTTTTAGTTTATAAGAACAGCAAATAAAAGCGATAAAAGTAAAGTAGATGTAGATTGATATGTTGAGAATAGACCCAGGGGCCATAGTGTTCTCTAGCGGCTTCTCTCATGATAGCGATATTCTATGGCGGGTAAACAAATTACTGTCAAGCAATTGATAGAAAAGCGAATAATTAGGAGACTATCTAGGCATGATCATTGTATATAGGCATCACGTCTGAGACAAGTAGACCGAAACGATTCTGCATCTACTACTATTACTCCACACATCGACTGCTGTCCAGCATGCATCTAGTGTATTGAGTTCATAAGAACAGAGTAACGCCTTAAGCAAGATGACATGATGTAGAGAGATAAACTCAAGCAATATGATATAAACCCCATCTTTTTATCCTCGATGGCAACAATACAATGCGTGCCTTGCTGCCCCTACTGTCACTGGGAAAGGACACGGCAAGATTGAACCCAAAGCCAAGCACTTCTCCCATTGCAAGAACTATAGATCTAGTAGGCCAAACCAAACCAATAATTTGAAGAGACTTGCAAAGATATTATGAGCACACATAAAGAGTTCAGAGAAGAACCAAATATCTTTCATAGATAATCTTGATCATAAACTCACAATTCATCATATCTCGACAAACACACCGCAAAAAGAGATTACATCAAATAGATCTCCTCGAAGACCAAGGAGAACTTTGTATTGAGATCCAGAGAGAGAGAGAAGAAGCCATCTAGATACTAGCTATGGACCCGAAGGTCTGTGGTAAACTACTCACAACTCATGGTGAGGGCGATGATGATGATGGTGAAGAACTCCGTGATGGATCCCCCTCCGGTGGAGCTCCGGAACAGGCTCCGAGATGGGATCTCACGGGAATAGAAGGTTACGGCGGTGGAATTAGGGTTTTCTCTCTGTTGTCGAAGGTTTCGGGGTACGTAGACTTATATAGGAAGAAGGAGGACACCGGGGGGGTGCTCGGGGGCTCCACGAGGTAGGGGGCGTGCCCTGGGCAGGGGGGCGCGCCCCCCACCCTCGTGGGCAGCCCCTTGATCCCCTGACGTGGTTCTCAAGTCCCTTGTGCGTGATTTTCTCCAAAAATATCCCTCGCGAAGGTTTCATTCCGTTTGGACTCCGTTTGATATTCTTTTTCTGCAAAACCCTGAAACAGGCAAAAAACAGCAATCTGGACTCGGCCTTTGGGTTAGGAGGTGAGTCCCAAAAATGATATAAGAGTGTATGATAAAGCCCAATAAACATCCAAGACTTCATAAATAATACTCCCTCTGTCCCAAATTTCTTGTCTTAGATTTTTCTAGATACGGACGTATCTAATACTAAAATGTGACTTGATACATCTGTATCTAGACAAATCTAAGACAAGAATTTTGGAACAATCAAAAATTATAGATACATTGGAGACGTATCAAGCATCCCCAAGCTTAATTCCTGCTCGTCCTCAAGTAGGCAAATGATAAAGAAAGAATTTTTTATGTGGAATGCTAACCAATATAGTTTTTCAATGTAATTCTCTTAATTGTGACATGAATGTTCAGATCTGAAAGATTCAAGGTAAAAGTCTATATTGACATAAGAAACAATAATACTTCAAGCATACAAACAAAGCAATCATGTCTTCTCAAAATACTATGGCTAAAGAAAGTTATCCCTACAAAATCATATAGTCTCGCTATGCTCCCTCTTCATCACACAAAATATTCATATCATGCACAGCCCCGATTTCAGCCAAGCACTTGTTTTCATACTCTATCTTTTCAAACCTTTCAACTTTCACGCAATACATGAGCGTGAGCCATTGATATAGCACTATGGGTAGAATAGAGGTGGTTGTGGAGAAGAAAAAAAGGAGGGAGATAGTCTCACATCGACTAGGCTTATCAACGGGCTATGGAGATGCCCATTAATAGATATCAATGTGAGTGAGTAGGGATTGCCATGCAACGGGTGCACTAGAGCTAAGTATGTATGAAAGCTCAACAAAAGAAACTAGTAGGTGTGCATCCAACTTGCTTGCTCACGAAGACCTATAGGGCATTTGAGGAAGCCCGTCGTTGGAATATACAAGCCAAGTTCTATAATGAAAATTCCCACTAGTATATGCAAGTGACTAAACATGAGACTCTCTACAATGAAGAACATGGTGCTACTTTGAAGCACAAGTGTGGAAAAAAGATAGTAGCAATTGTCCCTTCTCTCTTTTCTCTCATTTATTTGGAGGGGCTTTCTCTCTTCTTATTTTTTTATTAGCCCCTCTCTATATTTTTTTTGGGCCATCTCTTTTTTTATTGGCCTTTCCTCACATGGGACAATGCTCTAATAACGATGATCATCACACTTTTATTACAACTCGAAATTACAACTCGATACTACAACAAGTATGACTCTACATGAATGCCTCCAGCGGTGTACCGGGATGTGCAATGAATCAAGAGTGACATATATGAAGATTATGCATGGTGGCTTTGCCAAAAATACGATGTTACTGTACATGATCATGCATGGCAATATGACAATATGATGCGTGTCATATAAACGGAACGGTGGAAAGTTGCATGGCAATATATCTCGGAATGGCTATGGAAATTCCATGATAGGTAGGTATGGTGGCTGTTTTGAGGAATAATATGGTGGCTGTTTTGAGGAAGGATATATAGTGGGTTTATCGCACCGGCGAAAGTTGCGCGGTACAAGAGAGGCTAGCAATGGTGGAAGGGTGAGAGTGCGTATAATCCATGGACTCAACATTATGTTGGGGATCGTAGCAGAAAATCAAAAAAAATTCTACGCATCACCAAGATCTATCTATGGAGTAATCTAGCAACGAGCATAAAGGAGAGTGGAGTGCATCTACATACCCTTGTAGATCGCGATGCGGAAGCGTTGCAAGAACGCGGATGAAGGAGTCGTACTCGCTGCGATTCAGATCGCGGTTGATTCCGATCTAAGCGCCGAACAACGGCGCCTCCGCGTTCAACACACGTGCAGCCCGGTGACGTCTCGCACACCTTGATCCAGCAAGGAGAGAGGGAGAGGTTGGGGAAGACTCCATCCAGCAGCAGCACGACGGCGTGGTGGTGGTGGAGGAGCGTGGCAATCCTGCAAGGCTTCGCCAAGCACCGCGGGAGAGGAGAAGGACTTGGGAGAGAGGGGAGGGCTGCGCCAGAACTTGTGGTGCGGCTGCCCTCCCACCCCCCACATATATATAGGGGCAAGGGAGAGGGGGGCCGGCCCCCTCAGATCCAATCTGAGGAGTGGGCGGCGGCCAGGGGGGTTGCCTTGCCCCCCCCCCCCCAAGGCAAGGGGGCGCCCCCTTAGGGTTCCCCCACAACCCTAGGCGCATGGGCCCTAGGAGGGAGGCGCCCAGCCCACTAAGGGGCTGGTCCCTCTCCACATACAGCCCATAGGGCCCTCCGGGGCAGGTGGACCCTCCCGGTGGACCCCCGGAACCCCTTCGGTGGTCCCGGTACAATACCGGTAACCCCCCGAATTATTCCGGTGACCGTATGATGACTTCCCATATATAAATCTTTACCTCCGGAGCATTCCGGAACTCCTCGTGACGTCCGGGATCTCATCCGGGACTCCGAACAGCATTTGGTAACCACGTACATCTATTCCCTATAACCCTAGCGTCATCGAACCTTAAGTGTGTAGACCCTACGGGCTCGGGAGTCATGCAGACATGGCCGAGACAACTCTCCGGTCAATAACCAACAGCGGGATCTGGATACCCATGTTGGCTCCCACATGCTCCACGATGATCTCATCGGATGAACCACGATGTCAAGGATTCAATCAATCCCGTATACGATTCCCTTTGTCTATCGGCATAGTACTTGCCCGAGATTCGATCGTCGGTATCCCGATACCTTGCTCAATCTCGTTACCGGCAAGTCTCTTTACTCGTTCTGTAACACATCATCCCGTGATCAACTCCTTGATCACATATTGTGCACATTATGATGATGTCCTACCGAGTGGGCCCAGAGATACCTCTCCGTCATACGGAGTGACAAATCCCAGTCTCGATTCGTGCCAACCCAACAAACACTTTCGGAGATACCTGTAGTGCACCTTTATAGCCACCCAATTACGTTGTGACGTTTGGTACACCCAAAGCATTCCTACGGTATCCGGGAGTTGCACAATCTCATGGTCTAAGGAAAAGATACTTGACATATAGAAAAGCTTTAGCATACGAACTACACGATATGTGCTAGGCTTAGGATTGGGTCTTGTCCATCACATCATTCTCCTAATGATGTGATCCCGTTATCAACGACATCCAATGTCCATGGTCAGGAAACCGTAACCATCTATTGATCAACGAGCTAGTCATCTAGAGGCTCACTAGGGACATGGTGTTTGTCTATGTATCCACACATGTATCTGAGTTTCCTATCAATACAATTCTAGCATGGATAATAAACAATTATCATGAACAAGGAAATATAATAATAACCAATTTATTATTGCCTCTAGGGCATATTACCAACAGTCTCCCACTTGCACTAGAGTCAATAATCTAGTTCACATCGATATGTGATTAACACTCAATGAGTTCTGGGTTTGATCATGTTATGCTTGTGAGAGAGGTTGTAGTCAATGGGTCTGCAACATTCAGATCCCTATGTACTTCGCAAAACTTTATGTCATATCGTAGATGCTGCTACCACGTTCCACTTGGAGCTATTCCAAACTGTTGCTCCATTATACGTATCCAGTATCTCTACTTAGAGTTATCCGGATAGGTGTTAAGCTTGCATCGACGTAACTCTTTACGCCGAACTCTTTATCACCTCCATAACCGAGAAACTTTTCCTTATTCCTCTAAGGATAATTTTGACCACTATCTAGTGATCCACTCCTGGATCACCTTTGTACCCTCTTGCCAGACATGTGGCAAGTCACACATCAGGTGCGGTACTCAGCATGGCATACCGTATAGAGCCTATGACAAAAGCATAGGGCACGTCCTTCGTCCTTCCTCTTCCTTCTGCCGTGGTCAAGTTTTGAGTCTTACTCAACTTCACACCTTACAACTCAGGTAAGAACTCCTTCTTTGACTGATCTATTTTGAACTCCTTCAAAATCATGTCAAAGGTGTGTGTTCTTTTGAAAGTATCATTAGGCGTCTTGATCTATCTCTATAGATCTTGATGCCCAATTATGTAAGCAGCTTTATCCAGGTCTTTCCTTTGAAAAACTCCTTTCAAACAACCCTTTATGCTTTCCAAAAATTCTACATCATTTCGGATCAACAATATGTCATTCACATATACTTATCAGAAATGTTGTAGTGCTCCCACTCACTTTATTGTAAATACAAGTTTTTAACAAACTTAGTATAAACCCAAAAACTTTGATTACTCCATCAAAGCGTATGTTCCGACTCCGAGATGCTTGCTCCAGTCCATGGAAGGATCGCTGGAGCTAGCATACCTTTTAGCATCCTTAGGATCGACAAAACCTTTCTGATTGTATCATATACAACCTTTCCTTACGAAAACTGGTAAGGAAACTTGTTTTGTCATCCATCTGCCAGATTTCATAAATGCAGTTAATGCTAACATGATTCCGACGGACTTAAGCATCGCTACGGGTGAGAAAATCTCATCGTAGTCAACTCCTTGAACTTGTGAAAAACTCTTTGCCACAAGTCGAGCTTCATAGACGGTGACATTACCATCCACGTCTGTCTTCTTCTTAAAGATCTAGTTATCTCAAGGGCTTGCCAATCATCGGGCAAGTCCACCAAAGTCCATACTTTGTTTTGATACATGGATCCTATCTCGGATTTCCCGGCTTCTAACCATTTGCCGGAATACGGGCCCACCATCGCTTCTCCATAGTTCGTAGGTTCATTGTTGTCCAACAACATGACATCTAAGACAGGATCACCGTACCACTCAGGAGTAGTACTTATCCTTGTCGACCTACGAGGTTTGATAGCAACTTGATCCGAAACTTCATGATCACTATCATTAGTTTCCTCTTCAACAGTCGTAGGTTCCACAGAGACATCTTTCTGTGTTGCACTACTCTCCGGTTGAAGTGAGGGTTCGACAACCTCATCAAGTTCTATCTTCCTCCCACTCAAATCTTTCGAGAGAAACTCCTTCTCGAGAAAGGACCCATTCTTAGCGACAAACATTTTTTGTCCTTGGATCTGAGATAGAAGGTATACCCAACCGTTACCTTTGGGTATCCCATGAAGATGTATTTGTCCGCTTTGGGTTCGAGCTTTTTCCGGCTGAAGCCATAAGCATCGCAGCCCCAAACATTGAGAAACGGCAACTTTGGTTTCTTGCCAAACCTTAGTTCATACGGCGTTGTCTCAACGGACTTAGATGGTGCCCTATCAAAGTGAATGCAGCTGTCTCCAATGCATAACCTCAAAATAATAGTTGTAGATCGGTAAGAGACATCATAGATCGTACCATATCTCATAAGGTTCGATTACGACGTCCGGACACACCATTACGATGTGGTGTTCCAGGTGGCTTCAACTGCGAAACGATTCCACAATGTCTTAAGTGATTGCCAAACTCACAACTCAGAAAATCTCCCCTTGATCAGATCGTAGGAACATGATGTTCTTGTTATGATGATTCTTAACTTCACTCTGAAATTGCTTGAACTTTTCAAACGTTTCAGACTTTTGCTTCATTGAGTAAATATACCCATATCTACTCAAATCGTCAGTGAAGATGAGAAAATAATGATATCCACCACACGCCTTAATTCTCATTGGATCACACACACCAGCATGTATGATTTCCAACAAGTCACTTGCCCGTTTCATTGTACCTGAAAACGAGATCTTAGTCATCCTGCCCATGAGGCATGGCTCGCATGTGTCAAGCGATTCAAAATCAAGTGACTCCAAACATCCATCAGCATGGAGTTTCTTCATGCATTTTATGCCAAAATGACCTAAGCGGCAGTGCCACAAGAAAGTGGTACTATCATTATTAACTCTACATCTTTTGGCATTAATATTATCATCATGTGTATTACTATGATCGAAATTCAACAAACCATTGGGTGCATGACCATAAAGGTATTATTCATGTAAACAGAATAACCATTATTCTCTGACTTAAATGAATAACCGTATTGCAATGAACATGATCTAATCATATTCATGCTCAACGTAGACACCTGATAACTTTTATCTAGGTTCAACACTAATCTCGAAAATAGAGGAAGCGTGCGATGGTGATCTTATCAACCTTGGAAACACTTCCAACACACATCGTCACCTCGCCCTTAGCTAGTCTCCATTTAGTCCGTAGCTTTTTGCTTCAAGTCACTAATAATAGCAACTGAACCGGTATCCAATACCCAGGTGCTACCAGGAGTACTAGTAAGGTACACATCAATAACACGTATATCAAATATACTTTGTTGAAGTTGCCAGCTATCATATCTACCATGTATTTGGGGTAGTTCCGCTACCATGTGACCGTTCCCCTTACAATAGAAGCACTTAGTCTCGAGGTTTGGGTTCAACCTTGGGTTTCTTCATTAGAGCGACAACTGGTTTGCCATTCATGAAGTTTCCCTTCTAGCCCTTGCCCCTTTTGAAACTAGTGGTCTTGTTAAACCATCAACACTTGATGCTCCTTCTTGATTTCTACTTTTTGCGGTCTTAAGCACCGCTAATAGCTCCGGGATCATCTCCATCCTTTGCATGTCATAGTTCATCACGAAGTTCTAGCAGCTTGGTGATAGCGTCTAGAGTCAATCACTATCTCATCTGGAAGATTAACTCCCACTTGGTTCAAGTGATTTTAGCACCCAGACATTCTGAGCACATGCTCACTACCTGAGCTATTCTCCTCCATCTTTTTGGCAAAAGAACTTGTCAGAGGTCTCATACCTCTCAACACGGGCATGAGCCTGAAATCCCAATTTCAGCTCTTAGAACATCTCATATGTTCTTTGGCGTTCAAAACGTCATTGGAATCCCGATTCTAAGCCGTAAAGTATGGTGCACTAAACTATCAAGTAGTCATCAGGACATGTCTGTCAGGTGTTCACAACATCCACAAACAACGTTGTAGGGGTTTGCACATCGAGCGGTGCATCAAAAACGTAAGCTTTCTGTGTAGCAGTGAGGACACTCCTCGGACTACGAACCCAGTTCGTATCATTGCTCACATTATCTTTCAACTTAGTCTTTCTCTAGGATCGTTATAAATAGGGAGCTAGAACGCAAGCTATTAGTCTACAACATATTTTGCGAAGACAACTTAGACTAGTTCATGACAATTAAGTTCATCTAATGAACTCCCACTCAGATAGACATCTCTCTAGTCATCTAAGTGATACATGATCCGAATCAACTAGGCCGTGTCCGATCATCACGTGAGACGGACTAGTCATCAACGGTGAACATCTTCATGTTGATCATATCTTCTATACGACTCATGTTCGACCTTTCGGTCTTCCGTGTTCCGAGGCCATGTCTGTACATGCTAGGCTCGTCAAGTCAACCCTAAGTGTATCGCGTGTGTAAATCTGGCTTACACCCGTTGTATGCGAACGTTAGAACCTATCACACCCGATCATCACGTGGTGCTTCGGAACAACGAACCTTAGCAACGGTGCATAGTTAGGGGGGACACAATTCTTGAAATTTTAGTGAGAGATCATCTTATTTACTACCGTCGTTCTAAGCAAATAAGATGTAAAACATGATAAACATCACATGCAATCAAATAGTGACATGATATGTGTCGTGGAATTAGCACGGCAGATGTCCGGTTTAACGGACTTAGTGATGGAACCATCGCACGGGTTAGCATGAAGGGGTTAAAAGCACACAAAGGACACAGAGGGTTTATACTAGTTCGGCCCCTTCGATGAAGGTAAAAGCCTACGTCTAGTTTGGTTTGGTATTGCTTGGGCGTCGATGAACAGGGAGCGGATTGCTTGCCTGTGTCTCGACGGGTTGTTGCTTGTCCTCGAACCGTCGCCGGGTCGTCCCTTTATATAGAGGTGACGCCTGGTCCGGTTTATAGAGTCCCGAGGCCGGCTCATATTTGTGTCCGCCTCGGTCTCTGCTCTTTCTTCCTTGTCTCTCAAGTTACACGATAAGACGTTTTACAAACCATAACTCTACACATGGGCCCTAAGTCTTCATGGGCCGTAACCTCTACTGAGCTTTACAATTACACAACTATATCATCATAATCCGGTTTACCCTAGCCGGTTTACACCCGCTAGTAATATCCCTGACATTAGGCCCCAAAATGATTTGAACTTGTTCGAATCAGTCTTCTCAGTCTTGCCTAATCTTCTTTCTTGTATCTTTTCAGTTTCTGTAAACCGGCTGTGACGTCATCCTTGAAAATCATTTGATTCGACCGTGACATCACTTCCACATTTATCGCGCGCAGCTGTTCACTCCCTTTGTTTTAAAGGCCATCCCGAGAATCGAGGCGACAAGGAATCTTTATCCAATCTCTTTCTTCCTCAAATCCCGCGCTTGCTATTTCGTTTCCCCCCTTTATAAATACCACCGCATCTCTTCTCAAACTCCTTCCGCTCGTCTTCTTCCTCTGTCGCCCGAACCTGAGCTTCCGCCGTCGTCCGTCAAGCTCGCCGTCGCCAGCAAGTCCGACCGCTGCATCAACCTGAACGCGACCAGATAACTCCGCCGCCGCTTCCTTCTGCCTCAGGTACTCTTTTTTCCCTCGCTGTAGATCTGTAGTTTTTAGGGTTCTTTACATGCCTCCGCCATTAGACCTTAAAAAGCTTCGGCTGTTCGTCCTATACGCCACGCTCGTAATAGTTTTAACCTTTAGATTTGTCTTCGAAACTTGCTTCCGCCACGCTGCCTTATGCTTAGATTTTGGCATTAGATTGAACCCTTAGATTCATCTGCTCTGTACAGGACCCCCGTAGTTCTTCTGTAATAAACCTGCATAAGTTTTCTCTTTTTCTTACTGCTCAGATCTGTTTTACCTTAGCTTTCTGTAAAAACTTGTTTCTTCATCCTTATAGATCTGCAAGATATTCGCCGGTTTAGCTGGTCATATATTGCTTCTGTAATGCATCGATAATGAACACGACGGTTTAGTTCCTCTCTTTTGTTATCATGAACCGGTAGTAGCTCGTTTCCTGCTTACTTCCGGGTTAGTAATACCATTAGTCCCTTGTCTAAACCGTCGCTGTGATTTTGCATATGCAATCCGGTTTATGCTTCAGTACTTCAATAATCCGGATTTTACACTTCACCTTTTCAGCATTTTCCTTCTGCTACTATGTCTGCCAAGCAGTTTGTTTCTTGTGACTGGGTTCCTTCTGTCATTAAGGAAGAGGACTTAGTTAAAGCTGCTTCCATTGGCATTCTGGGTCCTCGAGCAGCTCTAAAATGGCGGGCCCCCGGAAATGAATGCCCCCCTACTCCCAAAGAGGGAGAAGTTATTGTTTTCTTTGATCACATGACCCGGGGCTTCAGCCCTCCCGGTTCAAAATTCTTTCGGGACGTACTTGCCGCTTTTCAACTTCATCCTCAGGACATAGGTCCAAACTCAATATCAAACATCTGCGATTTCCAAGTTTTCTCTGAGGTGTATCTTCAAGAGGAGCCATCAGTCAACTTGTTCCCGGATTTCTTTCATCTGAACCGGCGAACTGAGTTTACTGGCGGACCTCATCAAGAACTTGGTGGGGTTAGTATTCAAAAGAGAAGAGATGTAGTCTTCCCTCACGCTGCTCTCCATACTCACCCCAAAGATTGGAACAAGTCTTGGTTCTATTGCCAAGACACTTCACCTGAAGGGGAAAACCCACTGCCGGGTTATCGCGAACATCGCCTTCCCGAAGATCATCCGCTGCCACAGCGCCTTAGCTCCTCAGACCGGCCCCGGTTTGCCCCTCAGCTTGCAAAACTCAAGGCTTTGGCAAATGGGTTGACTGGAGTTGACTTCATCGGTTGTTGGCTCTCTTGGAGTATCCTTCCTCTGAGCCGGCGCTCCAAATTGATGTGTCAATATACTGGTAAACCGGACGATCCTCAGCGCCATACCGACATCATGCTTCCTGAGAAGGAAGTTATTGAATCTGCTAAGAAGATGCTCAACGTCTCCTTAGACGAATGTAGCCAAACCGGATTGGCTCCATACTATAAAAAGAACAAACTGCCTGCGGTAAGCCTTAATCTCCTCTGCTCGTTTTTAATCCGTTTCATTTAAATTATCTTCCATTCATCTCTCATCTTTTGCACAGGCCGATGACCCTATCTGGAAAAGGAAACCTCAGGACAAGTCACGCAAACAGCCACGCCGGAAGACCTATGCTGTTAAGAAGAGAAAGGTGGCTGTTGGCTCCAGTTCACACGCTGAAGAAGATGATCCGGACTCTGAGGTATGAGTTAATCCGGATATGTTTTATTCTCTCTTATCCCGATTTATGTTAACAATGTCTTTTCGCAGGATTTGGCTGAAGGGGGTAAAGCGGCAGAAACTGAGGTAATCACTCTTTCTTCAGATTCAGAACCACCTCCACCAAAAATTTGTCGGGTAGTCCGGAAATATCAGTTTTCTCATCCTTACGCTCAACTGGATCCCAATTTTCTTTTGAAGAAGCAGCAACATGATGCTCGCCGGGCTACACGCCATAGCGGCCTTGTAGTCGAGTCTTCCGGAATATCTCTTACTCCAGCCCGGAGGCGTCACTCTGAGGTTTTACTTTCCCCAATTCCTCTTCATCCCATGGCTAGACTTATACGCAAACCACTTAAACCGTCTGACCCTGATTATCAGGAGACTCCTTTATCTTCTTCTGGCGAATCCACTGCCACTCAAGTCCCAGCTCTGAAGACTGTCCCTGGGTAAGTCCTTTATTTCATCCGGTTTATCTTTGCACTTGCTATTATAACTCTGATTTCTTTTCCAATTTCTTTCAGCAAGCCTAAGCCTAGCAAAAAGGCAAAAGCCAGCCAGACGGCTACTGAGACTGCCACTGATGACCCGGTGGCTGATCCGGATGCAGTCATCCCACCAGAAAATGAACCTACAGTTCAGCGTGACGATCCGGCTCCCACGGATCATGACTATGCCACTGCTCCTGAGAATCCCAACACTGAAGATATCCATAAACCGGCGAGTCCTGCCCGGACCAACACTCCTCAGACTAGCCCGGCTCCCGCCAGTCCGGTTCATACCGTTACTCCACAGCCAGCAGCTGCTCCTTCTCCGGATGTTCAAATAACCGGTACAGGATACACCGCTCCTGCTGAGCCCGTTGTTTTAGCCAAGCATACAGCTAAAGCGGAGAAACTCCAGCAAGAGAAGGGCAAATGGAGTACAGATTTGTCTAGTTACGCCGAACTGAGTGCCCAAGAGCTTTATTCCGGGTATTTGAACCGGCTGCACACCAGTCGGGACTATGAAGCGGGCTTAGTCAACATGATGAAGGAAAAATATGAGGTATCTCACTTGTTTTTTGCTTTTGCCTTTGTTGTATTTCTGTTTGTATCATGGTAGCCCCCAAGTTCCGGTTTAGCTATGTTTAGAAGGTGAACCGGTACTTCCAACTGTGAGCAAATGATCTTTACATTAGCCCCCAAGTGCCAGGGGCATAATTTCGGTTTATGCGTCTGGGACTTGTCTGAATCTTTCTTTCGATGTTTGAACCGCCCATTAGCCCCCAAGTGTCAAGTGGATAACTTGGTTATGTGCTTGAGACTTGTCTTTAATTGTCACTCTTTGTTACATCAATTGCCCATTAGCCCCCAAGTATCAAGTGGATAACTTGGTTATGTGCTTGATACTTGTCTGAATCATCAATTCTTTCCCTTGACATTCTTGCAGGCTGACTTGACCCGGAGAGCTGAAGAAATAACTGAGCTCCGGAACAGACTTGCTAAGACTGAAACTTCTGCTGCTAAGGCTAAAAAAGATCTGGATCTAAGTTTAACCACTGCAGAACAGTTGAAAAAGTATTTTGAATCGGAACGGGCAACCTGGGAAGTGGAGAAAAATACTCTTGAAAAAAGAGCAACGGACGCCGAGGAAGCTCTTAATCCGGTGACAGAAGAATTAACTGGTTTAAAGCGGCAAATTGAACTTATGACTTCTGCCGTCTTCGGTAAATACTTAACCTGCACATGCTTTCATTTCTGCAATCTTTAATCCGTTTCGGTTTAATTGTGTTAACCATATGCAGGACGGCGCGTCACCCATCTTGGGGATGATCTCCGGAAAAAACTCAAGGCCTCTTATACTCTGGTTGAGCAGCTGTATTCTGGCGCTCAGAGGATTATAAGTGCAATGTCTTTCAATAAACCGGCTCCCACTACTATCCAAGGTACTCTGGAGAAGCTGTCAATCTTGCCTGTACGCTTGGAATAAGTGAAGATGTCCGCTGCCCGAGCCGGTTCTCTCGTTGCGCTGACTAGGGCCAAAGCGTGGGTTCCAGATTTTGATCCGGAGGAAGCCTTGAATGGGTATCCCAGCACTAAAGAAGACGGATCGGCCTTCACTGGCAAAGACCTTCACGCTTTGACTAAGGAGATGCGTCCTCTTGCTAGCAAGCTTGCTGCCGAATCAGACTTGACCAGGTATCATCCGGGGTACGATTTACAGAACGAGCGGGTGGATCGGCCGGTTTATGATACCGTAAATCTAATCCCACCAGTGCGCCCCCACACTTTCGCCCCAGATGTTGATCCGTCTGACCTGATTACGGAAGAGATGTACTTCCGCGCTTTGGCAAAAATCGATTGGTGCGTCCCTGACTTTCAGCGGCTTCAGGAAGACGAAGAAACTCCGGAACAGGTCAATCCTCAGCCATCGCAGCGGGAGGAAGCATAGGCCGCACAGTTTATCTTTGTAGTTGCAGTCTCATTTTACTAGAAAAACTTTAATCCGTTCAGGCCTGCTGTGCCTTTGTAATAGGATAGCTTTGAACTATTGTCCGTCGTGATCCGGATGTCCCAACTTTGCTTTGGTATCTGCCAAGTTGAATCCTTTGCCTGATATGTTTTAACTTGCATACTATCTGTTTCTGCATAAAACACTTAAAAGATGTCCTAGCGGTTTACCGCCGGACTGATTAAATTGCTCATAAAATATATCAAACAAGTGTTTGTTTATACCGGAACTAACTTCATACCTGCGATTAAGTATGCTTGATATTCTTAATCCGGCGAACTTTGTAGTTTTCTGAGGGAGCCTTTGTGATAGACCCAATAATAATTCCGGGTTTATAGAAGCTACCGGTTTAAATAATGCTGGAACTCTGTGTCCAGACTTTTGAATATATGTGGTCAACTTTGGAGTTGTCCCACTCCGGATCAAAGAACCATAAAACACAAATACAAAAAATACAAGTTTGCAAATAAACCCATGTAGTCGAGGCTTTTTGCGAGCTGTCAGGCTCCAAATCAAAACTTCTGATTCGAATACGATCAGTGAACCGGACCATAGGGGCTAAGCTAGGATTCGAATACGATCCTAACCCCCTACTGGCCTTAGAATTTTTAGCCAAGCAATGGATTTGGATACGATCCATTGAGCTTATGATTCGAATACGATCATACAAAGCGGGCCATAGGGGCTAAGCTAGGATTCGAATACGATCCTAACCCCCTACTGGCCTTAAAAATTTTAGCCAAGCAATGGATTCGGATACGATCCATTGAGCTTATGATTCGAATACGATCATACAAACCGGACCATAGGGGCTAAGCTAGGATTCGAATACGATCCTAACCCCCTACTGGCCTTAAAATTTTAGCCAGGCAATGGATTCGAATACGATCCATTGAGCTTATGATTCGAATACGATCATAGAAACCGAACCATAGGGGCTAAGCTAGCATTCGAATACGATCCTAACCCCCTACTGGCCTTTACCATGTTCTTTGGTTCGAATACGACCTATGTTTGAACAGAATGGCTATGTTCTCTTTGGTTCGAATACGACCTATGTTTGAACAGAATGGCTATGTTCTCTTTGGTTCGAATACGACCTATGTTTGAACAGGAAGCCCTTTAGTGATCACCGCGGCAGAGTACATATATGGGAGTTGTCCTGCACAACCAGATAGACTGATCAAAGCATCTTATTTTTCTTAAAAAATGACATATAATAAGAGAAATAAACTTTAAATGGCTATCACCATAAGATACTTATATTGGAAAAAAGGCTGATCCCCCGGTTTACCGAGGGTGCCGGTTTATTCATTAATCATAATATATACATAGGATACAGCAGAGCTCATGGCTCAGGTATAGTAGGGCCGCAAGAGGGCGATGTTCCACGGCCTCTTTGTCTCTTCCTCCGATGTCCGTGAGTCCTTGTGTTCACGAACGTCCACTAGATAATATGAACCGTTGTGTAGATTCTTGCTGACCACGAAGGGCCCTTCCCAAGGCGGGGACAGTTTGTGCATGTCTGTTTGGTCCTGGATGAGCCGGAGCACCAAATCTCCCTCCTGGAACGTCCTGGTCTTGATCCGACGGCTGTGATATCTGCGCAAGTCATGTTGATAAATTGCGGACCGTACTGCTGCTATGTCACATTGTTCATCCAGCCGGTCCAAACTGTCCTGTCTTGACTGCTCATTGGCCGCTTCAACATAAGCCGTCACCCGCGGCGAATCATGACGGATATCACTTGGAAGGACCGCTTCAGCACCATACACCATGAAGAAAGGTGTATAACCTGTGGACCGGTTTGGCGTAGTATTGATGCTCCAGAGGACAGAAGGTAACTCCTCAACCCAGCACCCTGGTGTTCTTTGCAGGGGTGTCATAAGCCGGGGCTTGATACCTCGCAAAATCTCCTGATTCGCTCTTTCAGCTTGACCATTGGATTGAGGGTGAGCTACAGAAGATACATCTAGACGAATATGCTCGCGTTGACAAAACTCTTCCATCTCTCCCTTAGATAAATTGGTGCCATTGTCTGTGATGATGCTGTGTGGAAAGCCAAACCGGAAAATTACCTTTTTGATGCATTTAACCGATGTTGCCGCATCACACTTGCTCACAGGCTCTGCCTCCATCCACTCTGTAAATTTGTCCACAGCAACCAGCAGATGAGTTTTTTGATCCTGGGATCGTTTGAAAGGCCCAACCATATCAAGCCCCCAAGTCGCAAACGGCCAAGTAATCGGTATTATCCAGAGCTCCTGTGCCGGAACAAGAGCTCGTCGTGAAAATTTCTGACAAGCATCGCACTTCCGGACTAGATCCGCTGCATCAGCATGGGCTGTGAGCCAATAGAACCCATGTCGAAAAGCTTTAGCCACCAAGGATTTTGAACCGGCATGATGACCACAATCCCCTTCATGGATCTCCCGCAGGATATCACAACCTTCCTCAGATGACACACACCGCTGAAACGCCCCAGAAACACTGCGATGGTGAAGTTCTCCGTTGGCAATTGTCATGGATTTGGATCGCCGGATTATCTGTCTTGCTTCGATCTCGTCGTCCGGCAACTCCCCACGTCTTAGATATGCCAAGTATGGGAGTGTCCAATCCGGAATAACATGAAGTGTTGCAACTAGCTGTGCCTCTGGATCAGGAACGGCCAGATCTTCCTCCGATGGTACCTGAACCGATGGACTGTGAAGCTCATTGATACGTCCAAAACGTATCTATAATTTCTACTTGCTCCATGCCCTTTCTGTGTGATATTGCTATGATATTTATGCACTTCCATACACTTTTGATCATATTTGGACTAACCTACTAATGGTTGCAAAAATGCACAATGTTCTTGTTTTACACTTTATTGTGTAGGAATTACTTGGAAATTGACAAAAACGCAAAAGGAGTTGTAGTGGAGTAGGACTCTAACTTTCCTGAAATCTGTCTGAGAACGTTTTTTAAATATGGTCAAGTTCCGGCCCGAAGACGACGTCAAACGGAAAAAGTCTAGTTGCGAAAGTTGTGGGGAATTTCGAGGCGATGCTTCTGGATATAAAATTCGTCCAAATCCGAGTCCGGACGGCCGAGTAAAGCCCGTTTTACTGAGGCCCAAAATCTGATGACCGGAATCCGAGAGTCTATATAAAGAGAGGAAACCTAGGTCATCAAGGGCCACGAATTTTCCTCCTCCCAAGCCGCCGTCTTGGAGGGGAGGACCAGCACCATTGCAGCACCATCCACAAGGAAGAAGGGGGGCCAAGGAGCCGCTGCCCTCTAGGGCCGCCGCCGCCCCCTAGCGCCGCCGCCGCCCCCTAGCGCCGCCGCTGACCCCAGCCGCCGCCGTCTCCTCCCAGCCGCCGCCGCCTCCGTGGTCGCCGCCGGCCGCCGCCTCCTCGCGGGGCTGCACCTCTCCATCAACACGACCATCAAGATCCTCCTCACCATGTCCATGTGTGAGTAGTATTCTCCGGGGCCGAGGGCTCATACGTGTAGCTATGTGGTTATCTCTCTCTCCCATGATGTGATCTTCGTTGTGATCATAGGCTATGTTAATCTAGGGTGATCACATGATATTTCCCCTTCCTCTATGTATTGGATTGATGTACTCGCTTGTCTTTATCTAGTATAATCACCGAGACCAAGGTGACAGCGGTCTATTGGACATGGATTAGAAAAATATTTTCATGAGTGATTTCCTCTCTTGTGTGTTGATTGAAGATTGAGAGTCTCTTGGTGCTTGTCTTTGACTATCCTTTAGATATGTTGTGGTGATTGTGGGACTCTCTTTGGATGGCCGCGGTGACATTGGGAAATCCTTAGATTGAGAACTACGAACTTTGAGGTGTGCTTTTGTAGCCCTACATAATTCTCGTCCTCTCTTGACCACGGAGGAATGACCTCCGGGTGCGTCTCCATTGCATGTTTTATGGGAAATATCATGTGATTCGATTATGTTAATGTTGTTGGGAGTTGCCACTAGTGAAAGTATGATCCCTAGGCCTTGTTTCCATCATTGCAATACCATTTGTGCTCACGTTTACCACTTGTTTGCTTGCTGCACTTTTTATTACAGATTTATATTACTTTGTTTTGCCATCCATATCACTTGCCATTTAACATCTCTTCGCCGAACTAGTGCACCTATACACCTAACAAGTGTATTAGGTGTGTTGGGGACACAAGAGACTTCTTGTATCTTAGTTGCAGGGTTGCTTGAGAGAGACCATCTTCAACCTCTACTTCCCTGAGTTCGATAAACCTTAGGTCATCCACTTGAGGGAAATTGATGTTGTCCTACAAACCTCTGCGCTTGGAAGCCCAACATAGTCTACAAGAGTAGAAGCATGTGTAGACATCAAGCTATTTCTGGCGCCGTTGCCGGGGAGGTGAGTGCTTGAAGGTATATCTTTAGATCATGCAATTAAATCTTTTCGTTTCTTGTTTTTAGTTTCACTAGTTATCCTTGTGGACAACCTTGCTATTGGATCGTTGCTTGCGGGAAGACGCCCCACACCTGTGGTGGTTGCTCCTCCCTCTACTGAAATTGTGCCCTATAAAATACCAGCTAGTATTATCGATTATATTTTGCCTAATCGTTATGCAGGAGACAGACATCCCGGTGAACACTTGCTATATCTGTCACAACTATGTTCATTATTTAAGCTTGCAGGTGTATCAAGGGAGTTTGTCATGAGGAAATTGTTCGCCGTATCACTTATAGATAAAGCTTTAGATTGATATAAGCTTCTCGATAACTCGCACTTGCTTGATTGGCAAGAGCTTGTGTCTCTCTTTTATACTAAGTTTTATCCTCTTCATGAAATTCATCGAGACAGGAACTATATCTATAACTTTAGGTCTCATGACGGAGAGAGCATAGCTCAAGCTTGGGGGAGACTGAAAACGTTAATGCTAAAAAGTCCTAACCATGGGCTCCCCAAAGATGCTTATGTGGAGAGTAAGAGTACCTTTTTGCATGTGGATCATGGTAACAATGCTTTATGTGATGCTTATATTGTTGAGTTTATTCGTGATCCCACTGAAAATTATTATGAGAAGGGAACATATGCTTATAGATATTTCAATAATATTAAGTTCCCTCTCTTTATGTTGAAAGTTTTGAAGCTGCACTTGTTTTGTCTTCCTATGCTTATTGCTTTGTGCTTCAATGAATTATTCTATTGCAATATTCCTATGCATAGGAAGCATGTTAGGCTTAAATGTGTTTGATATTTGCTTCTTGATGCTCTCTTTTGCTCTTCAACTCTTATTCCTACGAGAGCATCATTAAAGTCTTAAGCCTATCTTTATGGCTATAAAGAAAGAGCTCTAGGGAGACAACCCTTGTTATCCTTGCTTTCAGTTTGTTCTTTCAGTTTTTAGTGGTCTTGATGTTTGTTACTACTGTAGCAACATCATTGTATCTTTATTTTTCATCTTTGTGCCAAGTTTAGCCTCCGATTGCAAGAAAGTTCAAAAGTTGTGACGTGCAGTCCAGAAAACAGATTCTGTCCTTGGACAGAAAAATTCGTATAAAATCACCAGATCATCTTTTTGGTCTGAATTTTTTTGACAGCGTGCTCTATACAATTAGCTTTCAGGCGTCTGTTCTGAGTTTTTTTATTTGAGTTGCAGAAGTGCCCCGAAAAAATTATTTACTACCTGCTGGTCTGTTTTTCACAGATTCTGTCCTGTTTTGCCTTTCCTTCATTTTGCAAATCTTGAGCTTGCTTTTTCTTTGCAAAAACCTTTTGGCAATCTTGAGAAACAGTAGACCTTCAAGAATATCCTTATTTCCAGCAAGGAAAAATTATTTTATTAAGGTTATTAACCTCGCTAATCAGATTATGATGAGTTATGTATGAAGGGAGTTTTCAAGTGTGCGAGGGAAGATGATAAAAAGATTCAGGAGTGTCAAACGCTCAAGCTTGGGGATGCCCCCATGCACCCCCAAGAAATATTCAAGAAGACTCAAGCGTCTAAGCTTGGGGATGCCCCCGTGTATCCCCTTCTCCATCAACATTATCAGTTCGTCTTTCGTTCCACTATATTTTTATCACTTCATGTGTTATGTGCTATGCTTGGAGCGTCTTGCTTTTAGTTTCCTTTTTAGTTTTCTATAGCTTTGCTTGCTGTTCATAACGAGTTGGAACTCAGCTTTCTTTGTCTGGGAGAGAAACACGCTCCACTTCAACCTAGAACATAACATAGAATTTTCATGTCTATCCTTGCTGTGTGTGTTCTTTGTCTTTCAATAGCTACTATCATGTTCAGCCCTTAGTTTTCATGCTTATCTTTTTAAAGAGCTTTTGTTTAGTTGGTCGTTGGAACTCTCTTTAGTTATCATGCTTATCTTATTAAGAGAGTTGGCTTCTGTTGCACTGGTCGATATGTCTATGATAAAATGCTATGTGCATAATGATGCTTAGTAGTTCATGTTTTCTTATGGTTAGTCTCAAATAGCTGGGGGATTCTCAATGTGTTATTGGAGTACCAACATGATTTGTTTGCCTATGATGTGGTATGATTTAGTAATATCTTCCTTCAAGAATTTATTTTGATTGACTTGGCGTATGCTCACGCATATTTAAGACTGTAAAGAAAGTCTGTCAAGCCTTGATGATCTTTAGTTTCTGAGTAGCGATATAACTTCCACGCCTGATTCAATGTTGCTTTGTCGCTCTGCATGATTATGACCGTCATTGCTCTTTTAGTTGGTCGCTCCCAGTCTTTTGCTAACCTTCGCCTGTACTAAGCGGACTGACTGCTTGTGCATCCAAAATCCTTTAAACCAGTTATGCCATATGAGTCCACCATACCTTCCTATACATGGTATTTACCTGCCATTCCTAACGAAGACTTTCATGTACCATCTCGAAATTATTCAAAAAAAAAGCATTTCTCTTTTGTGCCTCTGTTTTAGTTCATGAGGAGGTAGTAGTTAATTCATGATCTTTTTAAGTTGGACAAGCTTCACCCCGGGATTGCATGTCTAATGTGCAAACCCATAATACGAGAAGGAACTGGCATAGAGTGCACCGGGCTCATTAAAAAATTATACAACAAACAAACCCTCCTTCACGCTTTGTTCATGAGAAATCAGAAAACTTTGGCAGTGATAAACAAAGGAGATTAAGAGGATGTGATCGTCCTCATTCGGGAGCCGTTCCTCGAAACTTGTCCATCTCAAGAAGTGATTGAGCTGTCTGCTAGCATTCGTTGACGAAACATGCATATTCAAAAATTATAATTATTAACTCTGTTTTTAAAACCAAGAGCTCTGGTACATGTTTTGTCTTTGTTTCCGACCACGGGTTTTCAACCTTGCCAACAAAAGCCACGGTTCGAGAGTCTCCACCTTCTATAAAGCACCAACTATTAAGAGCATGATTGTCATTCTGAGTGTAATGTGCATTGTCTTTTGAATGATTATGATATCGTTTATTCTGAAATCATTGTATCTAGTCGTCACTTAAACCTTGGAGGTGCCCCTGCATTTATGTTTTGCTTCACTAAAGGGGGCAAGCGAGATACCACTTTATCATATTTGCACACCATGCTCATTACAAATCTATTTGATGTTTCAGTATCATATTGTAAAACTTTCAGTTCTTTGCGATTTTCTCATGAGGCAACTTAATTACTACAAATTCATTGTCTCGGTAAGCACTTGTCATGTGACTATGAAAAGTTCTTATATGGTTAATAGCATGTCACCATAGAAATTATGCTTGTTATCATTTACCTACTCGAGGACGAGCAGAAATTAAGCTTGGGGATGTTGATACGTCCAAAACGTATCTATAATTTCTGCTTGCTCCATGCCCTTTTTGTGTGATATTGCTATGATATTTATGCACTTCCATACACTTTTGATCATATTTGTACTAACCTACTAATGGTTGCAAAAGTGCACAATGTACTTGTTTTACACTTTATTGTGTAGGAATTACTTGGAAATTGACAAAAACGCAAAAGGAGTCGTATTGGAGTAGGACTCTGACTTTCCTGAAATCTGTCTGAGAACGTTTTTTAAAGATGGTCACGTTCCTGCCCGAAGACTACGTCAAACGGAAAAAGTCTAGTTGCGAAAGTTGTGGGGAATTTCGATGCGATGCTTCTGGATATAAAATTCGTCCAAATCGGAGTCCGTACGGCCGAGCAAAGCCTGTTTTACTGAGGCCCAAAATCTGATGACGGGAATCCGAGAGTCTATATAAAGAGAGGAAACCTAGGTCACCAAGGGCCACGAATTTTCCTCCTCCCAAGCCGCCGTCTTGGAGGGGAGGACCAGCACCATTGCAGCACCATCCACAAGGAAGAAGGGGGGCCAAGGAGCCGCTGCCCCCTAGGGCCGCCGCCGCCCCAAGCCGCCGCCGTCTCCTCCCAGCCGCCGCCGCCTCCGTGGCCGCCGCCGGCCGCCGCCTCCTCGCGGGGCTGCACCTCTCCATCAACACCACCATCAAGATCCTCCTCACCATGTCCATGTGTGAGTAGTCTTCTCCGGGGCCGAGGGCTCGTACGTGTAGCTATGTGGTTATCTCTCTCTCCCATGATGTGATCTTCGTTGTGATCATAGGCTATGTTAATCTAGGGTGATCCCATGATATTTCCCCTTCCTCTATGTATTGGATTGATGTACTCACTTGTCTTTATCTAGTATAATCCCCGAGACCAAGGTGACAGCGGTCTATTGGACATGAATTAGAAGAATATTTTCATGAGTGATTTCCTCTCTTGTGTGTTGATTGAAGATTGAGAGTCTTTTGGTGCTTGTCTTTGACTATCCTTTAGATATGTTGTGGTGATTGTGAGACTCTCTTTGGATGGCCGCGGTGACATTGGAAAATCCTTAGATTGAGAACTACGAAATTTGAGGTGTGCTTTTGTAGCCCTACATAATTCTCGTCCTCTCTTGACCACGGAGGAATGACCTCCGGGTGCGTCTCCATTGCATGTTTTATGGGAAATATCATGTGATTCGATTATGTTAATGTTGTTGGGAGTTGCCACTAGTGAAAGTATGATCCCTAGGCCTTGTTTCCACCATTGCAATACCATCTGTGCTCACGTTTACCACTTGTTTGCTTGCTGCACTTTTTATTACAGATTTATATTACTTTGTTTTGCCATCCATATCACTTGCCATTTAACATCTCTTCGCCGAATTAGTGCACCTATACATCTAACAAGTGTATTAGGTGTGTTGGGGACACAAGAGACTTCTTGTATCTTCGTTGCAGGGTTGCTTGAGAGAGACCATCTTCAACCTCTACTTCCCTGAGTTCGATAAACCTTAGGTCACCCACTTGAGGGAAATTGCTGCTGTCCTACAAACCTCTGCGCTTGGAGGCCCAACATAGTCTACAAGAGTAGAAGCATGTGTAGACATCACTCATCCAAAAAAGTATATGGTGGTACCGGTTTACGTTGAGAACCCAGCCGGCTCAGAGCATCGGCCGCTTCATTCCTTCGCCGGTCTATGTGATCCACTTGATACCCTTTGAAATATCCTGCGACTACTTCAACTTCTCGTCTGTAAGCTGCCATGAGAGGGTCTCTTGAATCCCACTTTCCAGATACTTGCTGTGCCACTAAATCTGAATCGCCAAAACACTTGACCCGGCTCAAGTTCATCTCCTTAGCCATCCGTAAGCCATGAAGCAATGTTTCATACTCTGCTGCATTATTAGTACAAGGAAACAGTAAACGGAGGACATAACAAAACTTGTCCCCTCGCGGGGAAGTTAAAACAACTCCAGCCCCCGAGCCTTCTAACTGCCTTGAACCGTCAAAGTGAATCGTCCAGTATGTAAGATTCGGCTTCTCCTCTGGTGTTTGCAGTTCTGTCCAATCATTGATGAAATCCACCAATGCTTGAGATTTGATAGCGGTGCGTGGCACATATTTCAATTCGTGTGGGCTAAGCTCAATGGCCCACTTCGCCACTCTGCCAGTGGCTTCCCTGTTCTAGATTATATCCCCCAATGGTGATGAACTAACAACAGTTATTGGGTGGCCCTGGAAATAGTGTTTCAACTTCCGGTTTGCCATGAACACACCATATACCAGCTTCTGCCAATGCGGGTACCTTTGCTTGGATTCAATGAGAACTTCACTGACATAATAGACTGGACGTTGAACCGGGTATTCCTTTCCCGCCTCCTTGCGCTCAACCACGATTGCCACGCTGACTGCCCGTGCATTGGCGGCGACGTATAACAATAATGGCTCATTATCAACAGGGGCAGCAAGGACCGGCGGCTCTGCCAATTGCCGCTTCAAATCTTCAAACGCAGCGTTTGCCTCCTCACTCCATATAAACCGGTCCGTCTTTTTCAGCATCTGATAAAGCGGAATTGCCTTCTCTCCCAGACGGCTGATAAACCGGCTCAATGCTGTGATCCGGCCAGCAATCCGCTGAACATCATTGATGCAAGCTGGTTTAGTCAAAGATGTGATTGCCTTGATCTTCTCCGAATTGGCTTCTATTCCTCTGTTTGACACCAAGAATCCAAGGAGCTTGCCCGCCGGAACACCGAAAGCACACTTCTCCGGGTTAAGCATCATTTTATAGGCTCGAAGATTGTCAAAGGTCTCCTTGAGGTCCTCTATCAGCGTTTCCTCCTTCCTTGATTTTACCACGATATCATCCACATAAGCATGAACATTCCTCCCTATCTGCCCCTTAAGACAATTCTGTACGCAATGCTGGTAAGTTGCTTGGGCACTCTTGAGCCCAAAGGGCATAGACACATAGCAAAAAGCACCAAAAGGGGTTATGAAGGACGTCTTCTCCTGATCCTTAACTGCCATCTTGATCTGGTGATACCTTGAATATGCATCCAAAAAACTTAGCCGCTCACATCCCGCCGTAGCATCAATGATCTGATCAATACGAGGGAGAGCAAAAGGATCGGTTGGACAAGCTTTGTTCAGGTCTGTGTAATCTACACACATTCTCCACTTTCCATTTTTCTTTAACACCAGCACCGGATTAGCCAACCACTCCGGGTGAAAAACTTCAACTATGAACTCTGCGGCCAAAAGCCTGGCCACTTCTTCTCCTATAGCCTTGCGCCTTTCTTCGTTGAAGCGGCGCAGATACTGCTTGACTGGTTTAAACTTCGGATCAATGTTAAGATTGTGCTCAGCGAGTTCTCTCGGAATACCTGGCATGTCAGAAGGTTTCCATGCAAAGATATCCCGATTCTCACGGATGAACTCGATGAGCGCGCTTTCCTATTTAGGATCAAGGTTAGCACTGATAGTGAACTGCTTGGATGAATCGCCTGGCACAAAGTCAACTTGCTTGGTCTCCTCTGCAGACTTGAACTTCAACGCTGGATCATGCTCTGTAGTTAGCTTCTTCAACGGGGACATATCTGCCGGATCAACATTATCCTTGTAGAATTTCAACTCTTCCGTAGCACATACCGCCTCCGCATAAGCAGCGTCTCCTTCTTCGCACTCCAATGCAATCTTGCGACTTCCATGAACCGTGATTGTTCCTTTGTGACCTGGCATTTTTAGCTGTAGATAAACATAACACGGTCTGGCCATAAACTTGGTGTAAACCGGTCTTCCAAACAGAGCATGATAGGGGCTCCGGATCTTGACAACTTCAAAGGTTATCATCTCCGATCTGGAATCCTGTTCATCTCCAAAGGTAACTTCTAGGTCAATTTTCCCAACTGGGTAAGCTGATCTACCTGGCACCACTCCATGGAACACTGTGTTTGACTGTCTCAGCTTCTTATCCGTCAACCCCATGCGACGGAAAGTCTCATAATATAAGATATTGATGTTCCTGTCGCCGTCCATGAGGACTTTGGTAAATTTGTAGCCACCCACCTGCGGTGCCACCACTAAAGCCAATTGGCCTGGATTATCATCCCGCGGTGGATGATCCTCTCGGCTCCATACGACAGGTTGCTCCGACCAGCGCAGGAACTCTGGTGTTGCCGGTTCAACCGCATGGACCGCCCGTTTTAAGATTTTCTGATCCCGTTTGCACAGACTCGTAGTGAACACATGATACTGCCCGCTACTCAGCTCCTTCGGATTACTCTGATATCCGGACTGCTGCTGCTGCTGACGCTGCTGATTGCCTTGGTTATTATGATTACCCTGGCCCTGCTGTTGGTTGTTTTGGTTATTGTAACCGCCCTGAACATACTGCTGATGGCCTTGGTTATTGTAGCCGCCCTGACCATACTGATTATTGCCTTGGTTATTATAACCACTGTTGTTGCCACGATATCCTGATCCGGAGCCGTTTCCTTGGTGACCCGGACCGTAAAACCCGGGGCCTGATCCGCCGCCAGGTGGCCTGTTGTTAGATCTGAACCGGCTCATGGCTTCCATCATGGCCTTGCATTCTCCTATGGTGTGTTTAGCTGGATGTTCCTTTGATCCGTGTTTCGGGCAAGGCTCATTCAACTCTTGCTCCCAGCTAACGGGCCCCCCGCCGGTTTGTGAAGGCGGTTTACCCTTGTTGTGCTGAAAGCCCCCTTGAACATGGTATTGGCCACGAAATCAGAGCCACCCTCTGCCTTTCGCTTGCCTAAGAAGCTTGTTCCGACCGGATTCGCCTGCGCCGGTTTACCGGGCTTATTGGCTTTTCCAGATTTATCTCCATCCGCTTCTGGATACTTAGTGTTGTCGAAGTCCTCGTACTTCACCAGAGCGCTCATGAGAGTTCCCATGTCATTACAGTCCCGTTTGAGCCGTCCCAGTTTTAACTTCAGAGACTCGAACCGGCAATTGTTTTCCAGTGTCACTATTGCCGTACTGGGATTGATACCGTTTGAAGAGTGTAAGATTTCTGATACTCTCCGCACCCATGCATTTGTAGGATCCTGGTCTCCTTGTATACAGGCCGCCAGATCCACCACTGACATTGGCTGCTTGCACGTATCCTTAAAATTTTTGATAAACTGGCGGCGTAACTCACCCCATGACCCGATGGAATTAGGTGGTAAGCCCTTTAACCAGGTCCGGGCCGTACCCTCAAGCATCATGGTAAAGTACTTTGCGCAAGCCGCTTCATCCACGTCCAGCATCTCCATAGCCATCTCGTAACTCTCAATCCAAGCCTCCGGAGCTAAATCTGCTGTGTAGTTAGGCACTTTACGCGGACCCTTGAAATCTTTAGGTAACCTTATGCTTCGTAAAGCCGGAATAAGACACGGTACTCCAAAGGAACTTGTTGTGACTCCCGTCTCCGCTGTGGTTGTGTGAACCGGCGTTGCTTGACGGATCTCCTCGCGGGCCGTAGGTCCGGCCCGGTTCACCGGCTCCTGGGCTTGTGCCTCTGCGCCCGACGGATTATCTTGCCTGCGACGGTGTCGCCTCCGCTCACTACTGGATACTTCCGGTTCATCCCATTGCCTAGTATAACTCCGGCTGTGGCGGGGTGTTGAATGAAGCCTCTCCTTGATGTAGGAGTACGCCTGCTGCTGTGTCAATGCGGTGTTGAGCAGATCCTTGACCCTGCGTGCCTCCACTGCTACGGGGGATGTCCCCTCAATGGGTAAAGCGGCCAGGAGTGAAGCGGCAGCAACAATATTATCCAAGGGGTTTGAGTAGTGACCCGGAGGAGTAGGGATGTGAGGTGCGGACATAATCCGCCGATCTTGCTCCGCCGTGGGCTGTTGAACCGGCTCGCCCCTCACTGGGGCTGCCCTCCGGTTTACCTCCGGATCGTTGCTGGCTCCCGCTCCTGGCGTTCCGAAAAGATTCGTCGCCTCATAAACCGGCGGCAGACGAGACTGGTACCTTCGATTCATCACTCCTTGCGCAGAGTCCTGTTCCATCCTCAGCTAGAAGGCCTGAGCATCCAGCTCTGCCTGCCTTGTCGCTATCATAGCCTTCTCTGCATTCAGATCCTCTCTTGCTTGCTCAATCCGGCCTTTCAACTGAAGGAGTTCTGCATCATGCTGCGCCTTGTCTGCTGGAGCCACCACCGCTACTGCCCGGGTTGTGAACTCCTCGACCAAGGCGGATAGAGCGTCAGAGGGTGAGAGGGCCTGACCGCTCCCCCCTGCACCAGCTTCTGATGTGATCGCCCCGTTTACCCTGGACTGCGGCGTAGGTTGTGAACCGACCATAAAGACAGCCACCCGGTTTGGCGGATCAAAGGGGTCCGGAATACTGTCTCCGTCGGACACACCCTCAGATCGGCCGTCCTGCAACTGATACAAGGATTCACTCTCTCCAGATGAGGATTCATCGTCGGAATAGATTACTGTCTCGCCACCAGAATCTGATCCGTCCTCGGTTTGGACTCCGTGAATTGCTCCGACAAAGACGCGCTTCATGGCAGGCTGAATCCGGGCCGATCTCGCACGCTGAGCCGGCTCGATGATGTTGGGGAAGACGTCCGGCTCAGGTCCCGGTTCGCCAATCTTCCCGATGAAGACATGGATGTCACCAAAGGGAACCCGGTACCCGTATTCAATTGAATCGGCCTCCGGGCCCCAGCCAGCGTCGTCGATGTAGATCCGGCCGCGGCGACTCTTGGTCATCCGGCCGACCACGTAGTCCTTGAGCCCTTCGAAGCTGCCCTTCAAGAACTCAAAACCATCGTGCGGAGGCCCCACGGTGGGCGCCAACTGTCGTGGAATTAGCACGGCAGATGTCCGGTTTAACGGACTTAGTGATGGAACCATCGCACGGGTTAGCATGAAGGGGTTAAAAGCACACAAAGGACACAGAGGGTTTATACTAGTTTGGCCCCTTCGATGAAGGTAAAAGCCTACGTCTAGTTTGGTTTGGTATTGCTTGGTGATACGTCCAAAACGTATCTATAATTTCTGCTTGCTCCATGCCTCTTTTGGGTGATATTGCTATGATATTTATACACTTCCATACACTTTTTATCATATTTGGACTAACCTATTAACTCAGTGCACCCCAGTGCCAGTTTCTGTTTTCTGCTATTTTTGTATTTCAGGTTTTCCCATTACGAGAACTGCCCGAAAAATCCCGGAAAAATTATATAAAAAATCAGCGTTCCAGAAGCTTCCCGGTAGCCAAAGTAGGGCCGGAGGGGGGCCACCAGGGCTCCAGGCGCCCTGGTGGCGCGGCCCCCCTCCTGGCCGCGCCGGGGGGGCGCCTGGGCCCCCCAGGCCTCCGCTGATGCCCCCCTTTGGCATATATTTAACACGCGTCCCGAAACCCTCGAGACGGGAACCCTTTTTCACGATCTCATCTCTGTTCCGCCGCCGTCACGCTTCCAAGATCGGGAGCACCAGGAGAACTCTTCCCGGCACCCTGCCGGAGGGGAGGATCACCACCGGGAGCCTCTCCACCACCATGGACGCCTCCCGGATGAGTTGTGAGTAGTCTCCCTTGGACCATGGATCCATAACCAGTAGCTATGTGATGTTCTCCTCCCCTTCTTGTGCTTCACTAATTAGACCTCGTGAGCTGCCCTACATGATCGAGGCACATATGTAATCCTTATGCTGTTGCTATGTTGAGTTTGCTGGGATCCGATGGATTGTGAGATTACGTTTAGATTGTGTTTGAGTAATATATTTGATCTACCTCTTTTATATTTATGTTCGTAAGTAATTCTTGCATGTTCTCCGTTGCTATTTATTGCTTTGGCCAAGTAGTAGGTAGTGACTCCAAGAGGGAACGTTATGCTTGATTGTGGGTTCATGCCCCTCGATGACTAGCTTGAGTGACAGAAACATGAGTCTAGGGGATGTGCTGTTGCCACAAGGGGGAAAACAACGGTGCTTGTGCCCGCGGGTGCAAGGATTGTTTACTTTACGCAAAGTTCTTTTAATGCAGTTGTCTGTTGCTTTGAGTTTACACTATGGGTGGGACTCGCAACTTAATACCAGCGAGATGTTCTGGATAGATATCTCAAGGTGGATGATTAGTAGTAGATGCAGATGGATTTCGGTCTACTTGCCTTGGCGTACTGCCCATGCTTTGAACCTCTACCTTTCTTGCAACATAGTTAGCATTGGTTTGCGCACATAATTCTGTCAATTGCCCAGCTGTAATTCGTTTACCTCACATAGTTGTTTTATCGTCTTTTGAGAGAGAGACATCACTAGTGAACATCATGGGACCCCGGTCCATATTACCATCACTGATCACATCCGCTATTACTTTCTGCTTTTACTTACTATTTGCAGCAATACCTATCACTATTATCACTTGCGTTTGATCCTTTGTAAACGACAAGGCCGGAGGGATTGACAACCTCTCTGTACTCGTTGGGAGCAAAGTTATTTGTATCTGTGTGCAGGTCCACGTTGATTGCTAATATCTGGCGCCGTTAGCAGTCGACACCTTCTTGTTGAAACTGGGAGTCTCAGGGGAAATCGATCCTTGGTATCTTTGCCAAGGGAAAACTTCCGCTATAGTGCATCTCAAACCTTCCACTTGGGGTAACCAACGAGGGGCGAGAAGCCATCAAGCAAAGTTTTCTGGCGCCGTTGCCGGGGACTCCACTCTTCAAGAGAGGGGAGTTGCACGCTATATTTTACCTTTGCTTTTTAGTCTTGTTAGTTTACCTTTCAGTTTTTGCTTTAGTATCTTTTATCGAAAATCACAAAAATAGTTATCTTGCTTGCTTGCTGCTATGGGTTCCACAGAGAACACCAAGTTGTGTGACTTCACTAGTCACAACAACGATGACTTTATCTGCACTCCTATCACTACACCTGCCACTTCAGCACCTTCGTATGAAATTAAACCTGCTTTACTGAACCTAGTTATGAAAGATCAATTCTCCGGTGCTGGAGATGATGCTGCTTTACACTTAAACAATTTTGTTGAACTCTGTGATATGCAAAAGTACCAAGAAATAGATGGTAATATTGTTAAGCTTAAGCTTTTTCCTTTCTCCTTGAGAGGAAGAGCTAAAATTTGGTTTCAATCTTTGCCTAGAAATAGCATAGATTCATGGGACAAGTGCAAAGATGCTTTTATTGGAAAATACTATCCACCTGCTAAAATTATCCAACTAAGAAGTAACATAATGAATTTTAAACAATTGGATAATGAACATGTTTCCCAAGCTTGGGAACGCATGAAATCTCTGGTCAAGAACTGCCCTACTCATGGTTTGACTACTTGGATGGTTATCCAAACTTTTTATGCAGGCTTGAACTTTACCTCGCGGAACTTGTTAGATTCGGCCGCGGGAGGAACCTTTATGTCAACTACACTTGGTGCTGCCACGAAGCTTCTCGATGATATGATGACCAATTATTCCCAATGGCACACCGAACGCGCTCCAACAGGTAGGAAGGTAAACTCTGTCGAGGAGATTTCCTCCCTAAATGAAAAAGTTGACTTGATCATGTCTCTACTTTCGAAGCAATCTTCTGTTGATCCTCGTGATGTTCCTTTAAATTCTTTGATTGCTCAAGAACAAGTAGATGTGAACTTTATCTCTAGAAACAATTTTAACAACAATGCTTATAGGAGTAATTTTGGTAGCAATCCTAGACCGTTCCCCTCTAATTCTTATGGGAACAACAATGCTTATCCTAGCACCAATAACTCCACTTCTGAACTAGAGATTATGATTAAAGATTTCATCACTACCCAAAAAGCCTTTAATAAGAGTGTAGAAGAAAAACTAAACAAACTAGATGATCTCTCTTCGAAGGTAGACAATTTAGCCCATGAGGTAGAATTGCTTAAAATTAGAACTTCTCCTCTTGAGGAGAGGAAGGTCACTCCTATGAATGCTATTCAAGTGCAAATAAATGAAAACATTAGGATGTTGGCTAAACTTAAAGAAAGATGGGCTAGAGAAAAGGAGGAAGAGCCTTCCTACCCACCACACTGTTGCTACTATCCAAGTTGTTGAGGATATCTAAACTCTTAGCACCCAATGCACTCCTGGTCCAAATGGACCTATTAATGGTGATGCTATGACCATAGAAACTACCAAACAAGTGAACCTAAAGGACACCACTACCACCTTACTTGATAGTAGTGACCTTGATTTTGATAATTGCACTCTTACCGAAGTTATTGATTTCCTTCACAAGATGTCTAGAGATCCCCGCACTAGCACGCTTAACCTTGCCTTCACAGAGCATATCACTAATGCTCTCATCAAAGCTAGGGAGGAGAAACTTAGAGTAGAAGCCTCCATACCTAGAAAGCTAGAAGATGGTTGGGATCCTATGATTAAAATTAAGTTGAATAACTTCTCTTGCTATGCTTTATGTGATGTTCGAGCTAGTACCTCTGTTATGCCCAAAAGAATATATGATATGCTTAAATTGAAACCTTTTGATTCTTGTTCTTTTGGTGTTCGTCTTGTTGATTCTTCCATAAAGAAACCTTTGGGGAGGATCGACGATGTGCTTATCATTGTCAATGACAATTATGTTCCCGTTGATTTTAATATTATGGACATTGAGTGTGAACCTTCTTGTCCAATTATTTTGGGACGTCCTTTTCTACGCACCGTTGGTGCCATCATTGACATGAAAGAGGGGAGTATAAAATTCCAATTTCCTCTCAAGAAAGGGATGGAACACTTCCCTAGAAAGAAGATTAAGTTACCTTTTGAGTCCGTTATACGGGCTAGCTATTCTTTTACTCTTGATAAAACTTGATCTCTATGCATTATGCCTAGCTTAAAGGCATAAAAGAAAGCGCTTTTGGGAGGCAGCCCACATGAATAAATTTTTATTTTGCTTTTGTTGTGTCTTGATGTTGTTACTACAGTAGCATCATCATTGTATCTTTACTTTTCAACTTTGTGCCAAGTGTAGCCTCTGATTGCAAGAAAGTTCAAAAGTTGTGACGTGCTGTCCAGGAAACAGATTCTGTCCTTGGATAGAAAAAATCGTATAAAATCACCAGATCATCTTTTTGGTCTGAATTTTTTCGACAGCGTGCTCTATACAATTGTCTTTCGAGCGTCTGTTCTGAGTTTTTTTTATTAGAGTTGCAGAAGTGCCCCGAAAAAATCATTTACTACCTGTTGTTCTGTTTTTCGCAGATTCTGTCCTGTTTTGCCTTTCCTTCATTTTGCAAACCTTGAGCTTGCTTTTTCTTTGCAAAAACCTTTTGGCAATCTTGAGAAACAGTAGACCTTCAAGAATATCCTTATTTCCAGCAAGGAACAATTATTTTATTATGGGTACTAACCTCGCTAATCAGATTATGATGAGTTATGTATGAAGGGAGTTTTCAAGTGTGCGAGGGAAGATGATAAAAAGATTCAGGAGTGTCAAACGCTCAAGCTTGGGGATGCCCCCATGCACCCCCAAGAAATATTCAAGGAGACTCAAGCGTCTAAGCTTGGGGATGCCCCCGTGCATCCCCTTATCCATCAACATTATCAGTTCGTCTTTCGTTCCACTATATTTTTATCACTTCATGTGTTATGTGCTATGCTTGGAGCGTCTTGCTTTTAGTTTCCTTTTTAGTTTTCTTTAGCTTTTCATAACGAGTCGGAACTCAGCTTTCTTTGTGTGGGAGAGAAATACGCTCCACTTCTACCTAGAACATAACATAGAATTTTCATGTCTATCTTTGTTGTGTGTGTTATTTGTCTTTCAATAGCTACTATCATGCTTAGCTCTTAGTTTTCATGCTTATCTTTTTAAAGAGCTTTTGTTTAGTTTGTTGCTTGAACTCTCTTTAGTTATCATTCTTATCTTATTAAGAGAGTTTGCTTCTGTTGCATTGGTTGATATGTCTATGATAAAAATGCTACGTGCATAATGGTGCTTAGTAATTCATGTTTTCTTATGGTTAGTCTCAAATAGCTGGGGGGTTCCCAATGTGTTATTGGAGTACCAACATGATTTGTTTGCCTATGATGTGGTATGGTTTAGTAATATCTTCCTTCAAGAATTTATTTTGATTGACTTGGCGTATGCTCACGCATATTTAAGACTGTAAAGAACGTCTGTCAAGCCTTGATGATCTTTTATTTCTGAGTAGCGATATAACTTCCATGCCTGATTCAATGTTGCTTTGTCGCTCTGCATGATTATGACGTCATTGCTCTTTTAGTTGGTCGCTCCCAGTCTTTTGCTAACCTCCACCTGTACTAAGCGGACTGACTGCTTGTGCATCCAAAATCCTTTAAACCAGTCATGCCATATGAGTCCACCATACCTTCCTATACATGGTATTTACCTGCCATTCCTAACGAAGACTTTCATGTGCCATCTCGAAATTATTCCAAAAAAATGCATTTCTGTTTTGTGCCTCTGTTTTAGCTCATGAGGAAGTAGTAGTTATTTCATGATCTTTTTAAGTTGGACAAGCTTCACCCCGGGATTGCATGTCTAATGTGCAAACCCATAATACGAGAAGGAACTGGCAAAGAGTGCGCCCGGCTCAAAATTAATATAACAAACAAACCCTCCTTCACGCTTTGTTCATGAGAAATCAGAAAACTTTGGCAGTGATAAACAAAGGAAATTAAGAGGATGTGATCGTCCTCATTCGGGAGCCGTTCCTCGAAACTTTTCCATCTCAAGAAGTAATTGAGTTATCTGCTAGCATTCGTTGACGAAACATGCATATCCAAAAAAATAATTATTACCTCTGTTTTTAAAACCAAGAGCTCTGGTACATGTTTTGTCTTTGTTTCCGACCACGGGTTTTCAACCTTGCCAACAAAAGCCACGGTTCGAGAGTCTCCACCTTCTTTTAAAGCACCAACTACTGAGAGCATGATTGTCATTCTGAGTGTAATGTGTATTGTCCCAAAGTAGCATTGTCTTTTGCATAATTATGATATCGTTTATTCTGAAATCATTGTATCTAGTCATCACTTAAACCTTGGAGGTGCCCCTGCATTTATGTTTTGCTTCACTAAAGGGGGCAAGCGAGATATCACTTTATCATATTTGCACACCATGCTCATTACAAATCTATTTGATGTTTCAGTATCATATTGTAAAACTTTCAGTTCTTTGTGATTTTCTCATGAGGCAACTTAATTACTATAGATTCATTGTCTCAGTAAGCTTTTGTCATATGACTATGAAAGGTCCTACATGGTTAATAGCATGTCACCACAGAAATTATTCTTGTTATCATTTACCTACTCGAGGACGAGCAGGAATTAAGCTTGGGGATGTTGATACGTCCAAAACATATCTATAATTTCTGCTTGCTCCATGCCTCTTTTGGGTGATATTGCTATGATATTTATACACTTCCATACACTTTTTATCATATTTGGACTAACCTATTAACTCAGTGCACCCCAGTGCCAATTTCTGTTTTCTGCTGTTTTTGTATTTCAGGTTTTCCCATTACGAGAACTGCCCGAAAAATCCCGGAAAAATTATATAAAAAATTAGCGTTCCAGAAGCTTCCCGGTAGCCAAAGTAGGGCCGGAGGGGGGCCACCAGGGCTCCAGGCGCCCTGGTGGCGCGGCCCCCCTCCTGGCCGCGCCGGGGGGGCGCCTGGGCCCCCCAGGCCTCCGCTGATGCCCCCCTTTGGCATATATTTAACACGCGTCCCGAAACCCTCGAGACGGGAACCCTTTTTCGCGATCTCATCTCTGTTCCGCCGCCGCCGCGCTTCCAAGATCGGGAGCACCAGGAGAACTCTTCCCGGCACCCTGCCGGAGGGGAGGATCACCACCGGGAGCCTCTCCACCACCATGGACGCCTCCCGGATGAGTTGTGAGTAGTCTCCCTTGGACCATGGGTCCATGACCAGTAGCTATGTGATGTTCTCCTCCCCTTCTTGTGCTTCACTAATTAGACCTCGTGAGCTGGCCTACATGATCGAGGCACATATGTAATCCTTATGTTGTTGCTATGTTGAGTTTGCTGGGATCCGATGGATTGTGAGATTATGTTCAGATTGTGTTTGAGTAATATATTTGATCTACCTCTTTTATATTTATGTTCGTAAGTAATTCTTGCATGTTCTCCGTTGCTATTTATTGCTTTGGCCAAGTAGTAGGTAGTGACTCCAAGAGGGAACGTTATGCTTGATTGTGGGTTCATGCCCCTCGATGACTAGCTTGAGTGACAGAAACATGAGTCTAGGGTATGTGCTGTTGCCACAAGGGGGAAAACAACGGTGCTTGTGCCCGCGGGTGCAAGGATTGTTTACTTTACGCAAAGTTCTTTTAATGTAGTTGTCTGTTGCTTTGAGTTTACACTATGGGTGGGACTCGCAACTTAATACCAGCGAGATGTTCTGGATAGATATCTCAAGGTGGATGATTAGTAGTAGATGCAGATGGATTTCGGTCTACTTGCCTTGGCGTACCGCCCATGCTTTGAACCTCTACCTTTCTTGCAACATAGTTAGCATTGGTTTGCGCACATAATTCTGTCAATTGCCCAGCTGTAATTCGTTTACCTCACATAGTTGTTTTATCGTCTTTTGGGAGAGAGACATCACTAGTGAACATCATGGGACCCCGGTCCATATTACCATCACTGATCACATCCGCTATTACTTTCTGCTTTTACTTACTATTTGCAGCAATACCTATCACTATTATCACTTGCGTTTGATCCTTTGTAAACGACAAGGCCGGAGGGATTGACAACCTCTCTGTACTCGTTGGGAGCAAAGTTATTTGTATCTGTGTGCAGGTCCACGTTGATTGCTAATATCTGGCGCCGTTAGCAGTCCACACCTTCTTGTTGAAACTGGGAGTCTCAGGGGAAATCGATCCTTGGTATCTTTGCCAAGGGAAAACTTCCGCTACACTGCATCTCAAACCTTCCACTTGGGGTAACCAACGAGGGGCGAGAAGCCATCACTTGGGCGGCGATGAACAGGGAGCGGATTGCTTGCCTGTGTCTCGACGGGTTCTTGCTTGTCCTCGAACCGTCGCTGGGTCGTCCCTTTATATAGAGGTGACGCCTGGTCCGGTTTACAGAGTCCCGAGGCCGGCTCATATTTGTATCCGCCTCGGTCTCTGCTCTTTCTTCCTTGTCTCTCAAGTTACACGATAAGACGGTTTACAAACCGTAACTCTACACATGGGCCCTAAGTCTTCATGGGCCGTAACCTCTACTGAGCTTTACAATTACACAACTATATCATCATAATCCGGTTTACCCTAGCCGGTTTACACCCGCTAGTAATATCCCTGACAATATGGCCAATATCATTTTGCTCCTTTTGATCTTCATCTTCGGGGCTCCATGATCATCATCGTCACCGGCATGACACCATGATCTCCATCATCATGATCTCCATCATCGTGTCTTCATGAAGTCGTCTCGCCAAACATTACTTCTACTACTATGGCTAACGTTTAGCAATAAAGTAAAGTAATTACATGGCGTTATTCAGTGACACGCAGGTCATACAATAAATAAGACAACTCCTATGGCTCCTGCCGGTTGTCATTTTCATCGACATGCAAGTCGTGATTCCTATTACAAGAACATGATCAATCTCATACATCACATATATATCATTCATCACATCCTTTTGGCCATATCACATCACACGGCACATGCTGCAAGAACAAGTTAGACGTCCTCTAATTGTTGTTGCAAGTTTTTACGTGGCTGCTATAGGTTTCTAGCAAGAACGTTTCTTACCTACGCCAAAACCACAACGTGATATGCCAATTTCTATTTACCCTTCATAAGGACCCTTTTCATCGAATCCGATTCGACTAAAGTGGGAGAGACAGACACCCGCTAGCCACCTTATGCAACTAGTTCATGTCAGTCGGTGGAACCTGTCTCACGTAAGAGTACGTGTAAGGTCGGTCCGGGCCGCTTCATCCCACGATGCCGACGATTCAAGATAAGACTAGTAATGGCAAGTAAATTGACAAATCGACGCCCACAACTACTTTGTGTTCTACTCGTGCAAGAAACTATACATAGACCTAGCTCATGATGCCACTGTTGGGGATCGTAGCAGAAAATCAAAAAAAAATTCTACGCATCACCAAGATCTATCTATGGAGTAATCTAGCAACGAGCATAAAGGAGAGTGGAGTGCATCTACATACCCTTGTAGATCGTGATGCGGAAGCGTTGCAAGAACGCGGATGAAGGAGTCGTACTCGCTGCGATTCAGATTGCGGTTGATTCCGATCTAAGCGCTGAATAATGGCGCCTCCGCGTTCAACACACGTGCAGCCCGGTGACGTCTCCCACACCTTGATCCAGCAAGGAGAGAGGGAGAGGTTGGGGAAGACTTCATCCAGCAGCAGCACGACGGCGTGGTGGTGGTGGAGGAGCGTGGCAATCCTGCAGGGCTTCGCCAAGCACCGCGGGAGAGGAGAAGGACTTGGGAGAGAGGGGAGGGCTGCGCCAGAACTTGTGGTGCAGCTGCCCTCCCACCCCCACATATATATAGGGGCAAGGGAGAGGGGGGCCGGCCCCCTCAGATCTAATCTGAGGAGGGGGCGGCGGCCAGGGGGGTTGCCTTGCCCCCCAAGGCAAGGGGGGCGCCCCCCTTAGGGTTCCCCCACAACCCTAGGCGCATGGGCCCTAGGGGGGAGGCGCCCAGCCCACTAAGGGGCTGGTCCCTCTCCACATACAGCCCATAGGGCCCTCCGGGGCAGGTGGACCCTCCCGGTGGACCCCTGGAACCCCTTCGGTGGTCCCGGTACAATACCGGTAACCCCCCGAATTATTCCGGTGACCGTATGATGACTTCCCATATATAAATCTTTGCCTCCGGACCATTCCGGAACTCCTCGTGACGTCTGGGATCTCATCCGGGACTCCGAACAACATTCGGTAACCACGTACATCTATTCCCTATAACCCTAGCGTCATCGAACCTTAAGTGTGTAGACCCTACGGGCTCGGGAGTCATGCAGACATGGCCGAGACAACTCTCCGGTCAATAACCAACAGCGGGATCTGGATACCCATGTTGGCTCCCACATGATCCACGATGATCTCATTGGATGAACCACGATGTCAAGGATTCAATCAATCCCGTATACGATTCCCTTTGTCTATCGGCATAGTACTTGCCCGAGATTCGATCGTCGGTATCCCGATACCTTGCTCAATCTCGTTACCGGCAAGTCTCTTTACTCGTTCCGTAACACATCATCCCGTGATCAACTCCTTGATCACATATTGTGCACATTATGATGATGTCCTACCGAGTGGGCCCAGAGATACCTCTCCGTCATACGGAGTGAAAAATCCCAGTCTCGATTCGTGCCAACCCAACAAACACTTTCAGAGATACCTGTAGTGCACCTTTATAGCCACCCAATTACGTTGTGACGTTTGGTACACCCAAAGCATTCCTACGGTATCCGGGAGTTGCACAATCTCATGGTCTAAGGAAAAGATACTTGACATATAGAAAAGCTTTAGCATACGAACTACATGATCTGTGCTAGGCTTAGTATTGGGTCTTGTCCATCACATCATTCTCCTAATGATGTGATCCCATTATCAACGACATCCAATGTCCATGGTCAGGAAACCGTAACCATCTATTGATCAACGAGCTAGTCATCTAGAGGCTCACTAGGGACATGGTGTTTGTCTATGTATCCACACATGTATCTGAGTTTCCTATCAATACTATTCTAGCATGGATAATAAACAATTATCATGAACAAGGAAATATAATAATAACCAATTTATTATTGCCTCTAGGGCATATTTCCAACACATTAGTGATAAGAACTCATGTACTTATTGCAAAAATCTACGAGTCATCAAAACAAAGCAATCAACGCATGCTCCTAGGGGGGAGGTTGGTAGGAGTTAAGCATCGCGCGTCCCCGACCTCCACACAAAGGTTGGCACTCTACAAATACCTCATGCTCTAACTTCGTCACATAGTGGTTCACCATACGTGCATGATACGGGAATCACTAACCTTAACACAAGTATTTCTCAATTTCATGATAACTCCACTAGCATGACTCTAGTATCACTATCCTCATATCTCAAAACAATTATCAAGCATCCAACATCTCATCATATTCAATGCACTTGGTGTGAATTTTTTTACTACATTGACATTGGATGTCTATCATATGAAGACTAGTTTCTTTAGCCTAAACACATTACCATGATGTTTTAATAGACTCTCAAATAGATATAGGTGAATCACGAGAGTTCAACAATTTCTACAAAATATTACCACCACCGTGCTCTAAAAGATGTAAGTGAAGCACCAGAGCAAAAACTATTCAACTCAAAAGATATAAATGAAGCACATAGAGTGTTTTAACAATTTCTAGGACATATTTAACTCTCTAAAATAGGTGTGTCCAGCAATGATGATTGTGACAAACTAACAAGCAAAGACTCAAATTATACAAGATGCTCCAAGCAAAACACATATCATGTGGCGAATAAAAATATAGCTCCAAGTATAGTTACCGATGTATGAAGACGAAAGAGGGGATGCCTTCCCGGGGCATCCCCAAGCTTAGGCTTTTGATTATCCTTGAATTCCTTGGGGTTCCATGGGCATTCCCAAGCTTAGGCCTTTGCTACTCTTCGTTCCATAGTCCATCAAAGCAATACTCAAAACTTGAAAACTTCACATCACAAAACTTAGACAAAAATTCTCGTGAGCTCCGTTAGGATAAGAAAACAAATCACTACTCAAAGGTACTGCAATGAATTTATTCTTTGTTTATATTGGTGTTAAACCTACTATATTCCAACTTCTCTATGGTTCATACTTGCCAATACTACTCATAGATGCATTAGAATAAGCAAACAACACACGAAAAACAGAATCTGTCAAAAACAGAACAGACTGTAGTAATCTGCACGTTTTGCATACTTCTATAACTCCAACAAATTCAAACTAAATTGTTAAATTTGAGGAATTTGTCTATTAATCATCTGCAAAAAGAATCAACTAAATAGCATGTTCCAGTAAAATCTGACGACCATTCCAGTGAGCGCTAACGATTCTGTTTTTCACAGCTAGATCACATAAACTTCACACAAGTCTTCCCAACGGTTCTACTTGGCAAAAACACTAAACAAAACATGTAACCACATCTAATTAGAGGCTATATGCAATATTTATTCCCTAATAGCAACAAAAACAAAAAATATAAAATAGGGTTGCCTCCCAACAAGCGATATCGTTTTACGCCCCTAGCTAGGCACGATATTTCAATGATGCTCACATGAAAGACAAGGATTGAAGCACAAAGAGAGCATCATAAGACATGTGACAAACACATATAAGTCTAACATACTTCCTATGCATAGGCATCTTATAGGAAAACAAATTACCAAGACAAGCAAGATCTAGCATATGCAAGGAAGGAGAAGGAAACAAGATCAATCTCAACATAACGAGAGGTAATTTAGTGACATGAAAATTTCTACAACCATATTTCCCTCTCTCATAATAATTGCATGTAGGGTCATGATCAAATTCAACAAAATAGCTATCACATAACAAATACTCAACACGATCCACATGCATGCAAAGTTGACTCTCTTCCAAAATAGTGGGATTAACATTAACTAAAGTCACGATCTCTCCAAACCCACTTTCAATATTAATGCAAACATTATTATCAATCTTATATTCATCATGGGGATTAAATAAATTTTCAAGATCAAAAGAAGAATCACCCCAATCATGATCATTGCAACAAATAGTAGACATAGCAAAACTAGCATCCCCAAGCCTAGGGTTTTGCATATTATTAGCACAGTTGACATCAATAGAATTTATAGTAACATCATTGCAATCATGATTTTTATTCAAGGAGGTATCATGAATCTCTTTGAGCACTTCATCACAATTTTCAGATTCATAAATTTCGAGCAAAACCTCATAAAGATAATCTAGTGCACGCAGCTCACCAGCAATAGGTTCAACATAATGGGATCTCTTAAAGAGATTAGCAAGTGGATGAGGATCCATACTTTAGCAAGCGAAGATGCAAGCTAATTGAGGGCACATAGCACACAAGCAAATAAGAGGCAAGCGGACGGTAAACACATGGCAGAAGAAGGGCAATAAAACGGCAAGGGTGAAGTGGGGGAGAGGAAAACGAGAGGCAAAAAAATGTAATGTGAAGGATAAGGGTTTGTGATAGGTACTTGGTATATGACTTTTGCGTAAGCCTCCCCGGCAACGGCGCCAGAAATTCTTCTTGCTACTTCTCGAGCTTGCGTTGTATTCCCTCGAAGAGGAAAGGGAGATGCAGCACAGTAGCGTAAGTATTTCCCTCAGTTTTTGAGAACCAAGGTATCAATCCAGTAGGAGACCACGCGCGAGTCCCTCGCACCTGCACAAACAAATAAGAACTTCGCAGCCAACGTGATAAGGGGTTGTCAATCCCTTTACGGTCACTTACGAAAGTGAGATCTGATAGAGATGATAGTTTATATTTTTGGTATTTTTTGTTTATAAGAACAGCAAATAAAAGCGATAAAAGTAAAGTAGATGTAGATTGATATGTTGAGAATAGACCCAGGGGCCATAGTGTTCTCTAGTGGCTTCTCTCATGATAGCGATATTCTACGGCGGGTAAACAAATTACTGTCAAGCAATTGATAGAAAAGCGAATAATTATGAGACTATCTAGGCATGATCATTGTATATAGGCATCACGTCCGAGACAAGTAGACCTAAACGATTCTGCATCTACTACTATTACTCCACACATCGATCACTATCCAGCATGCATCTAGTGTATTGAGTTCATAAGAACAGAGTAACGCCTTAAGCAAGATGACATGATGTAGAGGGATAAACTCAAGCAATATGATATAAACCCCATCTTTTAATCTCGATGGCAACAATACAATACGTGCCTTGCTGCCCCTACTGTCACTGGGAAAGGACACCGCAAGATTGAACCCAAAGCCAAGCACTTCTCCCATTGCAAGAACTATAGATCTAGTAGGCCAAACCAAACCAATAATTCGAAGAGACTTGCAAGGATATTATGAGCACACATAAAGAGTTCAGAGAAGACCCAAATATCTTTCATAGATAATCTTGATCATAAACTCACAATTCATCGGATCTCGACAAACACACCGCAAAAAGATATTACATCAAATAGACCTCCTCGAAGACCGAGGAGAACTTTGTATTGAGATCCAGAGAGAGAGAAGAAGCCATCTAGATACTAGCTATGGACCCGAAGGTCTGTGGTAAACTACTCACAACTCATGGTGAGGGCGATGATGATGATGATGAAGAACTCCGTGATGGATCCCCCTCCGGTGGAGCTCCGGAACAGGCTCCAAGATGGGATCTCACGGGAACAGAAGGTTACGGCGGTGGAATTAGGTTTTTATCTTTGTTGTCGAAGGTTTCGGGGTACGTAGACTTATATAGGAAGAAGGAGGACACCGGGGCATTCTCGGGGGCCCCGCGAGGCAGGGGGCGTGCCCTGGGCAGGTGTAATGCCCAGGATGGGACTATATCTCCTACGTGTCGAGGCACGACTTAGAGACATAACCCCATGCTGGAATGATCGCAAGTTTGGTATCTTTGCACAACTCATGTAAAAGATGGGGATGGAAAACATAAAATAGTTGGCTTACACTCGCCACGTCACACAAATACATTACATGTCTCAAATCATCATTCAATAAAACATCACAGCCCTCTAAGGGTAAAATCCAAATGTCAAGATACCAAACATAATTTAAATCCACAGGTCGGATCGAATCCTAGTAGAAGTCTCAACTACTGATCATCAGGATAATGAACATAGTAACGGCTACGCTCCTCGTCGTACTCCCAGTCTAGCTCGGTGCCATCACCTGGATAGCTCACCACTGGACCTGCATCTGGTGTGGTGAAGTAACTGTGAGTCACAGAGGACTCAGCAATCCCGTTCCCGGGTAACATGACTATCTAAGCCTTGGGTGTGGAACAAGGCTGAAGAAAGAATAAGAATAAGTGGTTGCAGCAGCACTAGCCTAGCTTACGTATAAGAGAGCGAGAAGAGAAGGCGCCTCGGTCGAGATATGATCACTAAGTGATCCTGAACTAAACAAGTCAAACATAACCCCACCGTGTTCATCTCCCGAAACCCCTTCGGAAAATGACAGTCACGGTACACACGCTGGTAGTGTATTGGAACAATGTGTCAAGTTATCTACAACCGGATATTAACAAGCTCCCATCTGCCACATAACCGCGGGCACGGCTTTCGAAAGTTCAAAACCCTGCAGGGGTGTTCCAACTTGGCCCATGACAAGCCCACGATCCGCGGAGTCGCAACTCCAAAGTGGGAAGACCCGAGTATTCTCGGAATCCCGTGCTCAAGATACTCCGAACTAAGGTAAGGCTAATCCAGCAAATCCTCCCGGCGTGCCGACACCCTGATAGTAGCCGCGCGTATCTAGTCTCAGGCCACGTCCGGATGAGCGCTACGTACAGATACCGAAGATCCCAGCGAACTGGGTGGTATCCGAAGTGACTCTAGTTTGGACCAACACTCAAATCGAGCACTGGCCCAGGGGGGTTGAATTAATTAATCCTCGGGTTAATTACTCCCTCGGTAAGTTTTAGTTGTTTAGGCAAATAGTACCAATGTTGGGACTTGCTGGAAAAGACTTAGCACTTAGCGGTTTATCGAGGGGGTCCCATAAACCCCAACCATGTTAGGAACGCATAATCAAGGAACATAACACCGGTTTAAACGGTTCCTAGCGGCATGAGTGGAACAAATCACCAAGCAAAAGGCTTAGCCTTCCACCCATTGCCAATATATAGATGATTTCATTTAAGCATTTATATAGTGTGATATAACCCAACAAACTCCAACATGAAGCAAGCATCTTCAAACTTCACCTGCAACTAGCAATGCTATAAGAGGGGCTGAGCGAAGCCTACGTATAGCCAATCAATGGTTTGCATAGGTAGGGGGGTTAGGCATGATCATGGTTACAAGTAGGAGGCTGACATGAAAGACATGGGCATCGAGGCAAAACTATAGATCGAGACTTCTAGCAATAGGCAAAAATAGTAATGTTATCGGGGTTCGGTCATCTTGCCTGAAGAGTTGTCGTTCGGATCGTAAGAAGGGTCCTCGTGCTCAAACTCGGTAGTAACCTCGTGCTCGTACTCGTACTCGGTCTCAGCTTCCGGCTCTAAACAATACAATCACACAAGGCACGAATCAACAAGATGCAATGCGCACACCAAAATGATGGATGCATGATGGATGCACTAAGGGAGCAAAAGAGCATGACAATATGCGATCAAGAAAAATGCTTCAAAACAAGATAACAATAGGATATTATGAATCTACACGGAAAATCAATCAAGTTTCATATAAGACTCGCTCCAAACGGAGCTACGGGCTAAAAGTTATGCCCGAAACAAGAAATAGGCGAAAGCTGAAAGTTACAGCAACATAGCAACTTCGGAGCACAAGATAGATAAGCTACAGCACTCAAACATCATGGCAAAGAGCATGAACAGAAACTAGACATATACTACAGCAAATAAGTCCAAAGGTGCACCCCCAAAGGAGCCACGGATCAATAGCAACAAGCTTGGACATATTGAACTTGACAACAAAATCCTGACAGCAGAATTTTATTGAAACTTTGGAGCAAAAGTTAAATATGCTACAATCACTCAAATTAGCATGTGAGAACATTAATGGATAGCCAACAATATATACTACAAGGAACCATCAAGAATCACTCCAAAACTATCATGGTTTGTCCTAGAACAGCACGCAAACATGGCATCGGAACATTACAGATTCCAGACTTAGTGAAATTTCACTAAGTGTTGAAACAGCAGTTTCATCATGGCATCTATAAGAGCAAGTTTAAGTCACCTCGAAACTAAACATGGCAAGTGGTAAGCACCACATCAAAGAACACATGATGGTGATTCCGAAACATACAAGCATGCATCATGGAGATAAACACAACGATAGCAATGAGCTCAACAAGATGGCATCTCATAACAAGTTAAACAACATCACAGCCACATGGCACATTGCAACGAAGATAAACATGGCAAGATTAAATCTATCATGCAACCTAACACAAACAACATGTAGAACATGGCAAAACGAACACGTGGACATGTCATTTGCATCATTCGGATAAACGGGCTAAAAGATATCACTATGCAAAGATGGCATAAAAACAACACATAGCAGCAGTTTATAACGGGATGCACTCTTGCAACAGAAAAATAAGCATCTAGATGATCTCAAACATGCATGGCACAATGGAATGAAACGTAGTGCTAATCACCACGAACGTCTGGACATGTCATTTGCGCAAAACGGACCAACACACAAAAAGATATCATCATTTGAATATAGCATCGGACACACAAAAACTGGGACTAGATCTAGGGTTTTGAAGCAACCTTCTCTCAGATCTGGGAAAAAGGGGGCTCGGGCCAGATCTGGATCCGGTCGAGGCCCGGGTCGGAGGCGGATTGGCGCGCGGGCCGGGAGGAGAGGCGGCTGGCGGCTCGGCCCGGGTCGGAGCGGCGAAGCCCACCCGCGGCTGGAGAGGCGGTGGATCGGTGGCTGGGAGGTCGATGCGGGAGGAGGCGGCCTGGCCCTGGGCCTTGGCGCCTGGTCGGCCTGCTGGCTGGATTCGCGGCGCAGAGCGGAGCCGAGGCCTAGGGTTGCGGCGGCCCGACGCGGGGCCCGGGAGGCTGGAGGCCCAGGCGGCGCCTGGAGGAGTGGCGAAGCCCAGGCGGGGCGCGACCCGGCGGCTCGGTGGAGCGGCGCGCCTGGCCGGGCGGATCGGGCCGGGTGGCGGCTGAGGCCCAAGGGGGCGAGCGGCGAGGAGACGATCTGGCGCGGGGAGGCCCACGCGAGCGCCGAGGGTTTGCCCGATCGGATCGATGCGGGATCCCGCGGCGCGACTCTGGATCCCGATCCAGAGGGCTCGGGCGAAGCTTCGATGGTAGAGGCCCTGGGCGGCTGGGCGCCTGAGGGAGAAGGTGGCGGCGCTGGTTGGGAGGTGCGGCGGAGGAGATGAGGTGAGGTGAGAGGAGGTGGGAAAAGGGGTGAGGATTCCGGCGAGGTGGAGGAACTCCGGCGAACTCCGGCGAAGCTCCGGCGAGGTGCTGGCTGGAGGAAGGGGATGAAGTGGGGGCTAGGGTTTCCTTGATTTGAGACAAAAATTGGGGGAGTGGACAAATATATAGGCACAAGGATCTAGGGTTGTCCAAATGGAGTGCGGTTTTCAGCCACACGATCCGGATTGGATGGCCTTGATGATAGAAGTGGCTAGGAGTGGTTGGTGGGCTGTTGGAGGGGTGTCTTGGGCCTCAAAGTGGAGGCACTTTGAGCCCACGAGAATAACTGTTGGGGTAGCAAACGGACTCGAAACGCGACGAGATTTGACAGGCGGGTTACACACACCAAAACAACAACACACGACAAGTCTCGCGCCAAACCGGTAACGTTACACGGTCAATCACCAAAGTAGGCCTACGGGACGCCACAGACACGTGAGGGAGCTCCGGAACGCGAAACGGGCAACGGGAAGGAACGCGTGGAACCGGATGCAAACGACAACACAAATGCAATGCGATGCACATGACTATATGATATGAATGAATGCCACACACTCACACAACAAATCGACGAAAACCCGAAAGACGAAGAACCCGAAATGGAATAGATGAAGCCAGAGATATATTATATGCCCAAAAGGGAAGTATTACATCCGGGGCATTACAAACTCTCCTCTACTACAAAAAGATCTCGTCCCGAGATCTAGGACTGGAAAAAGGAAGGGTACTCGGAACGAAGATGATCTTCTCATTCCCACGTAGCTTCTCGGTCGGTGTGATGTGACCACTTGACTTTCAAGAATTTGATGGACTTGTTGCGGGTCTTGCGTTCGGTCTCTTCGAGAATAGCAACGGGATGCTCTCTGTAAGACAAATCTTGTTGAAGATCAATCTCTTCGAACGGAATCATGCGTTCAGGTGCCTTGAAGCATTTGCGGAGTTGAGACACATGGAACACATCATGAACATTGGCGAAGTTGGAAGGGAGCTCAAGTTGATAGGCTAGATCGCCTCTTTTGCCAGGAATCTTGAAAGGCCCGACGTATCTAGGAGCAAGTTTTCCTTTGATACCGAATCTTTGGGTGCCTTTCATCGGAGAAACACGGAGATAGACGTGATCACCAATGTTGAAGGCCAAATCACGATGCTTGCCGTCATAGTAGCTCTTCTGATGCGACTGAGCGGCCTTGAGATTCTCACGTATGACTTTGCACATTTCTTCGGCTTCTGAGATCAAGTCATTGCCAAGAAGTTGACGTTCGCCTGTTTCGGACCAGTTGAGAGGGGTACGGCACTTCCTGCCATAGAGGATTTCAAACGGGGCTTTACCGGCACTTGCTTGAAAGCTGTTGTTGCAAGAGAACTCGGCAAATGGAAGGCAATCTTCCCATTTCATGCCAAAAGATATGACACAGGCTCTGAGCATGTCTTCTAGAATCTGATTCACTCGCTCGACTTGACCACTTGTCTGAGGGTGAAAAGCAGTGCTGAACCTGGTCTTAGTGCCCATGGCGGACTGAAAGGAGTCCCAGAACTTTGAAGTGAACAAACTTCCACGGTCTGAGGAGATGACTTGAGGAATGCCATGTAGGGACACAATTCTGGAAGTGTACAACTCTGCAAGTTGAGCTGCATTGATGGATTCTTTGACTGGAAGGAAGTGAGCGACTTTGGTAAGCTTGTCAATCACCACGAAGATAGAATCATTCCCTCTCTTGGACTTAGGAAAACCAGTGACGAAATCCATTTCAATGTGGTCGAACTTCCACTCGGGAATAGGAAGAGGTTGGAGAAGACCGGCTGGACGTTGATGTTCTGCCTTCACTCTTCTGCAGACATGACATTCATTGACGAATTGGGCAATTTCCCTCTTCATGCGTGTCCACCAGTAAGATTGCTTGAGATCTTGATACATCTTGGAACTGCCAGGATGAATGGAAAGGAGAGAATCATGTGCTTCTTCCATTATGAGCTTCCTGGGATCACCTTTGGGAACAACGAGTCTGTCCTCGAAGAACAAGGTATCTCTCTCATCAACACGAAAGCACTTGTATTTAGGAGTGCCCTTTGCAATACCATGTTTCACCTTCTGCACCATGGCATCACTGAGTTGGGCCTCACGGACCTGATCTTCCAAGGTAGGAGCAATTTGAAGATTTGCAAGAAAACCTTGGGGAACAACTTGGAGGTTGAGTTTCCTGAATGCTTCACAAAGCTCAGGCTGGAACGGCTTGATAAGAAGGCTGTTGCAATATGCCTTTCTGCTCAAAGCATCTGCAATCACATTCGCCTTGCCAGGAGTGTATTCGATGCTGGGATTGTACTCTTGGATCATTTCAACCCAACGAGTCTGGCGGAGGTTCAGATTCGGCTGTGTGAAGATGTACTTCAAGCTCTTGTGATCGGTGAAGATGTCGACTTTTCTGCCCAACAACAGATGTCTCCACATAATCAAAGCATGTACCACAGCTGCTAGTTCAAGATCATGTGTGGGATAGTTCTTCTCACTTGGCTTGAGCTGACGAGAAGTGTATGCCACAATTCTCTTATCTTGCATAAGCACACCACCAAGTCCTTGAAGAGAAGCATCACAGAATACTTCATAGGGCTTGGACTCATCTGGAGGAGTAAGAACTGGAGCAGAGACGAGCTTAGCTTTGAGAGTTTTGAATGCCACTTCACACTCTGGAGACCAAAAGTATTTGACATTCTTCTAAAGCAAGTTGGAAAGAGGCTTGGCAATCTTGGAGAAGTTCTCAACGAACCTTCTGCAATAGCTGGCAAGACCCAGAAAACTGCGGAGTTGCTTGATGTTCTGAGGAGCTTCCCAGTTGACAATTGCTTCAACTTTCTCGGGGTTTACAGCAATACCGTCAGCTGAGATGATATGGCCCAGGTACAAAACCTTATCGAGCCAAAATTCGCACTTGGAGAACTTGGCATAGAACTTATGCTCACGGAGTCGATCAAGAACCATACGTAAGTGCTTCTCGTGATCTTCTTCATTCTTGGAAAACACCAGAATATCATCCAGATACACAAGCACAAACTCGCCGGTGTAGGGGTTGAAGATGTAGTGCATCATTATCGAGAAGGTAGGAGGAGCATTGGCGAGACCAAAGGACATGACTGTATATTCATATGAACCGTAGCTCGTTCTGAAGGCAGTCTTGGGGATGTCTTCCTCGCGAATGCGAATTTGGTGATAGCCCATTCGGAGGTCGAGCTTAGAGAACACTTTAGCTCCTTTGAGCTGCTCGAAGAGTTCGTTGATGTTGGGGAGCGGATACTTGTTCTTTATTGTCTTCTTGTTCAATGGCCGGTAATCAACGCATAGACGCTCCGTGCCATCTTTCTTCTTGACAAATAAGACACCACAGCCCCAAGGAGACGTACTAGGCCTGATGAGACCCATACGCTCCTGTTCATCAAGCTGCTTCTTCAACTCCTTCAATTCTTCAGGAGAGAGCTTGTACGGACGCCGGCATGCTGGCTCAGTACCTGGCTCGAGTTCAATGACGAATTCCACTTGACGGTGTGGAGGCATGCCTGGAAGTTCTTCAGGAAAGACGTCTTGATATTCGTTCACCACCGGAATTTGAGATATGGCATTAATCTCGCCCTTATCATTAAGAGAGAAAAGCCTGATAGTGTTATCCCTGGAGGCAAAGATAATCACATCTTCATCAGGATGAGTCATCTTGACTTCCTTCTGTGCACAATCAATGTGAGCATCATGCTGAGAAAGCCAGTCCATCCCGAGGATGAGGTCAATGTCGGAATTACCAAGAACCACCGGATTAGCCAGAAAGCGATAATCACCCATGCGAATAGAAACATTCGGAGCAACTGAGTTGGAAGTCATTTGCACACCCGGAGAAATAATCTTCAAAGGTCTAGGTATCCTCTCCGAAACCAATTCATGCTTAGCAACAAAAGGTCTTGAAATGAAGGACAATGAAGCACCCGAATCAAACAAAACTTTAGCTGGAAAAGAGTTAACTGAGAGGTTACCCAAAATCACATCAGAAGAATTCTCCGCTTCAGCTGCACTCATCAGATTCACCCTTGCAGACTTTGGATTATGCTTGACAATTGCTGTACTGACAGGCGGAGGAGGAGGAAGACGCTTCGGGTTCGGACATCTGTTGGTATAGTGACCCTTCTGGCCACACTTGTTGCAAGTCACTTCTGAGAGAGGACGGAAATGAGAGCCACTTGACTTGGAGCCTTGAGACTGAAACTGGTTCTTCGACTGGTTGCTCGGGTTGGGTGGGTGGGAGAAACCACGTCCACTAGAGTTCTTGTTGCTGTTGGAGTTGTTGGAGTTGTTGTAAGGAGCTCGAATCACTGGAGGAGGAGGAAGCCAAAATATCTGCTGCTTTGCGACGGCTTGAGAAGATGAGGAGGAGTGAACGGCATCTCGAATCCTCTTTTTAGAAGCCTCCATCTTGAGCTGGGCTGCCTCTTGCTTGAGCGCCATGTTATAGAATTTGTCGAATTCATCGGGCTCGAACAAGGTGAGAGCAAGTTGAAGTTCATCTTTCAGACCTCCACGAAACTGGTAGATTTTGCTCTTGGCATCAGGAATGTCTTGCTTAGCATAGCGGGCGAGGTTTTGGAACTTGACATTATACTGATAGACAGACATAGAGCCCTGCTTCAGGTTGCGGAATTGCTCACGCATGCCCTCGATGACACTTGTAGGAATATGGTGAGAGCAAAAGTCCTTGCAGAAATCCTCCCAAGAGATCACACGACCTGGCCTGGAGTCTTTGTACTGCTGCCACCAGTCAGCTGCTTGGTCTTTGAGTTGGAAGGCTGCAAACTTCACATAATCCTCTTCCTTCACGTTACTGCACTCAAAATGCTTCTTGATATCGGTTAACCAATCTTCAGCATCAAGAGGGTCGACACAGTAACTGAAAGCTTTTGGATTATTGGCCAAGAACTGGTTGAGAGTAGCATGGTGCTGCTGGTTGAAGAAGTTGCCTTGATTCCCTGGAACACCCTGATTAGCTTGATTAGCTTGCATCTGCTGCAACATCTGCATCAACAACTGGGTGTTCTGATTTGTAGTCTGCATAATCGCTCTCCATGCCTCAGACGGAGGAGGAGGGGAAGAAGGACGATCTGGGACCTCTTCTGCCTCTGGGTTAGCGTTGGGAACTTTTTTCGGAGCCATCCTGAAAGAGATGACCACGAATCAGCAATTGATTGAAAGAAGGTATAAGCTGAATCAATGGAATGAATTGCAACAAGTCTTCACAATAATCATTCGAACAATAGGAACGAATGAAATCATTCAAACAAGAGGAACGAATGAAATTCTCAGTTAAATGATAACATCAATCTTTACGAGAAGCCACCTAGGGGACAAAAGATAAAATAAGAAAAACAACAAGGTACAGACGGGAACAAACACAAGATAGGAGCTTCGTTCTAACATCTTTGTGCTGAAAGCATATGAACGCGTTACGAACGGGTTTTGCAATCCCCGGATCAACATAGCCAAGGACCCTTTAAGATGCAACTCCCGATCGGAACATCGGTCATAATACCACTTCACTCAATGTAGAACCCCGAACTCGCTAACCTGCATTCGTTGGAAGAATGCCTACGATCTACTGGATTAACCCACCTATGAATTTCCGAAAGTTTCCAGTTATGCAATTAGGTGTTGGGGATACAGGGGAAGCACCGCGCAAACAACTCTAAACCTACATCCAGCTGTATCCATCCTTCAACACATAACCAGTCTTTCTCGGAAACTGTCTACCTCGGACCTTCGAAAAGCATCCACTATAACAAGCTATGGCAATACTCCCGAACTACCTCCCCAGTACTAGGTGATGTCGGGGTTATCTTGCCACTAACCGTATAGGAGAGATTTTTTATGTCGGCCGTCTTAAGTATTTAGTACTGCCGCGATATGCTTGTGACGACAATACCCCGAAGCTCAACTCCCCGGGACACTGCCACAACCCCTAATGTCAGGAGGCATCGAGAACAATATTCTCGTCACAAGAACATCGAAACAATCCCAGAATACTCGCGAGATTCCTAAAAAAAAATTGGTGCAATTTTTGAAAGTAGAAGAGGCAAGAGTAGTCGTCAGGAGTCCTCACCAGAGAGAAAGGGGATGAGAAGCAAAGAATTCCTACTCTCCGATATAATATAGGACTCAAATATTTTCAGTGTGTGCCTAGACTCGACCGTCAACGATTCGATCAATCAGTGGGGGCTTCTAGGTCGGAGAAGGCTCTGAATACCAACTTGTAATGCCCAGGATGGGACTATATCTCCTACGTGTCGAGGCACAACTTAGAGACATAACCCCATGCTGGAATGATCGCAAGTTTGGTATCTTTGCACAACTCATGTAAAAGATGGGGATGGAAAACATAAAATAGTTGGCTTACACTCGCCACGTCACACAAATACATTACATGTCTCAAATCATCATTCAATAAAACATCACAGCCCTCTAAGGGTAAAATCCAAATGTCAAGATACCAAACATAATTTAAATCCACAGGTCGGATCGAATCCTAGTAGAAGTCTCCACTACTGATCATCAGGATAACGAACATAGTAACGGCTACGCTCCTCGTCGTACTCCCAATCTAGCTCGGTGCCATCACCTGGATATCTCACCACTGGACCTGCATCTGGTGTGGTGAAGTAACTGTGAGTCACAGAGGACTCAGCAATCCCGTTCCCAGGTAACATGACTATCTAAGCCTTGGGTGTGGAACAAGGCTGAAGAAAGAATAAGAATAAGTGGTTGCAGCAGCACTAGCCTAGCTTACGTATAAGAGAGCGAGAAGAGAAGGCGCCTCGGTCGAGATATGATCACTAAGTGATCCTGAACTAAACAAGTCAAACATAACCCCACCGTGTTCATCTCCCGAAACCCCTTCGGAAAATGACAGTCACAGTACACACGCTGGTAGTGTATTGGAACAATGTGTCAAGTTATCTACAACCGGATATTAACAAGCTCCCATCTGCCACATAACCGCGGGCACGGCTTTCGAAAGTTCAAAACCCTGCAGGGGTGTTCCAACTTGGCCCATGACAAGCCCACGATCCGCGGAGTCGCAACTCCAAAGTGGGAAGACCCGAGTATTCTCGGAATCCCGTGCTCAAGATACTCCAAACTAAGGTAAGGCTAATCCAGCAAATCCTCCCGGCGTGCCGACACCCTGATAGTAGCCGCGCGTATCTAGTCTCAGGCCACGACCGGATGAGCGCTACGTACAGATACCGAAGATCCCAGCGAACTGGGTGGTATCCGCAAGTGACTCTAGTTTGGACCAACACTCAAATCGAGCACTGGCCCAGGGGGGTTGAATTAATTAATCCTCGGGTTAATTACTCCCTCGGTAAGTTTTAGTTGTTTAGGCAAATAGTACCAATGTTGGGACTTGCTGGAAAAGACTTAGCACTTAGCGGTTTATCGAGGGGGTCCCATAAACCCCAACCGTGTTAGGAACGCATAATCAAGGAACATAACACCGGTTTAAACGGTTCCTAGCGGCATGAGTGGAACAAATCACCAAGCAAAAGGCTTAGCCTTCCACCCATTGCCAATATATAGATGATTTCATTTAAGCATTTATATAGTGTGATATAACCCAACAAACTCCAATATGAAGCAAGCATCTTCAAACTTCACCTGCAACTAGCAACGCTATAAGAGGGGCTGAGCGAAGCCTACGTATAGCCAATCAATGGTTTGCATAGGTAGGGGGGTTAGGCATGATCATGGTTACAAGTAGGAGGCTGACATGAAAGACATGGGCATCGAGGCAAAACTATAGATCGAGACTTCTAGCAATAGGCAAAAATAGTAATGTTATCGGGGTTCGGTCATCTTGCCTGAAGAGTTGTCGTTCGGATCGTAAGAAGGGTCCTCGTGCTCAAACTCGGTAGTAACCTCGTGCTCGTACTCATACTCGGTCTCAGCTTCCGGCTCTAAACAATACAATCACACAAGGCACGAATCAACAAGATGCAATGCGCACACCAAAATGATGGATGCATGATGGATGCACTAAGGGAGCAAAAGAGCATGACAATATGCGATCAAGCAAAATGCTTCAAAACAAGATAACAATAGGATATTATGAATCTACACGGAAAATCAATCAAGTTTCATATAAGACTCGCTCCAAACGGAGCTACGGTCTAAAAGTTATGCCCGAAACAAGAAATAGGCGAAAGCTGAAAATTACCGCAACATAGCAACTTCGGAGCACAAGATAGATAAGCTACAGCACTCAAACATCATGGCAAAGAGCATGAACAGAAACTAGACATATACTACAGCAAATAAGTCCAAAGGTGTACCCCCAAAGGAGCCACGGATCAATAGCAACAAGCTTGGACATATTGAACTTGACAACAAAATCCTGACAGCAGAATTTTATTGAAACTTTGGAGCAAAAGTTAAATATGCTACAATCACTCAAATTAGCATGTGAGAACATTAATGGATAGCCAACAATATATACTACAAGGAACCATCAAGAATCACTCCAAAACTATCATGGTTTGTCCTAGAACAGCACGCAAACATGGCATCGGAACATTACAGATTCCAGACTTAGTGAAATTTCACTAAGTGTTGAAACTGCAGTTTCATCATGGCATCTATAAGAGCAAGTTTAAGTCACCTCGAAATTAAACATGGCAAGTGGTAAGCACCACATCAAAGTACACATGATGGTGATTCCGAAACATACAAGCATGCATCATGGAGATAAACACAACGATAGCAATGAGCTCAACAAGATGGCATCTCATAACAAGTTAAACAACATCACAGCCACATGGCACTTTGCAACGAAGATAAACATGGCAAGATTAAATCTATCATGCAACCTAACACAAACAACATGTAGAGCATGGCAAAACGAAGACGTGGACATGTCGTTTGCATCATTCGGATAAACGGGCTAAAAGATATCAATATGCAAAGATGGCATAAAAACAACACATAGCAGCAGTTTATAACGGGATGCACTCTTGCAACAGAAAAATAAGCATCTAGATGATCTCAAACATGCATGGCACAATGGAATGAAACGTAGTGCTAATCACCACGAACGTCTGGACATGTCATTTGCGCAAAACGGACCAACACACAAAAAGATATCATCATTTGAATATAGCATCAGACACACAAAAACTGGGACTAGATCTAGGGTTTTGAAGCAACCTTCTCTCAGATCTGGGGAAAAGGGGGCTCGGGCCAGATCTGGATCCGGTCGAGGCCCGGGTCGGAGGCGGATCGGCGCGCGGGCCGGGAGGAGAGGCGGCTGGCGGCTCGGCCCGGGTCGGAGCGGCGAAGCCCACCCGCGGCTGGAGAGGCGGTGGATCGGCGGCTGGGAGGTCGATGCGGGAGGAGGCGGCCTGGCCCTGGGCCTTGGCGCCTGGTCGGCCTGCTGGCTGGATTCGCGGGGCAGAGCGGAGCCGAGGCCTAGGGTTGCGGCGGCCCGACGCGGGGCCCGGGAGCCTGGACGCCCAGGCGGCGCCTGGAGGAGTGGCGAAGCCCAGGCGGGGTGCGACCCGGCGGCTCGGTGGAGCGGCGCGCCTGGCCGGGCGGATCGGGCCGGGTGGCGGCTGAGGCCCAAGGGGGCGAGCGGCGAGGAGACGATCTGGCGCGGGGAGGCCCACGCGAGCGCCGAGGGTTTGCCCGATCGGATCGATGCGGGATCCGGCGGCGCGACTCTGGATCCCGATCCAGAGGGCTCGGGCGAAGCTTCGATGGCAGAGGCCCTGGGCGGCTGGGCGCCTGAGGGAGAAGGTGGCGGCGCTGGTTGGGAGGTGCGGCGGTGGAGATGAGGTGAGGTGAGAGGAGGTGGGAAAAGGGGTGAGGATTCCGGCGAGGTGGAGGAACTCCGGCGAACTCCGGTGGAATTCCGGCGAAGCTCCGGCGAGGTGCTGGCTGGAGGAAGGGGATGAAGTGGGGGCTAGGGTTTCCTTGATTTGGGGCAAAAATTGGGGGAGTGGACAAATATATAGGCACAAGGAGCTAGGGTTGTCCAAATGGAGTGCGGTTTTCAGCCACACGATCCGGATTGGATGGCCTAGATGATAGAAGTGGCTAGGAGTGGTTGGTGGGCTGTTGGAGGGGTGTCTTGGGCCTCAAAGTGGAGGCATTTTGAGCCCACGAGAATAACTGTTGGGGTAGCAAACGGACTCGAAACGCGACGAGATTTGACAGGCGGGTTACACACACCAAAACAACAACACACGACAAGTCTCGCGCCAAACCAGTAAAGTTACACGGTCAATCACCAAAGTAGGCCTACGGGACGCCACGGACACGTGAGGGAGCTCCGGAACGCGAAACGGACAACGGGAAGGAACGCGTGGAACCGGATGCAAACGACAACACAAATGCAATGCGATGCACATGACTATATGATATGAATGAATGCCACACACTCACACAACAAAACGACGAAAACCCGAAAGACAAAGAACCCGAAATAGAATAGATGAAGCCAGAGATATATTATATGCCCAAAAGGGAAGTATTACATCCGGGGCATTATAGCAGGGGGGCGCCCCCATCCTCGTGGGCAGCCCCATGATCCCCTAACGTGGTTCTCAAGTCCCTCGTGCGTGATTTTGTCCAAAAATATCTCTCGTGAAGGTTTCATTCCGTTTGGACTCCGTTTGATATTCTTTTCTGCAAAACCCTGAAACAGGCAAAAAACAACAATCTGATCTGGGCCTTTGAGTTAGTAGGTTAGTCCCAAAAATGATATAAAAGTGTATGATAAAGCCCGATAAACATCCAAGACTTCATAAATAATAGCATGGAACAATCAAAAATTATAGATATGTTGGAGACGTATCATGGCTCCAACCGGTACTAAAGGTCACCCCTTTAGTACCGGTTGCAGCCACGATCCGGTACTAAAGAGTGTGTGCTGCCACCCGCGGTGCGCAAAGTTTAGTCCCACCTCGCTAGTCAAGGAGCCCCGGGACTAGTTTATAAGCCCCGGCGCGGGCACTGCATTGAGCTCCTCTCTGATGCATGCCTTCTGGGCCTAAAATTTCTACTCTGCCCTGTTGGGCCTACTGGCCTAGCGGGCATGCATACTGGCCCAACTACAGGTTGGGTTTCTAGTCGTATGCAGGCTGATGTGGCCTAGTAGGTGGGTTTTTTTAGTTTTTTCTATTTTCTGCTTTATTTGAATTATTTTATTTATTTCTAAGTTGTTTTTTGCTGTATTTAGAGTTCCTTTGTGAGTATTTTTGCTCTAGGTACAAAAAATTACAAACTTTCTGTTAGTGCGGGTAGTTTTTAAATTTGAATTATTTCAAATTTGTGTGAATCACTAGTTTGTGAATAACTTAACTTTAAAAATAGATTTTTCAGTGATTCTTTTTTCTTATGTTTAATATTAGTGTGTTTTATCATTATATTCAACTTGGTAATACTTAGGTTATATAAAAAATAAAATGCCTTTGTAACAGATGACTTTTCGTCTGAAACCCTGATATTTTGAAAGAGATTGTCCATTTTGTACACGAAGTGCATCCAGTTTTTGTCGTAACCCTCTCTACTTTTTTGCACATGCTATGTGGGTGAAATTATGATACCATGCCAACTTTCAACATTTTCAGAGTTCGTTTGAAGTGTTTTTAAATTTCAAGGTCATTTAGCTGAAAAATTCAGTAAATGCATGAAAGAATTTGTTTGCACATAAAATTTCTTCGCGTTTCAAATGCCAAAACACATAAGTACCCTAACTATTACAAAGATTCCCCCCAATTTGTTCGAAGCGGGACTTTCCAGATATATAAGTCCGAAAACTCACTAGAGAAGAAAGTGATGACAGTGAAGCCGGTCACATCCCAGAGTGGGATCTTTGGGTGTGAAACTTTTTCTTTGCATGTGTCCCTTTGCGCCGTAACCATGGACAATCTTCGTCATTTAACTGGATGCTCGGGTCAATATTCACTGTGAATGGAGCAATTTCATCAAACTTTTCATAATCTTTTGACATGTCTGTCTTGTCATCCACTCCCACGTTGTTTCTTTTCCCAGAAAGAACTGTGTTGCGCTTTGGCTCATCGTATGATGCATTAGCTTCCTTATCTTTTCTTTTTCTCAGCTTGGTAGACATGTCCTTCACATAGAAAACATGTGCCACATCATTGTCTAGGACGAATAGTTCGTCTGCATACGCAAGATTGTTGAGATCCACTGTTGTCATTCCGTACTGCGGGTCTTCAGTTACCCCGCCTCGTTTCATATTGACCCATTTGCACCGAAACAAAGGGACCTTCAAACCACATCCATAGTCAAGTTCCCATATGTCCTCTATGTAACCATAATATGTTTCATTTCCCGTCTTGGTTGCTGCATCAAAGCGGACACCACTGTTTTGGTTGGTGCTCTTTTTATCTTGGGCGATCGTTTAAAATGTATTCCCATTTATCACGTACCTTTTGAAAGTCATTATATTCGAAGATGGTAACTAGGACAGCAAGTACAGGTCATCTTCAATAGCAGCGTCATGCATGGCACGTGTCTGCAACCATCCGGCGAAAGTCGTCGTTTGTTCACGTGTAATCCAGTCGTCAGACTGCTCCGGGTATTTGGAGCGTAGAAAATTCTTGTGTCCGTCCATATACGGAGCCACCAAGGCGGAGCTCTGTAGAACTATGTAGTGTGCTTGAGTGAGAGAATGCCCGTCCATACATATTATTTGATCTCCTCCTAGCGTGCCTTTTCCATCCAGTCTGCCCTTATGTCGCGATTCAGGAACACCAATCGGCTTAAGGTCAGGAATAAAGTCAATACAAAACTCAATGACCTCCTCATTTTCATGGCCTTTGGAGATGCTTCCTTCTGGCCTAGCATGGTTATGAACATATTTCTTTAAGACTCCCATGAACCTCTCAAAGGGGAACATATTGTGTAGAAATACACGACCCAAAACGTTAATCTCTTCGCATATGTGAACTAGGACGTGCGTCATGATGTTGAAGAAGGATGGTGGGAACACCAACTCGAAACTGACAAGACATTGCACCAAATCATTCTGTAACGTTGGTATGATTTCTGGATCGATTACCTTTTGAGAGATTGCATTGAGGAATGCACATAGCTTCACAATGGCTAATCGAACGTTTTCCGGTAGAAGCCCCCTCAATGCAATCGGAAGCAGTTGCATCATAATCACGTGGCAGTCATGAAATTTTAGGTTCTAGAACTTTTTCTCTGTCATATTTATTATTCCCTTTATATTCGACGAGAAACCAGACGATACCTTAATACTGAGCAGGCATTCAAAGAAGATTTCCTTCTCTTCTTTGGTAAGAGCGTAGCTGGCATGACCCTGATGTATGCCGTCTTTTCTGTGCATACGTTGCTGGTCCTCTCGTGCCTCCAGTGTATCTTTTGTCTTCCCATACACGCCCAAGAAGCCAAGCAGGGTCACACAAAGATTCTTCGTCACGTGCATCACGTCGATTGCGGAGCGGACCTCTAGGTCTTTCCAATAGGGCAGGTCCCAAAATATAGATTTCTTCTTCCACATGGGTGCGCGTTTGTCAGCGTCATTCGGAACAGGTTGTCCGCCAGGACCCTTTCCAAAGACTACCTTCAAATCCTTGACCATATCATGTACATCAGCACTAGTTCGGTGGCGAGGCTTCGTTCGGTGATCCGCCTCACCTTTGAAATGCTTGCCTTTCTTTCTTACGGGATGCCTGCTCGGAAGAAATCGACGATGTCCGAGGTACACATTCTTCCTACAATTATCCAAATATATACTGTCAGTATCATCCAAACAATGCGTGCATGCGCGGTATCCCTTGTTTGTCTGTCCTGAAAGGTTACTGAGAGCAGGCCAATCATTGATGGTAACAAACAGCAACGCCTTTAGATCAAATTCTTCCTGTCTGTGCTCATCCCACGCACGTACACCTTTTCCATTCCACAGTTGTAAGAGTTCTTCAACTAATGGCCTTAGGTACACATCAATGTCGTTGCCGGGTTGCTTAGGGCCTTGGATGAGCACTGGCATCATAATGAACTTCTGCTTCATGCACAACCAAGGAGGAAGGTTATGCATACATAGAGTCACAGTCCAGGTGCTATGGTTGCTGCTCTGCTCCCCAAAAGGATTAATGCCATCTGCGCTTAGACCAAACCATACGTCCCTTGCGTCACCTCCAAACTCCTCCCTGATGTACTTTCTCTCAATTTTTCTCCACTGCGACCCGTCAGCGGGTACTCTCAACTTTCCGTCTTTCTTACGGTCTTCTCTGTGCCATCGCATCGCCTTGGCATGCTCTTCGTTTTGGAAGAAACGTTTCAACCGTGGTATTATAGGAGCATACCATATCACCTTGGCAGGAATCTTTTTCCTGGGGCGCTCACCCTCGACATCACCAGGGTCATCGCGGCTGATCTTATAGCGCAATGCACCGCATACCGGGCACGTGTTCAAATCCTCGTACTCACCCCGGTAGAGGATGAAGTTATTAGGGCATGCATGTATCTTCTGCACCTCTAACCCTAGAGGGCAGACAACCTTCTTTGCTTCGTACATACTCTCGGGCAATTCGTTGTCTTTTGGAAGCATCTTCTTTAACATTACCAGCAACTTTCCAAATCTCTTGTCAGATACACCATTCTCTGCCTTCCATTACAACAATTCTAGTGTGGTGCCCAGCTTTTTCTTGTCAGCTTCGCAATTTGGGTACAACAATTTCTTGTGATCCTCTAACATTCGCTACAACTTTAGCCTCTCATTTTCAGTTATGCAGTTTCTTTTTGCATCGGCAATGGCCCGACCTAGATCATCAGCGGGCTCATCTGATGCCTCTTCTTCAGCTTCTTGCCGCATTGCCGGCTCAGCTGATTCCCCCATTGTTGTACCATCGCATTCAGGGAACCCATGGCCAGGATAGCTGTCGCCGTCCTCTTCTTCTTCATTGTCTTCCATCATAACCCCTCTTTCTCCGTGCTTGGTCCAAACATGATAGTGGGGCATGAAACCGGACTCAAACAGGTGGACGTGAATGGTTCTTGAGTTAGAGTAATTATGATCATTCTTACAGCCAACACATGGACAAGGCATAAAACCATCCGCCCGCTTGTTTGCCTCAGCCGCATTCAGAAAAGTATGCACGCCATTAATGAACTCGGGAGAGCATCGGTCATCGTACATCCATTGCCGGCTCATCTTCATTACACAACACCGAAAATACCAAATTAATACAAGTTCATACAACACTTAAATGCAACATACAAATAACTCTCTAGCTAAAGCATTTAAATGCAACAACAAATGCGATTAAGATCGCAACTAAGGTAACAATTGATCCAACAGCATAATGATACCAAGCCTCATTATCAATGGCATATTTTCTTATCTTTCTAATCTTCAAGCGCATTTTGTCCATCTCGATCTTGTGATCATCGACGACATCGACAACATGCAACTCCAATTCCATCTTCTCCCCCGCAATCCTTTTCAATTTTTTTCAAATACTCGTTTTCTCTTTCAACTAAATTTAACCTCTCGACAGATATCAAAACCATGGCACTATGTATAACAAACAACGTACGGGTAAGATAATTATACCAGTAACTATATATCTAAATCACACAAACATGATTTTTTAATATTAAAAAGATAAGAACAAGAGGCTCACCACAAGGTGGTGCCGGCGATAGGACAGTGCGGACGATCGACGGTGGTTAGGATGGAGACGGGAAGGCACTAAGTAAACCACACCCACAATTGCAAACTAAGTGTTATTTTGAGCTCAAATTGCATATGAATCAAATAAACTACCACATATAATTCCTCCCAAATTACTAAAACCCACAAATTAATGACTATATAAAGCATTGCAAGAGCTAATCTAGCAATGAGAGATGAAATGACAAAGTTACTTACCTTTGTGATCACTTGGATGGATGGGGTGCCTTCAAATCTTCACAAATTTTGGAAAAAATGGAGTGTGAGCTTGAGGGTAGCGGGGAAGAACAGAGAGGAGAGGGGAAAGTGGAAAACAGAGCGAGCTCAGGTGGACGAAGGGTTTATGTAGGACGACCTTTAGTACCGGTTCGTGGCAAGAACCGGTACTAAAGGTGCTGGAAGGGCCCCGGTCTGACAACATTCTGCCACCACTCTCTTTAGTACCGGTCCGTGGCACGAACCGGTGCTAAAAGTTCGGCACAAACCGGTAGTAATGAGAGCGGCCCGCCTAGTCGTTGGAACCGGCACTAATGATCACATTAGTGCCGGCTCATATCAAAACCGGGACTAATGAGCTGAACATTTGACCCTTTTTACTAGTGTGCCCTAAGAGCATCTACAACCGAGCGCCTCAAACCTGCCTCATACGCCCGGGCGGGCCGACCGGTCACTGACCGGTTACGATTTTTTGACCCAGACGGGCTCCTTAAACGGGCCTCAAGCGTTATATATCTTTTTGGCATGTAAAATATCCAAAAAAGGTCATCGGCATTATCTGTAAAGTTTGCGGCTCGCCATACTATAGAGGGATATTAATAGAACAATTTTATCCATGTCATATTCGGAGTTTTATTCACTCACCATGGAATGTTCTCTTCTCGCATCAGATTGCCATATTTGCCTTGTCAATAAAGGTTTACTACCAGGGGCTGCATTCAGTTATGGTATATGTTGAAAAGACCGAACACCTATAAAGAGTGTTCGGCGTCCTGGATGTTTGCATTATATGCATCAGTTTCCGAATCATGTCTTCCGTCAATAGTTGGGTTGCCCGGCCCCTGTGCTTACCCCTACTTTCCTGATTGTTCGGCTAGGGTGTAAAGGGAGAACTACTCGATAGTGGCTAGTCCGGTCAAGTACCTCAGTAGAGAAAGCCGAAAACTGACTGTCATGATAAACGAGAACCTGGTCTGCAATCCGACGACTTAGTGTTATACTATGATCGGTAGAGATCTACCCCGTGTTATACGACTAGCCATGTATATATTTTAAAATTCGTAATTGTTTAAAAATCATAAGCAAACAATAGCGGTTTCTTCTAAATAAACAAAGACCGAGTGATTTGTGTCAAAAAAATAAAATCTAGCGAGCACCAAGTGATATTTGGCACATAAGTACTCTCCCGTAAGCGAGCGCTCACACATAAAGCTTCGTTAAGTATGTCTAAAAAAACATAAAGATCGAGTGATTTGTGTCCAAAAAAACAAAGATCGAGTAATTTGTGTCAAAAAAATAAAATCGAGGAGCACGAAGTGATATTTGGGCCGGGAGGAGACGCGCGCCTCAAGAAGGGCCTGGCTCGTGTCTCGGTTCTTTTATATTCTCCTCAATCTCAATCTGAGACCTCTCAACAAGAAAAAAAAAAATTCTCAATCTGAGAGGAGTATCCCCGATCGAAACCCTAGTCGTCTTCCTCCGGCGGCCGCTGGCATGGCGTCCCAGGTGGTGCTTCCTCCGGAGTGCCTCCCCCGTCGCAGGCCCGGCGGCGGCTTGGAGCCGATTACGGTCTACGTCCGTGTGGACGAGGAGGGGAACTATCACCCGAGGTATTTCTCCGCCAAAATTGGGCGAGTGTTCCGAGATCTCGAGGATCTTAAACAAGCAGCCCGTACATTCTACACCAGCATCTACATCGCCCGTCGCCTCCTAAAGAGGCCCCTGGATCCGCCGCCGTCTCAGACGTGTGTACCTCTCGAATCTTATCTTCTACTTATTCCAGTTTATTACTACTGTATTTCATTTCACTGATCGATCAATGGAAATTCCAATTTATTTTGATTGCTTTTCCTGCCAGCGACAACATATTCCGGTTCAAGTTCGTGGTGGAACCTGCAGCAGATGTGTCGTCCCTCAAGGCTAGTACATCATTAATTCGCAAACGAAAAAAAAAGGCTAGTACATCATTGGAGGAGAAATCGTCCGGTTCCGACAAGGTGTCTTTCCTCAAGGACTCGCTCAAGGCTACAACATTGGAAGAGAAATCGTCTTCCTCTTCTTCCTCTGGGCAGCAGCCGGATCAGGACACTGTTATGAATATGGCCTCACCACCATCAGGGAACTGCCTTGCCTCACCTTCTGGGCCAGGCATTTGGCAACGAGAACGACAGGACTGGGGTTTCGGATATTACATCAGGCTTGATCTTAAGGGATCTTTCCACACATATCCGTATGCAGGCGGGCCGTTTCAGAGATTAGAGGAAGTCGACAAGGCTATGGATCGCTATTTTCATGAACATCGGGATCCAAATCTGTAAATCTCCTCAACTCAAATCTACTTAGTTGAATGTTCATCGCTTCTTACTAATAGTGCATATCTGCTATAGACTCATTATGTCGAAATTAATAACAAATGACTTTTCAAGCTGGATTCCTCTGATAACCTCACAATTTGATTGTAGGAAACACGACTAGTATACAATGATGATTTCTAGTATATCCCTGTTTCGATGGCACCAAAAGTTAGTGGTATCCCTTTGTAAATTTATTTGCGAGACAGTTGTTTAAATAGTGTATGTATGTAGTGTAGGTATAAATCATAGAAATAGCTGAAACTAATATAGTACCGCACGCCTCTGTTTCCGTCAATTAATGGTGATAGCCAGAAAGTTCAGCTCTATTAATTAAAACTAGGCCTAACAGTTTGCAACCTTGAAATAAAAAAAGGGATAGCTTTTTCTAAGAGTAACGTTCCAACAACTTATAGACATGTGAACAATCCTGGTTTATTTTTTCAGGTCTTGTTCTTGTTGCTCACCAGTCTGCAACCTTCTAGTGCATCGTAGTCCTACTGATAACATTAACTTTTGTACAGTATAACTTACTATTGTCCACTTCTGAGAAAGTACAAGCTACTAACCATATACAATGCTCCCATCTAAATTAGGCTAATGAATCAAGGTGGGGTTCCGTCACGAGAGATTTCTATAGAAAAAGGTCGTTATTGGCCTGATGGCAGAAGGAAGAAGCTTTCCAAATCCTATATCATCCAGCAATTCCATAATCGAATGCGCCGATTACTTCAAGCTTTGGTGGAGAAGCATAATGAGGATCACAGCCTTTCGGGGGTTTGCTCTCTCTCCTCTCTCTCTCTCTCTCTCTCTCTCTCTCTCTCTCTCTCTCTCTCTCATTGTTTTATCCATGCAATAGTTGTTGATCAGACCCATGCTTCTTACGATAGGATCTTGCATATGAACTCAAAGATGTTTTGCACGGCAAAACTATTTGTGACGACCTTACTACATGCTACCATCATCTCAATTTCACGGTGACTAAAGGAGCTGGTGATTCTAACTCTGGCATTGAAAACCTTTTCTTTGCGGAAGTCAAATCTGTGCTACAAGGAAAAGAAGAGGAATTGTCGGTCACCTGTTTCTGCCCGGTTCAATCTACCGATGATGGTACATTCTACCCTTTTCTTAGATTTTGAGTATTGTCGAAATGCATTTTGTGGTTGGCACCATTTTGAGATTATCTTGTTACATATTGCCATAAATGTGTTTCTGACTACAGCACTCGATCTTTAGTTTCGTGAGTTGTTAGTTTGCCCCTTGCTTAGATCCGTGGGATTTAGATTTGTGAACATTTTCAAACTGGTTCATGCATGGCCATGACTGATGTGTACAAAGAAAATATTTTGCTTTCAGTACTTAGAATAGTCAGCAATTATGATGTAATATTGGTGCCTGGTTGGTTACCTTGCAGTTAACTCTTTTCTTGTGTTTTTTTGTTAATATAAAGGATACTGCTATGGTTGTACCATGGATAGGGATGTCAATATGAAGCATCCCAGTGCCGGTGCATACCTTGCCGGTCAGGTGAAACACATTGGATACCATTGTTATGGAGTCTGGCGCAGCGACAGCGACTCAGACGACGAAAATGTATGAACGATATGATGTTTAATTTTTTTGCTGAGCCTTCTACATTTCTGTTGCTTTGCTGTTAACTATACATGTGTTTCACCCCCTTTTGCAGATGGAAGCTAAGAAAGAAAAGGTAAGATATGTTTGGACGGTAATGCCATTTCTTTGGCACCGTGACGTTAATTAGTACAACTAACACAATGCTGCTGGTTACTTGGTTGGTTGTAAATCTTTTCTCGTGTATTTATTTACGTAGGACGTTGCTGATAAAACGTGTTGAAGATGTTCATGCGGCCTCCGACTATGAGGGCTTTTGAGTCCAACAAGTTCAAGACCCAAGCAGCTTTGCTAGCTCTTTACTTCTGTTGGCTTAGTCGATTGGTTGACTATCTTGTAAGCTTGGTTGTAGTGAATGTTGCGCCTGCTTACTGTAAATAAACTGAGATTTCTAGATCATCAGGGATCAAGATGGATCCAAGATTTTTACACTTTGCGCTTGTATGAATCAAGCTGAGATTGTTTTGTTCCTTGTTTTCATCTTTGACCTGTGACATCCTCCACTTAATCTGATCTTCCGAGACACGTAATTGAAATTACACAATTACTCCTAATGTAAAGCCTTTGGAAAGGAAGCATGGGGTTGGAGAATTTTAACAGAACAGTGTGTATATACTTTGTTCATGTATTCTCTGTTAAACATGCAATACTTTTACTCCCTCCGTTCCAAAATATAAGTCTTTCTAGAGATTTCAACAAGTGACTACATACGGAGAAAAATAAGTGAATCTACACTCTAAAATATGTCTATATACATCCGTATGTTGTAGTTCATTTGAAATGTCTCAAAGGACTTATATTTAGGAACAGAGGGAGTACATGACTAAAGAATCATAGTTTTTTTTTTTGCGAGGTAACTAAATAATCATAAGTTATTGCTGACATTGCATACTTCTACGTACATGAATAAAGAATTTTCCACTCCTAAGCTCGCTTAGTCATAGCGATGCCCCTGCATTTCTACCATGCCGTCCCCGACGTAGGCGCATGTTGTGGCATTCACCAACGCTGGCGCGCGGGCACACCAGGTGAACGGGAGGCTCACAACCGACGCGATGGAGGAACCTTTTGCGGGTCCCATAGTGCGGCAGCATGCTTCGGACTTTGGGAGACTAAGGCCCTGTTCGGAACCTCTCCACTCCGTGGAGTTGTGGAGCTCGGTTTTGGCAGCTCCATCAAAATGAGCTGCAATCTGGTCCGCTCTGGGAGCGGAGTCAGAGGAGCGGAGAGGAACCGAATGCTTCCTAAGAGAATGGCCACTGTCGGGCCCTCCTCTGCCCTAGCATCTTATTCATCTACGTTCTGATGCGGAGAATCCCACGATCATCCCCATGTTCACTTCGACGAGACCTCAACTACACACAATTGGACACAAGGTTAACTCGCTCCTCTCCGAACCTCCACTTTCTACATGTGAGACATGGCTACTACCTCAAATATATGTGCTATGCATGACCAGGAACCAAGAGGGAGGCCATGGAACAGCTAGGAGCATTGGACAAGACGGCGAGGACACCAAGTACAAGGATCAAGAGAAGCTGCTGCAAAAGCTACAGGCTCCGGACGTCCGGCCTTCACCGGACGACCGGCGCGTCCCAGGCGACCGGACGTCCGTAACGGCGATCACAAAAGGAAAATAGCGGAAGTCCGAAGACTTCCAGACGTCCGGACCCTCGCGAGCCACCGGACGTCCGGTAGCCGTCGGACGTCCGCTACATGCTGTCTGCGCACAGTTATCAGGCCAGAGGCCCATGTATCCCTCTCCCACTTACACGTTCGTGGCCCTAGACTATATATACTCCTGCACCTCCTTCTAGTGAGGGTTAGCTTAGTGTTAGCTCATTTGATACCTAGAGCTTTGCTCATCTAGTGGTTCATCTCCTTGTGAGTGACTGCGGCCCCTCCACGGAGAAGATCCACACGGATTCAAGACCTCTGCGGAGAAGATCCTACGGGATACCAAGACCTCCTCACGGAGAAGACTATCGCTACTTGTATCGTCCCTTGTTGATCATGGATCTTGTATCTCTTTGTGTTTCGAGGATCTAGCATATGTGTGACTTGTTCTTGTTGGTTTGAGTGTTTATCTCGTGTTTCCCCTCGTGTTCCCCTCTCGTGTTCATCGTGTTCTTTGCGGGATCCCTCCATTTCGTGAAAGATCGGCCATCTAGGGTTCCACCCTACATCATTATGGTATCAAGAGCCACGGTTTCTAACGAATTTGGAGCCCCCTCCACCGTTTTCTAGCTTTCTTTTGTGTGATTTCGTCCTAAAATTCGAAAATCCCCAGCAAAAATAGCCCCAAATTTTTTTTTTGATCTGTTGGTTTCATGATGTTTTGTTGATTTTGATCCGTGGATTTGCTTGGTTTCAAGTGGATGTAGCATTTCCCAAAGTTTTCCCATCTTTCCTCCACGAAATCTCATCAATTTTGAGCCCAAAATCTCCATTTTCCGCCCAAAATCGCGTCCCGAAACTCAAATCTCGCGTTGACCCCGACCCACCGGACGACCGGCGTTTTACCGGACGTCCGGACCCTCACGAAGCACCGGACGTCCGGAACTCACCGGACGACCGGAACCACCTATACAGAAGAAAATACCGGATTTCCGGCCTTTACCGGACGTCCGGTACCTCCAGATTTTGAATTCGGCTGATTTTTGTTTTGTCCATAACTAATTCATACGAACTCCGATTTGGACGTTCTTTAGCTCGTTTCGAAGCTCTTGACATTCCCCATACCAGAAAAATACTACCATCATCATTTGACTCCATCAAATTTTGTCAAATTTGGCAAGTTTGTATAGGCCGTCCACCATATCATCCGCATAGCCACCATAGCTTTCCGCAACCTAACCCATTTTGATCCCCATAGCATATGTGGTTGCTTGAGTAGTGATTTGAGTCTCCTAAGGTGTTTCGGCTACTTAGGGACAATTGCTTCTTCATCAACCACCACCACCACTTCCGCATACTCATTGCCCACTATACATTTCCGCCAACCCAACTTAACCCAATTTTGTTGAGCTTCTTTGTGTTGTGGCTCGTGTCTCCTAAGGTGTTTCGGCTACTTAGGGACCGTGACTTCAACTCCGACACCGTGTATAGCCCATCATACACTTCCACCACCATAACCCATTTTGACCGGGTTTCCACCAACAATTCCGCAACCACCACCGCTTGTCCGCTACCACCATTTGACATTTGTCCTTGAGATTTTGAGTTGTGGTTTTTCCGTTTCCTAAGGTGTTTCGGCTAATTAGGAACGGGTCTACATCAAGAACACCGCCTCTCATCATTGACTCGGACGGTAACCTCGACGACATCATTGTATATTCCCTTGCAATTGCATTGTTAACCCCTAGCCCATTTTTGCGTCACTTACCCATCGAGACTATCCATTCGAGTATTGCCGGCAACGTTACTTGTGCACATTAGTGATCATACTTCCCATATCATACATACCATATCACCGTGGTGCATATCTTGGTATCATCTCTTGTGACACAAGGTTGTCATCGCATATACTCAATTGCTATCTTGGTTCGTGAAGTTTTGCATGAGAAAAGAGCTCAAAAGAGAAAGAGCCAAACAAGCTTTTAAGCACAAAGAAAAAGATAAGCAAAGAGATTTTAAGCAAGAACCATAGCATCATACTACATTAAGATTGTCATACTCGATCATTTTGGATCATACCACCGGAATGCCATACATATAGCATACTTGGGATAGAAGTCGTTGCATTTTGCTTAGTAGGTTGTGCACAAGTTCGTATCCGCCTATTGTGCAATCGCGCTAGCGTCTCTCTAGTGTTGTGCAACAAGAGCATTTTCGTGGATTCCACATTTTGGCTCATTCCTTGGTTGCACGACCCCATCTATCTATCCGTGTGTGTGTTTCCGTGTGCCACCCATATTGCTATTGGTCTACTTGTTTCACTAGCAAATTTGTGAATCTCTTTCAACTTTATTGACTCTTGCTAACATTTTGCATCAAATTTTTGTGCCACTATCCTCACCGAGCTCCACCATAAGCTTTACTTGTGTAGGTGTGAGAAACCGACAAGAATTGGTACCAATTGTGCTATTTCCTTGTTCCACATTTGAGTGATCATTGATCCATCTTCAACATCGGTCAAGGTACATTTGGTATAGTTCTTCTCTTTCTCCCACTCATACTTGCTAGCATCTTGTGATGGATAGGCAAGGCATTTCATCTCCGGTCTTCGACATCGACGGCGCGAACAAGGACATCCACGCGAAAATCATCGGACTACAACGAGAAATGCAAGAGTGCTTGGGCAACATCGCCATCGAACTACAACACTCCGAGATAAGGACAATGGCTTCCTTCGACGACATGTGCGACTCCTTCAACAAACAAATGGCGGAGCTCCGACACTTGGTGGTCGATTACAACTCTTCTTCCCCTTCGTCATCCTCTCGGCGGCGACGTTCAAGTCACAAGTCTTCGGAACGCAAACATGATGCAAGTGCAAGTCTTCCACGTCCACACCGCCATTGCGACCATCGACATCGTCATGAAGGGCAAGTCACCTCCAAGCATCATGTGCACGACGACGACGAACGACATCTACCAAGATCTCAAGCACTACAACAACACCATCAAGATGAAGATGCTCGACATGCGCAAACATACAAGTCTGAAGACGCTCTACTTCACGCCAAGCCCAAGCTTCAAGAGAACATAAGAAGATCGCGAGACAAGCACAACCAACACGAAGCTACAACTACAACCACCACTTCGGCATCTTCGCCAAGTGCTATCAAGGCATCTTCGCCTTTGGACGTACGTCATCTTCGCCTACTTCCCATGAGTTCGCCTACATCGACATCTCCAATTACAAGGCGACCACCTACGAGCGAGGGCGACACTTCCATCTTCGGAAGCTCCCCACATCAAGACGGCGACAAGAAGGTCGAGCAAGGGCCATCCCCTTCGACCAAGGCGACGAGCATGAACCTCTTCAACAACATGAAGACGGCGCCCAAATATGACTACTACTCCGAGTCAAGCTACGCGAGCGCACATGAGTCCTCTTTGATCTCGGAGGAGAGTGATGATTTGCCACCTCCTACGGCATTCATCTTTGGAGGCGTTATGGATGAGGAGACGATTGGAGTTGAGCATGGAGACGTTTGCACCTACATCTCTCCGACACCCACATATGACGAGATGCCCCAATTTCCATGTGAGGAGAGCCACCACCACATGAGTGACATGAGTGACTCCACCATATGTGACATTGAGTGCATTTCCTATGAGAGGATGAGTGTGACCGCCACTAGCCCCACACATGAGAGCATGCCACACATCCTATGTGAGGTTGAGAGCCATTTGAGTGACTCCACCAACCATACGAGTGAGAGCATCCATGAGGGAGTGAGTGAGCCACACCACTTAGTGAGTGAGGTAGTTGAGAGGGCATTTGAGGCCACTATGATTTCTAATGACTTAACCTCTACTCCGACTGTGTTTTCTTTGGTGCTAGGTCTCCTACATGACGACATGCCTACCCTCGACGAGTCCATCCCTCCAATGGACAAACCGATGGCCATGGTGGAAGAAGATGCACCACCCACATGGTTCCATCATGATGAAGATGAGAACGATTGGATCTTGAACACCTCACCTACAACACATGAGCGACACTCCAAAGGTAAAATAGGTGAAGGTGATGCTTTTGTCCCACTAGTGGACTATCTTGACAATGATTGCTTGCATGATGTTGACACACCTATTGCCATGCTTCATGCTAGTGCGACTTCATCATGTCTTGACTTACCTATTTATGATGAATATGATGATGAGCATGTTGACTTGCCTAGTTGTGATGCTATGCTCCATACACTAGTAGATAAAGGGTCATCAGACCCGGTTCGTTTGGGCCTTTAGCCCCGATTCCTGAACCGGGACAAAAGTGTCGGTACTAATGCTCTGACCCTTTAGTCCCGGTTCAATCCAGAACTGGGGCAGATGGGTGTCCACGTGGCCTGTGCGCCGAGCCCAGGCAGGAGGGGCTTTGGTCCCGGTTGGTGGCACCAACCGGGACCAAAAGGCATCCACGCGTCAGCATTTCTGTGGCTGTGGTTTTTGTTTTTTTTTTAAAGGGGAGGGGGGTTGGAGGTTTTGGGGGGTTAATTTAGGTGTTTCATATTGTGTTAGCTAGCTAATTAATAGAGAGAAGTGTCCTCTTTTATGTCCGTGCTTGGTCGACGCTACGTACTACACATACGTATAGAGAGGACTAGACACGCTAGCTAGCTAGCTAGCTAGTAAGCAAACGAAGGAAACAGAAGATCGTATAATCAACATATATATATATATATATATATATGCGTACAGAGAGAAGTAATATCGACCACCTCTCCTTCTCCGAGAGATTGGTCGAACAACAAGTTCTCGTATATCTATCCGACACTACCGGGTACATATATACACTAATTATCTCTTACAAATATAATCTCCTATATGATGGACGCATGGTCCACAAGTATTCTCCGTCTGGCGCGATCACGTGTTCAAGGAAGAATGCCGCCAATTCCTCTTGAATTGCTCGCAGACGATCTGGTGTTAGGAGTTCATCCCGCATCCGAAACATCTAATTTGAAGTAGGGGGTCAATACATGAAATGATGCTATAAAATTGTGAATATTATTAATTGCTTACGCACTTCAAATTGTGCTTCAGAGTAGCCCCGCTCACAGGTTGTGTGGCGGATGGACTCGCAAATGTAGTATCCACAGTAATCATTCCCGGGTTCCTGCCACAACCACTTTACAAGAAATAGAGGTCAATCAAACTGATAAGCAAGAATGCCAAATGGTATTGATGAAACTAGCGCTTGAATCAAGATATAGGAGATGCGCGCGCGGAACATGCTACTGTATAGTACTTACTTTCGGGTATCTAAATTCTAGCTTCTTCGGCAGTCCCGGAGCTTTTTTGGTGAATTTTCTCCAAACCCTGCCAGACAAAGAAAACAATTACTTGATATCAGAAATGAAGTTGCTGATATGCATGGTGGATAATATTGATCGATTTAACTTACCTGTCGAGCATTTGAGTCATGTCCGCATACTCCTTGGGATCTTTACGTTTAGAGTCCAAGACAGTTACTACTCCCTTCTCAAGCTTAATCTCTAAGAGAATATAGTGGAAGCTGCGCACGCATGCATGAACTCATCAATTACATTACTATAACCTTGACTGATATATAAGGGAAACCAAATATGCACAAGACAGTAACACTCACTTGAAGTTGTAAGGAAAGAGTATTATATCTTTGTTTTCATTTACCACCAACGATCGTAGCAAGTTGGTCTCGGTATCTAAGGGACGCAATTTAACCTCGGTTGCATCTATGAGGTATGTGTTAATGAACCCAATATCACCTACTTGTCTTATCTTCAATTCGACGATCTTCAATCTGCATAATATAGTGAGGATAATTATAAATACATGTAATGAAGATCAGCTATATAGAGAGACTTAATGACAGAAGTAGTCCTACTTACAGACAGTAGCAGGTGACCGTTGTTTTATCGAGGGCCAATTGATTGAAAAACTGATAGAACTCCTCAAATGGAACAGGCAACAGTTCAATTCCAACGAGGTCATGCTCCGGTTTAACTCTCAAATACAAGCTATCCCTCCCCCCAGACTCTCTGGAGATTTTCAAGTACCAATCATGCAATCTTCGCATATTCGTTGATAGAGATCTTTCATTTTTGACGAGAGGCTTTTTGTACTCGTATCTTTCTATCTGCACGTCCAAGAAATCATATTGTACATCGTCGGACACGTAATCTCCAAGATTGGTATAACCGGGCACCATCCTCGGATCATTAGTGACCATGTCGCTAGACACCTTGAGCGGGGGACACGATTGGTCCGCTTGTTCGCCGAGCTGGGCAATTTGTTTCCCAGCTCGTCCTTCTGCTAACCTTTGATCACTTTTAGTACTTCCCGACCGCTTCGCTGCTTGAAATGACTTTTGAATCATGCGGTCATAGTTGTCCTGCGGCTTACTTTTCGCTGGTTGCTTCAGGGCAGCAAGAGTGCGCTTTGCTTTCACCGCATCTATCTTCTCCTCCGGAGGTGGATGTCTCTGTGCTTTCAACCCTTCAAGCCAGTCCTTCACTTCGCCTTGAGCTATCTTCGTGTTTTCCTCGTCGGACCTCTCATATGGTAATTTCTCTAGAGGCGTGAGAGAAGGACCGAATCTGCATCGCCTCCCGCCTCTGGCTGTACTGCTAGACGTCGCCAGACCAGACGAAGCGGCTGTCTTTTTTCCTTGCTTACGCGCCAGAGCAGGAGCAGCCGGAGCGGCGGCAGGTCTCTTCCGCCCTTGCTGACTAGGCGGAGAAGGAGGAGCAGGCTGGCTGATCGGGCGCGCCGGCGGCGAAGGAGGCGGAGTGCCGCCACGCGCCGGAGAAGGAGCCGGAGTGCCCTGATCGTCACTCGCCGGAGGAGGAGGCGGTGGAGGAGGCGGTGGAGGAGGCGGAGTGCCCTGACTCGCCAGAGGAGGAGGAGGAGGAGGCGGAGGCGTCCAGTTGAGAATGTTGATGAGGTCCTTCCGCCATAGGCATGGAGTCTTCAGTGAAGAACCCAGCCGAGTCTCCCCTTCACCGGTTGGGTGGTCAAGCTGGAGCTCCTCAAATCCCTCCGTAATTTCATCCACCATCACCCTAGCATATCCTTCTGGAATCGGCCGGCAGTGAAAAGTGTCGCCGGGTCCAATAGGATAAACAAAGCCAGCAGCCGCCTTGACCTTCAGATTCATCCACTGCGCCATAAGGTGGCAATTTTGTGCCTCCGTGATAGCATCCACGGGATACCTGGCAGTAGCCGTCAAGATAGGCTCCGGCTGAAGTAGCTCGGTGGAAGCCACGCTGCTTCTCCGCTGAGATGGCGGGGTAGCTTCGGGGGAAGCTTCGGCAATTCTTTTGTCCCGATTTGCTTCCCGTTCCTCTATCGCTTGTATTCTGGCCCGCAGCGCCTGCAGTTCGGTCTGCTCCATTTTCTTCCTCCTCTCGTGGCTTTTGTAGCCGCCTGCGTCCGGAAAACCAGCACGCCACGGAAGGGAGCCTGGCGTGCCTCGTGTCCGTCCAGGGTGCTCAGGATTCCCGAGGGCCATTGTCAGCTCGTCGTTCTCTCTGTCGGGGAAGAACGTCCCTTCATGCGCTGCTTTGATATACTGCCGCATCTTCCTGAGTGGTGTTTCCAATTGCTTGTCCATCCAAATGCACCTCCCCGATACAGGGTCCAAGGTTCCGCCAGCCCCGAAGAACCAAGTCCGGCAACGGTCTGGCCATTGCATTGTCTCTGGTTCGATCCCTTTCTCAAGCAGATCATTCTCAGCCTTGGCCCACTTAGGCCGGGCTCTGAGGTAGCCACCTGACCCCGTGCGATGGTGATGCTTCTTCTTCGCAGCATTTATCCGGTTTGTCTCCGACATCTTCTAACTCTTTTCCGATGTCTTATAGGCCACAAATGCGGGTCAGTCATCTTTGATCTTCTCATATATGCCCACGAATTCTGGAGTCTTTTTATCTTTGACAAACTTATTCTGTTTTTTCTTCCATGCCCTGAATTGGTCTGCCATCTTCGAAAGAGCAGCAGACTTGATTAAGTCCTCTTTAACTGGTTTCGCCGGATCATCCTCTGGCGGTAGGATGAAATTTGACTTCAGCTCATTCCAAAGATCTTCTTTCTGCATATCAGTGACATAAGACACCTGAGCGTCATTTGTAGCCGGCTTTAATCATTGATGGATGCTGATCGGGATCTTGTCCCTAACCAGAACCCCGCACTGATTAACAAATGCGTTCTTTGTCCGGATGGGTTCAATCGGCTCGCCGGAGCGCGAGATTTCTGAGATCTCAAACTTTTCATCCGGCCTCAACTTTTTCTTCGCGCCTCGTCTCTTTACCGAAGATTTGCTCGATCCGGAGGGCTAGAAAAAGGAACAAAGACGAGAGTTAATGAATGCATCAATTAACTAGTCAGCACAGGCTTAACTAACATATATACCTCCTGGCCGGACTCGGTTCGGTCACCGGAGCCAGCATCACGATCTCCTTCTTGCACCGGCATTGGGTCACCGGAGCCGTCCTCACGGTCTACTTCTTCCATGTGCATTGGGTCACCGGAGCCATCAATATCATAGCCTAGATCTTCCAGCTGCAGCTCTCTTTCCACCTGCTCATCGGTGTCGTTGAGAAACGACAAGACGGCATTTTGTCCGTTTGCGATTATGTCCATCAACATCGCTTCTTGTGCTAGGTCTCGGGTGTTGTCGTCCATAGTTTCTACAAATATTTACAACATGCCAATTATTATTCAAACATGACAGATGGATATATTAATGGCAAACATAGAACTAGCTTCGACCCTCGACCCATGGACGACCCTCGACTGCTCGGCGATCCACAACCCTAGACCCCCTCATGTCACATTTTGTCTAGTGTCAAAGGATTCAACAAAACCAATACTTCATCAGTAGGCGAAAGTAACAGTCGCATGATGGTACGAAGCTCTCCAAAGTGGTTTTGGAACGGAGTCCCAGAAAGGATAATTCGTAACAAAAGACGGGTTATCCTATCAGGAACTCCGTTCCAAAACAACTTTGCATAACTTCATACCAACATGCCCCGGTTACTTCTGGCAAATGATGAAGTCATGGAATTCTTCAATACTTTGACACTAGCTAGGCAACCTCTCGACCCCTCGACCCCCGACT
>LR738710.1:905427761-905497116 GCA_902687465.1 Secale cereale | reverse complement strand
TTCAGCAGCCCAAAGGGCGGGAAGGAGGGGCCTTTGGTCCCGGTTGGTGGCACCAACCGGGACTAAAGGGGGGCATTGGTCCCGGTTGGTGCCACGAACCGGGACTAATACCACCCTTTAGTCCCGGTTGGTGCCACCAACCGGGACCAAAGCCCTGTGCTGGCGCGGTGCGGTAGGATGTTTAGTCCCACCTCGCTAGTTGAGAGAGGCCAACACCAGTTTATAAGCTGCGCTGCCTCTCTCCTCTCGAACTCATCTGAAATGCAGGCTTACGGGCCTAATTCGACAGTGCAATGCCTGTGGGCCTACTGGGCCTGCTGCGGGCCTGAATCCTGGCCCATGGTTGCGTTTCTAGTCGTATTCAGGCCGTGCTGGCCCAGTAGGTGGCATTTTTTTTCTTTTTTTCTATTTATTTTTTCATTTCTACTTAGAACTAAATACTTATAGTTTTTTAGTGATTTCTTTTTTCTTTTAGGTCACAAAAATTATAAACTTTCATTATTTTCTTTGTTGCTTTATTTATTTTATTTTGTTTCTACTTACAACAAAATACTTATTGTTTCTATTTTTTTTGCAAGTTTTTTTGTTTTGTTTTCTGCATTATTTATTTTCTTTTGTTTTTTGCTTTATTTTTTAATTCTTTCTGGTAAAACCAATTACAAACTTTCTGTTACTGCAAGTAGTATTCAAATTTGAATAGTTTAAATTTGAAATTATTTGTTTTCTTTGTTGCTTTATTTATTTTATTTTGTTTCTACTTACAATGAAATACTTATTGTTGCTATTTTTTATTTTTTTGCAAGTTTTTTTTTGTTTTCTGCATTATTTATTGTCTTTTGTTTTTTGCTTTATTTTTTAATTCTTTCTGGTAAAACCAATTACAAACTTTCTGTTAGTGCAAGTAGTATTGAAATTTGAATAGTACAAATGGACAATGGTATCATACTCGTTTGTTACAAAGTTGGCATGGTATCATCATAATAGTTGCCGAAAAAAGTCTTCACTTTTTCTTCGCTTGTGTCATTTGCTTATTGCGCCGTAACCATGGATAATCTTCATCGTTTATCAGGATGCTTGGGTCAGTCTTGACTTTGAAGGGAGGAATTTCATGAAACTTTTCATAATCTTCAGACATGTCTGTCTTGCCCTCCACTCCCAAGATGTCCCTTTTTCCTGAAAGAACTATGTGGCGCTTTGGCTCATCGTATGATGTATTCGCTTCCTTATCTTTTCTTTTTCTCGGTCTGGTAGACATGTCCTTCACATAGATAACCTGTGCCACATCATTGGCTAGGACGAACGGTTCGTCAGTGTATCCAAGATTTTTTAGATCCACTGTTGTCATTCCGTACTGTGGGTCTACCTGTACCCCGCCTCCTGACAGATTGACCCATTTGCACTTAAACAAAGGGACCTTAAAATAATGTCCGTAGTCAAGTTCCCATATGTCCACTATGTAACCATAATATGTGTCATTTTCCCTCTCGGTTGTTGCATCAAAGCGGACACCGCTGTTTTGGTTGGTGCTCTTTTGATCTTGGACAATCGTGTAAAATGTATTCCCATTTATCTTGTATCCTTTGTAAATCAATACAGTCGAAGATGGTCCCCTGGACAACAAGTACAACTCATCACAAACAGTGTTGTCACCTCTAAGACGTGTTTCCAACCAACTGCTGAAAGTCCTGATGTGTTCACATGTAATCCAGTCGTCGCACTGCTCCGGGTGTTTGGAGCGCAGACTGTTCTTGTGTTCATCGACATACGGGGTCACTAATGTAGAGTTCTGTAGAACTGTGTAGTGTGCTTGAGACCAAGAATATCCGTCCCTGCATATTATTGAGTCCCTTCCAAGCGTGCCTTTTCCAGTCAGTCTCCCCTCGTACCGCGATTTAGGGAGACCTATCTTATTAAGGCCAGGAATGAAGTCAACACAAAACCTGATGACATCCTCTGGTTGATGGCCCATGGAGATGCTTCCTTCTGGCCTGGCGCGGTTACGAACATATTTCTTTAGGACTCCCATGAACCTCTCAAAGGGGAACATATTGTGTAGAAATACGGGCCCCAGAATGATAATCTCGTCGACTAGATGAACTAGGACGTGTGTCATGATATTGAAGAAGGATGGTGGGAACATAAGCTCGAAACTGACAAGACATTGCGCCACATCACTCCTTAGCCTTGGTACGATTTCTGGATCGATCACCTTCTGAGAGATTGCATTGAGGAATGCACATAGCTTCACAATGGCTAATTGGACGTTTTCCGGTAGAAGATCCCTCAATGCAACCGGAAGCAGTTGCATCATAATCACATGGGAGTCATGAGACTTTAGGTTCTGGAACTTTTTCTCTGCCATATTTATTATTCCCTTTATATTCGACGAGAAGCCAGTCGGGACCTTCATACTGAGCAGGCATTCAAAGAAGATTTATTTCTCTTCTTTCGTAAGAGCATAGCTGGCAGGACCATCATACTGCTTCGCAGGGATGCCGTCTTTTTCGTGCAAACGTTGCAGGTCCTCCCGTGCCTCAGCTGTATCTTTTGTCTTTCCATACACACCCAAGAAGCCTATCAGGTTCACGCAAAGGTTCTTCGTCACGTGCATCACGTCGATTGAAGAGCGGACCTCTAGGTCTTTCCAGTAGGGTAGGTCCCAAAATATAGATTTCTTCTTCCACATGGGTGCGTGTCCCTCAGCGTCATTCGGAACAGCTAGTGCGCCGGGGCCCTTTCCAAAGATTACGTGTAAATCATTGACCATAGCAAGTACGTGATCACCGGTACGCATAGCGGGCTTCTTCCGGTGATCTGCCTCGCCTTTGAAATGCTTGACTTTCTTTCGACATTGATGGTTGGTCGGAAGAAATCGACGATGGCCCAGGTACACATTCTTCCTGCACTTGTCCAGGTATATACTTTCAGTGTCATCTAAACAGTGCGTGCATGCGTGGTATCCTTTGTTTGTCTGTCCTGAAAGGTTACTGAGAGCGGGCCAATCGTTGATGGTCACGAACAGCAACGCCTTTAGGTCAAATTCCTCCTGTCTGTGCTCATCCCACGCACGTACACCGTTTCCATTCCACAGCTGTAAAAGTTTTTCAACTAATGGCCTTAGGTACACATCAATGTCATTGCCGGGTTGCTTAGGGCCTTGGATGAGAACTGGCATCATAATGAACTTCCGCTTCATGCACATCCAAGGAGGAAGGTTATACATACATAGAGTCACGGGCCAGGTGCTGTGATTGCTGCTCTGCTCCCCGAAAGGATTAATGCCATCCGCGCTTAAAGAAAACCATACGTTCCTTGAGTCCTTTGCAAACTCCTCCCAGTACTTCCTCTCGATTTTTCTCCACTGCGACCCATCAGCGGGTGCTCTCAACTTCCCGTCTTTCTTACGGTCATCACTGTGCCATCGCATCAACTTGGCATGCTCTCTGTTTCTAAACAAACGTTTCAACCATGGTATTATAGGAGCATACCACATCACCTTCGCAGGAACCCTCTTCCTGGCGGGCTCGCCATCAACATCACCAGGGTCATCTCGTCTGATCGTATACCGCAATGCACCACATACCGGGAATGCGTTCAGATCCTTGTATGCACCGCGGTAGAGGATGCAGTCATTAGGGCATGCATGTATCTTCTGCACCTCCAATCCTAGAGGGCATACGACCTTCTTTGCTGCGTATGTACTGTCGGGCAATTCGTTATCCTTCGGAAGCTTCTTCTTCAATACTTTCAGTAGCTTCTCAAATCCTTTGTCAGCCACAGCATTCTCTACCTTCCACTGCAGCAATTCCAGTACGGTACCGAGCTTTGTGTTGCCATCTTCGCAATTGGGGTACAACCCTTTTTTGTGATCCTCTAACATGCGATCGAACTTCAGCTTCTCCTTTTGACTTTCGCATTGTGTCCTTGCATCGACAATGACCCGGCGGAGATCATCATTTGGTTCCTCTTGATCTTCAGCAGCTTCACTCGTTGCAGCATCATTGGGCACATCGTCTGGTTCCTCTTGATCTTCACCAGCTCCCCCCATTGCAGCATCACCGTATTCAGGGGGCACATAGTTGTCATCGTACTCTTCTTCTTCGCCGTCTTCCATCATAACCCCTATTTCTCCGTGCCTCGTCCAAACATTATAGTGTGGCATGAAACCCTTGTAAAGCAGGTGGGAGTGAAGGATTTTCCGGTTAGAGTAAGACATCGTATTCACACATTTAGTGTATGGACAACACATAAAACCATTCTGCTTGTTTGCCTCAGACGCATTTAGAAACTCATGCACGCCCTTAATGTACTCGGAGGTGTGTTTGTCACCGTACATCCATTGCCGGTTCATCTGCGTGCATTATATATAATTAAGTGTGTCAAAAACCATTACAGAACATCATAAATAGATAATTAAGTGAGCAAATGGATAAAAGTTCATCATCACATTAAAACCAAAGTACATACATATATAGTTCTCATCTAACAACATATAGCTCTCCATACACATCGAAACTATGTAAAACATTTCAATGCGAAAACAAATGCGATCATAATCGCAACCAAGGTAACAATTGATCCAACGGCATAATGATACCAAGCCTCGGTATGAATGGCATATTTTCTAATCTTTTTAATCTTCAACCGCATTGCATCCATCTTGATCTTGTGATCATCGACGACATCTGCAACATGCAACTCCAATATCATCTTCTCGTCCACAATTTTTTTTTATTTTTTCCTTCAAGAATTTGTTTTCTTCTTCAACTAAATTTAACCTCTCGACAATAGGGTCCATCTTGATCTTGTGATCATCGATGACTTCCGCAACATGCAACTCCAATTCCATCTTCTCCTCCTCCATTTTTTCCAATTTTTTCTTTAAGGAAATGTTTTCCTCTTCAACTAAATTTAACCTCTCCACAAGTGGGTCGGTTGGAATTTTCGGTTCAACTACCTCCTAGACATAATAAAACATCTATGCATGTCAGGTTGGTCGGCATAACTATCATAAACACTAAAACAAATAGTTATAAATTAAAGATAATATACCACATCCGAATCGTAGACAGGACGAGGGCCCACGTGGGCGGATATCAAAACCATCGCACTATATAATAACAAGCAATAATAAATGTAAGAAAATTAGACAAATATCTATCTAAAGCAATAATAACAAGCAATAATAAAAGTAAGAAAAGCATGGACATAACAAGAGGCTCACCACGGTGGTGCCGGCGGGGGCGATCGACGGCGGCGAAGACGGGGACGGGACGTGACGGACCGCTAAACCTAGACAAATCTTGGAGAAAATAGAGCTTCGAGAGGAGAAAAGCTTAACTAGTGTGGCTCGGGCATTCCACCGAACACATTGTGTGCATAGGAGGTGAGCTAGAGCACCACTAACCCCTCTCCCCCTCGGCCAGAAAAAAAAACAGAGCAGTGAGCTCTGCTCTTGAGTGAGGGGTTATATATAGGCACCTCATTGGTCCCGGTTGGTGCTACGAACCGGGGCTAAAGGGGTGCCTTTGGTCCCGGTTCATATCACCAACCGGGACGAATGGTGGTGGGCCAGGAGCAAGAGCCATTGGTCCCGGTTTGTCGCTCCAACCGGGACCAAAAGGTCCAGACGAACCGGGACCAATGGCCCACGTGGCCCGGCCGGCCCCCTGGGCTCACGAACCGGGTCCAGTGCCCCCATTGGACCCGGTTCTAGATTGAACCGGGGCTAATGGGCTGGACAGGCCTGGACCAATGCCCTGTTTTCTACTAGTGATAGGATATCATGTGAAAATTCTTTTGGTCACATCATGTTCGACAACCCTTTAAATTTGTCATATGCTATGAGTGAGATCTCCCATATTGCATCATTTCAATCTCAACATAGTACCTATGCATGCCCCATCAAAGTAAATCCCATTTGCACTTGTGGCATAGATGACAAGATGATGTTCATTGGCTTTTGTTTTTCATGCGATGATATTGCCATGCTTCCTTTACATGATTTGCACAATTCATCTATCATGCCATGCCATGATCACATTGTTCCGGATATGCATTGTTTTGATATTCTCCAAGCGATATTCCCACTAATTCTCATGAGTTGACCCCCATAGTTTCCTCATACATACTAGGAGATCTTGATGCATGCCATACCTTGCATGATTACCATGATTGTGTGCACCATATGCATTCCATGAATCACAATGATATTTCTCGTGATGCATTACACAACTTGAATATCCGTTATGCTATACATAACAACAAACCTCTCATGATGGATGACATGTTTCTATATCACGCATCTCATTTATTTGAGCATTGGATATTATGTCCTAACCAACACACACACGTGCGCATCATGATGGATGATGTGTACATATACCACGCACACACAATTTTTCCTTTGTCTTTGTTTTGTGTAGGTACTCATGAACATTTGTCAACCTCACAATCCCATGAGTTGACAAAACGAGCTCTTGAGAGCGACGACGATTTGGGACCACATGGATTGTCCTTACCACCATTCTCTTCGCGCAACCACTACGCGCATCTCTTTTACTTGGCTCTCACACGACTATGGGCTATTTACCATTTGTCATATTATGCCCCTTTTATCGTGTTCACTTTGCATGCTATACCTCTTGCTATGACTTTGCCATGCAATTGTGACCCTTACTTGCCTTTACACATGATTCACCATTATGCTACTTCTATGTGTATTTGCATGCTTGGTGGAGATACTTGTAGCTACTACCATGATTTCTTTGTGCCCCACGCTATTGATGCTTGTTGTGTTGGGAGAGTCATGATGCCCTATTGCTATTTTTGTATGGCCTCTCATCAACACATTGATGCTATTTTGATCATATCATGTGCATTATTCATGCCTTCTATTTGCACACATGACATGCTTGCCATGATTACCTCTAGTACGTTGCATCTTCGCACTACTAGCTTTTTTGACTTGATCACTATGATTGCTTGCTATGTTGCATCACCCATGTTCCTCTCTTACTTGCTTTCTTGGGTTGATGACATATATGTTCATGACACTCATATGATATATCTTGATCATTGTCATTTGTCTCCACTAGTTGCATCTCTCATCACTTGTATTGAGTGCAACAATGCTATGTTTGTTGATCTTGGAGACTTGTACACCATACTTGTGATGCATGATTGTTTGTTTGAGCCTAATGTCTTTGGTTGTTATCGCATCATACGCTTACTTGCCATGCCACATTCCCTTGTACTTTCTTATGATAAGAATGATGCAAGCACTTGTTGGGCATTTTCCCGCACGAATGCTAGGTTTTGCATTATGGCTAACCTCATTTGTTTTTCCGAGTGTTTGTCATGTTCTTTCATTTTGAAGGATTCACAAGGCGGTACCATCACGAGGCATCTTGGGCATGTGAAGGCATACACGTTGCGCGACACCAACACATTCGAGAACATACATAAGGTGAATTCCTTCTTTGTGAGCCATCCTCACATATGCATATTGGATGGGCCATACTTTCATTGTTGTTTCCTTCTTGTTGTCTACATGATACATCTACGGGATGGAGGACCGACATTAAAGATGGACCCTATGGATTCACCACCGGTCTACCACTCTTGCCACGACATCGAGCATTGGTATGTCAAAACACCTTTGACACATTGCACCAAAACCTTCATATTTGTTGATTGTGTGCTCACATGCCATGCTCCATGGACATATCATTCCCATAACAAATTTGCATCTTGCCCATGGATTGACTCACATTATGATTGCCTTGTTGCATTTTGTATTCCCATGTCATCCATGATATATGAGCTTGTGCATTTCCTTAGCAAATTTGTTGTGATCTTTCTTGATGGCATATTCATACATCATGATCATCTTGTCCTCCATCAATTGCATGATAACATACACATATTCAGCATCCATTGCCATGTTCATGCTCTTGATAAACCATCACACTATGACATCATTTTGCACAATGGTTGCATTGATCACATTCACAACACCTTTGTGTGCACCACAAATGCATTTGATCACATGAATGCTTTACATCTCATACTATATCATCTTGCTAAGCTTCATGTACCTTGTCACACGGACTCATTCTTACATGATGGACATTTTGTGTGCGCTAACCATTGTATTTCCAAGTGTACTTTGTGTTTGCTCATTTTGCATGTACCACATACCGGAGACACCTTGGAGTACTTGGATTGCGATATGACCTCAACTTCGTCCAACTACAAGTCCGTTCACGACTACCGTTTCCATGGCGATGAGGTTTTTGATCTGAGGTTGGATCTTTCCCAAGGGAGGGGAGATGATGCGGAGCATCCCACAATCATCCCCATGTTCACTTCGACGAAACCTCAACTACACACAATTGGACACAAGGTTAACTCGCTCCTCTCCGAACCTCCACTTTCTACATGTGAGACATGGCTACTACCTCAAATATATGTGCTATGCATGACCAGGAACCAAGAGGGAGGCCATCGAACAGCTAGGAGCATTGGACAAGACGGCGAGGACACCAAGTACAAGGATCAAGAGAAGCTGCTGCAAAAGCTACAGGCTCCAGACGTCCGGCCTTCACCGGACGACCGGCGCATCCCAGACGACCGGACGTCCGTAACGGCGATCACAGAAGGAAAATAGCGGAAGTCTGAAGACTTCCAGACGTCCGGACCCTCGCGAGCCACCGGACGTCCGGTAGCCATCGGACGTCCGCTACATGCTGTCTGCGCACAGTTATCAGGCCAGAGGCCCATGTATCCCTCTCCCACTTACACGTTCGTGGCCCTAGACTATATATACTCCTCCACCTCCTCCTAGTGAGGGTTATCTTAGTGTTAGCTCATTTGATACCTAGAGCTTTGCTCATTTAGTGGTTCATCTCCTTGTGAGTGACTGCGGCCCCTCCACGGAGAAGATCCACACGGATTCAAGACCTCTGCGGAGAAGATCCTACGGGATACCAAGACCTCCTCACGGAGAAGACTATCGCTACTTGTATCATCCCTTGTTGATCATGGATCTTGTATCTCTTTGTGTTTCGAGGATCTAGCATATGTGTGACTTGTTCTTGTTGGTTTGAGTGTTAATCTCGTGTTTCCCCTCGTGTTCCCCTCTCGTGTTCATCGTGTTCTTTGCGGGATCCCTCCATTTCGTGAAAGATCGGCCATCTAGGGTTCCACCCTACATCACGTTCTAAGCAATTTTGTAGTTGAAATCTCTATAATGCAAGTAATTATTAGTCTTATTTTGAATACAAGTTTTTTTTAACTATTCAAGTTATCATCCGTGTAACTATTCAAGTTTGATTAATAAGGCCTGAGGGATGGTTAAAAAAATACAGGGATTTAGACAGGTCGACTGGACCATCAATTGAAAGTCGGGGGATTCCACTGTCCTTCTAAACATTCAACCACATGTTACAAGTCCTGGTGCTTGCATTTTTTAGATTTATTTCAGAATTACCGGCGATGTGTGTTCAGTGGGAGGAGACGTTCCCGTCGGCTACGAGGCGCCTATGGTGACTTCGTAGATCTGAAGATGATATGCCAACTCAGTCCCTCCGAAGTGCTCATAAGGATATGATGTGCATGTGTGCGTTCACAGGGTGAGTATATGCATATATATATATATATATATATATATATATATATATATATATATATATATATATATATATATATATATATATATATATATATATATATATATATATATATATATATATATATATATATAGGACTCCTCTTTTGTACTCCTGGGAGTATGTACTCCCATCCTCAATATACCTCATATACACATTAATTATACCTCTTTATCATTCTCAATATACTTCATTAAATATTCTAAGATACCCCAATACGAGTTTTGTTGAAAAAATATTATCTGCGATTTAGTTTTTGTAATATACCTTTTTTCACATACAAACACATCAGTATATACGTAAATATTTAAAATATATAGACTCGCATGATTTTTTTCATGAAAATCATTTTGGGTATCTAATAATTATTCATGAAGTATATTAAAAATAATAAAGAGGTATAAAAGATTCATCTATATGGTATATGATGAGCGGGAGTACGTACTACCAAGAGTACACAACCATTTTCCTATATATATATATATATATATATATATATATATATATATATATATATATATATATATATATATATATATGAACGCTTACGTCTGTACTATATTAAAAAAATGTATGGGGGGAGGGGCGTTTAGTTAGAAGAAGTTAGTTATTTAGGCAGATAAATATGATACGGCTTGGCAGTCCGTTATTTCCGTGATAATGCGTGTCTCATTTACTCCCTTCATTCATTTAAATAAGGTGTATTTGTTTTTTCAGAAGTCAAACGGTGCAAGTTTGGCCGAGTTTTTAGAAAAATATATCAACATTTACAGTATGATATTTATATCGTTTGACCCATCATGAAACGTAGTTTCATATTTTATCTACTAGGTATTGCATTTGTTATTATTTCATTCTATAATCTTGGCAAACATTCAAATGGTTGATTTGCACCGAAATTAATACACCTTATATTCTGGAATGGAGGGAGTATATCATAAAGATCACAATACAATCCACATAAAAAGACAGCAGATCGCTAGACTTTCCACAAAGGAACACCAACCAAGAAAGAAAATTACAATCAATACCGAAGAATTCCCTGAGCTTGACACTAACGTCCACCGCCTGCCTCTGGCACCACCAAAGGAAAAACTGACGGATCACCCCCTCCCCCGAGCTCGACGCGGCTCCATCACTGATATGTAACTTTGTGGACCTCTAAAGTGGCTCACCAAAGGTGAAACAAATGTCATCAGACCGAGGTTACACCCCGAACACGCCGTCGAACTCTAGATCTGGCACCCCTGCAAGACTAAGATGTCGGAGCAGGAAACCATACCTGCAAGCCACCAACCACAAACCCAACACACGATCCCTCTTTCAGATGTCGTTCATGCAGACCACAATCTGCATGAACGTTGTCGCAACAGCGGAGCCCAAGGAAAAGTCCGCCACAAGGATGTTGCCGCCACCACGACATCCCCGTTCCCAAATGCATCATCGACCATAGAGTTGATCGCCTTGTTTGGGGGGTGGGGGGATTTGAGCTTTTTTAATCCAGCGTCGCTGCCGTTGTCGTCGAAGCCAAGACGTCGAACGACATAAAACCTAAAGTACTAGGGCCCTAAAACCTAAAGCTATCAGGTCTGCACGCGTGCCATCAAGAGGCGTCAGTGGAGGGGAGCCACAGGAGGACGGTGATACGTCCAAAACGTATCTATAATTTCTGCTTGCTCCATGCCTCTTTTGGGTGATATTGCTATGATATTTATACACTTCCATACACTTTTGATCATATTTGGACTAACCTATTAACTCAGTGCACCCCAGTGCCAGTTTCTATTTTTGGCTGTTTTTGTATTTCAGGTTTTCACGTTACGAGAACTGCCAGGAAAAATCCAGAAAAATTATATAAAAAATCAGCGTTCCAGAACCTACCGTGCGCCCGAAGGACAGCCGGGGGGGGGGCACCAGGGCTCCAGGTGCCCTGGCGGCGCGCCCCCCTCTGGGCCGCGCCGGGGGGGCGCCTGGGCCCCCCGAGGCTCCCCTGATGCCCCCCTTTGGCATATATTTAAAGCGTCTCCCGAAACCCTCGAGACAGGAACTCTTTTCGCGATCCCATCTATGTTCCGCCGCCGCCGCCGCTTCCAAGATCGGGAGCACCAGGAGAACTCTTCCCGGCACCCTGCCGGAGGGGAGGATCACCACCGGGAGCTTCTCCACCACCATGGACGCCTCCTGGATGAGTTGTGAGTAGTCTCCCTTGGACCATGAGTCCATGACCAGTAGCTATGTGATGTTCTCCTCCCATTCTTGTGCTTCACTAATTAGTCCTCGTGGGCTGCCCTACATGATCGAGGCACATATGTAATCCTTATGTTGTTGCTATGATGAGTTTGCTGGGATCCGATGGATTATGAGATTATGTTCAGATTGTGTTTGAGTAATATATTTGATCTACCTCTTTTATATTTATGTTCGTAAGTAATTCTTGCATGTTCTCCGTTGTTATTTATTGCTTTGGCCAAGTAGTAGGTAGTGACTCCAAGAGGGAACGTTATGCTCGATTGTGGGTTCATGCCCCTCGATGACTAGCTTGAGTGACAGAAACATGAGTCTAGGGGATGTGCTGTTGCCACAAGGGGGAAAACAACGGTGCTTGTGCCCGTGGGTGCAAGGATTGTTTACTTTACGCAAAGTTCTTTTAATGCAGTTGTCTGTTGCTTTGAGTTTACACTATGGGTGGGGCTCGCAACTTAATACCAGCGAGATGTTCTGGATAGATATCTCAAGGTGGATGATTAGTAGTAGATATTGATGGATTTCGGTCTACTTACTTTGGCGTACCGCCCATGCTTTGAACCTCAACCTTTCTTGCAATGTAGTCAGCATTGGTTTGCGCACATGGTCCTGTCAATTGCCCAGCTGTAATTCGTTTACCTCACATAGCTGTTTTATCGTCTTTTGGGAGAGAGACATCACTAGTGAACATCATGAGACTCCGGTCCATATTACCATCATTGATCACATCCGCTATTTACTTACTATTGCAATTATACCTATCACTATTATCACTTGCGTTTGATCCTTTGTAAACTACAAGGCCGGAGGGATTGACAACCTCTCTGTACTCGTTGGGAGCAAAGTTATTTGTATCTGTGTGCAGGTCCACGTTGATTGCTAATATCCGGCGCCGTTAGCAGTTGGCACCTTCTTGTTGAAACTGGGAGTCTCTGGGAAATCGATCCTTGGTAATACCAAGGGAAAACTTCTGCTACACTGCATCTCAAACCTTCCACTTGGGGTAACCAACGAGGGGTGAGAAGCCACCTAGCAAAGCAATTTCTGGCGCTGTTGCCGGGGACTCCACTCTTCACGATAGGGGAGTTGCACGCTATCTTTTACCTTTGCTTTTAGTCTTGTTAGTTTACTTTTCAGTTTTGCTTTAGTATCTTTTATCGAAAATCACAAAAATAGTTATCTTGCTTGCTTGCTACAATGGGTTCCACCGAGAACACCAAGTTGTGTGACTTCACTAGTCACAACAATGATGACTTTATCAGCACACCTATCACTACACCTGCCACTTCAGCACCTTCATATGAAATTAAACCTGCTTTACTGAACTTAGTCATGAAAGATCAATTCTCCGGTGCTGGAGATGATGCTGCTTTACACTTGAACAACTTTGTTGAACTTTGTGATATGCAAAAGTACCAAGAAATAGATGGTAATATTGTTAAGCTTAAGCTTTTTCCTTTCTCCTTGAGAGGAGGAGCTAAAATTTGGTTTCAGTCTTTGCCTAGAAATAGCATAGATTCATGGGACAAGTGCAAAGATGCTTTTATCGGAAAATACTACCCACCTGCTAAAATTATCCAACTAAGAAGTAACATAATGAATTTTAAACAATTGGATAATGAACACGTTGCCCAAGCTTGGGAACGTATGAAATCTCTTATCAAGAACTGCCCTACTCACGGTTTGACTACTTGGATGGTTATCCAAACTTTTTATGCAGGCTTGAACTTTACCTCGCGGAACTTGTTAGATTCGGCCGCAGGAGGAACTTTTATGTCAACTACACTTGGTGCTGCCACAAAACTTCTCGATGAGATGATGACCAACTATTCCCAATGGCACACCGAACGCGCTCCGACAGGTAGGAAGGTAAACTCTGTCGAGGAGATTTCCTCCTTAAATGAAAAAGTTGACTTGATCATGTCTCTACTTTCGAAACAATTTTAACAACAATGCTTATAGGAGTAATTTTGGTAGCAATCCTAGACCGTTCCCCTCTAATTCTTATGGGAACAACAATGCTTATCCTAGCACCAGGAACTCCACTACTGAACTAGAGATTATGCTTAAAGATTTCATCACTACCCAAAAAGCCTTTAATAATAGTGTAGAAGAAAAACTAAACAAACTAGGTGATCTCTCTTCAAAGGTAGACAATTTAGCCAATGAGGTAGAATTGCTTAAAATTAGAACTTCTCCTCTTGAGGAGAGGAAGGTCACTCCTATGAATGCTATTCAAGTGCAAATTAATGAAAATATTAGGATGATGGCTAAACTTAAAGAGAGATGGGCTAGAGAAAGAGAGGAAGAGGATAGAATTAAGAGCCTTCCTACCCACCACACTGTTGCTACCATCCAAGTTGTTGAGGATATCCAAACTCTTAGCACCCAATGTACTCCTGGTCCCGATGGACCTATTAATGGTGATGCTATGACTATAGAAACTACCAAACATGTGAACCTAAAGGACACCACTACCACTTTACTTGATGCTAGTGACCTTGATTTTGATAGTTGCACTCTTACCGAAGTTATTGATTTCCTTCACAAGATGTCTAGAGACCCCCGCACTAGCACGATTAACCTTGCCTTCACAGAGCATATCACTAATGCTCTCATCAAAGCTAGGGAGGAGAAACTTAGAGTAGAAGCCTCCATACCTAGAAAGCTAGAAGATGGTTGGGATCCTATGATAAAAATTAAATTGAATGACTTCTCTTGCTATGCATTATGTGATGTTGGAGCTAGTACCTCTGTTATGCCCAAAAGAATATATGATATGCTTAAATTGAAACCTTTTGATTCTTGTTCTTTTGGTGTCCGTCTCGTTGATTCTTCCATAAAGAAACCTTTGGGGAGGATCGACGATGTTCTTATCGTTGTCAATGATAATTATGTTCCCGTTGATTTTACTATTATGGATATTGAATGTGATCCTTCTTGTCCAATTATTTTGGGACGTCCCTTTTTACGCACCGTTGGTGCTATCATTGACATGAAAGAGGGTAATATAAAATTTCAGTTTCCTCTCAAGAAAGGGATGGAACACTTCCCTCGAAAGAAGATCAAGTTACCTTTTGAGTCCGTTGTACGGGCTAGCTATTCTTTTACTCTTGATAAAACTTGATCTCTATGCATTATGCCTAGCTTAAAGGCATAAAAGAAAGCGCTTTTGGGAGGCAGCCCAATGAATAAATTTATTTTGCTTTTGTTGTGTCTTGATGTTGTTTACTACTGTAGCATCATCATTGTATCTTTGCTTTTCATATTTGTGCCAAGTATAGCCTCTGATTGCTAGAAAGTTCAAAAGTTGTGAGGTGCTGTCCAGGAAACAGATTCTGTCCTTGGATAGAAAAATTCGTATAAAATCACCAGATCATCTTTTTGGTCTGAATGTTTTCGACAGCGTTCTCTATATAATTGTCTTTCGTGCGTCTGTTCTGAGTTTTTTGATTTGAGTTGCAGAAGTGTCCCGAACAAATCAATTACTACCTGCTGTTCTGTTTTTCACAGATTCTGTCCTGTTTTGCTTTTCCTTCATTTTGCAAACCAAGAGCTTGCTTTTTCTTTGCAAAAACCTTTTGGCAATCTTGAGAAACAGTAGACCTTCAAGAATATCTTTATTTCCAGCAAGGTATAATTATTTTATTATGGGTACTAACCTCGCTAATCAGATTATGATGAGTTATGTATGAAGGGAGTTTTCAAGTGTGCGAGGGAAGATGATAAAAAGATTCAGGAGTGTCAAGCGCTCAATCTTGGGGATGCCCCCGTGCACCCCCAAGAAATATTCAAGGAGACTCAAGCTTCTAAGCTTGGGGATGCCCCCGTGCATCCCCTTCTCCATCAACATTATCAGTTCGTCTTTCGTTCCACTATATTTTAATCACTTCATGTGTTATGTGCTATGCTTGGAGCGTCTTGCTTTTAGTTTCCTTTTTAGTTTTTCATAACGAGTCGGAACTTAGCGTTCTTTATGTGGGAGAGAAACACGGTCCACTTCTACCTAGAACATAACATAGAATTTTCATGTCTATCTTTGCTGTGTGTGTTCTTCGTCTTTTAATAGCTACTATCATGCTCTGCTCTTAGTATTCATGCTTATCTTTTTAAAGAGCTTGTGTTTAGTTGGTTGCTTGAACTCTCTTTAATTATCATGCTTATCTTATTAAGAGAGTTTGCTTCCGTTGCATTGGTTAATATGTCTATGATAAAGATGCTACGTGCATAATGGCGCTTAGTAGTTCAGGTTTTCTTATGGTTAGTCTCAAATAGCTGGGGGGTTCCCAATGTGTTATTGGAGTACCAACATGATTTGTTTGCCAATGATGTGATATGGTTTAGTAATATCTTCCCTCAAGAATTTATTTTGATTGACTTGGCGTATGCTCACGCATATTTAAGACTATAAAGAAAGTCTGTCAAGCCTTGATGATCTCTTATTTCTGAGTAGCAATATAACTTCCATGCCTGATTCAATGTTGCTTTGTCGCTCTACATGATTATGACCGTCATTGCTCTCTTAGTTGGTCGCTCCCAGTCTTTTGCTAACCTCCACCTGTACTAAGCGGACTGACTGCTTGTGCATCCACATCCTTTTAAACCAGTTATGCCATATGAGTCCACCATACCTACCTATATGTGGTATTTCACCGCCACTCCAAGTAAATTTACATGTGCTACCTTTAAAACCTTTAGTTGCAATATATAGCTCATGGGAAAGTAGCTTAAAAACTATTGTGGTAAAGAATATGTTGCTTATGTATCTTATTTTCTTATAAGTTGCTTGCTGAGCGGTAACCATGTTTCTGGGGACGCCATCAACTGTTACACCTTTGTTGAATATCATGTGAGTTGCTATGCATGCTCGTCTTGTCTAAAGTAAGGGTGATTTGCCATGAGTTGAATGGTTTGAGTATGCATATTGTTAGAGAAGAACATTGGGCCGCCAACCAAAGCCATGTATCATGGTGGAAGTTTTAGCTTGGACATTAATCCTCAATCTCTTATGAGAATATGCTTAAGCATTAAAGAGGAGTCCATTATCTATTTTCTATGTCGTCCCGGTATGGATGTCCTCAAGTTGAGATCTATCAAAAACGAGAAATCAAATGTGATCTATCTCCTTGGACCTTTGTACAGGTGACATAGAGGTACCCCTTTGTGACACTTGGTTGAAACATATGTAATGCAATGACAGTCCATGGAAATCCGAGCTAATTAGGACAAGGTGCGAGCACTATTGGTATTCGATGCATGAGGCTTGCAACTTATAGGATGTCTTATGCATAGCACATATGAAGTACTACTACCGTTGACAAAATTGTTTCTATGTTTTCAAAATAAAAAGCTCTAGCACATGAGTAATCCCTGCTTCCCTCTGCGAAGGGCCATTCTTTTACTTTTATGTTGAGTCTCCACCTTCTTTTAAAAGCACCAACTACTGAGAGCATGATTGTCATTCTGAGTGTAATGTGCATTGTCCCAAAGTAGCATTGTCTTTTGCATGATTGTGATATCGTTTATTCTGAAATCATTGTATCTAGTCATCACTTAAACCTTGAAGGTGCCCCGGCATTTATGTTTTGCTTCACTAAAGGGGGCAAGCTAGATATCACTTTATCATATTTGCACATCATATTCATTGCAAATCTATTTGATATTTCAGTATCATATTGTAAAACTTTCAGTTCTTTGTGATTTTCTCATGAGGCAACTTAATTACTATAGATTCATTGTCTCAGTAAGCTTTTGTCATATGACTATGAAAAAGTCCTATATGGTTAATAGCATGTCACCACATAAATTATTCTTGTTATCATTTACCTACTCGAGGACGAGCAGGAATTAAGCTTGGGGATGTTGATACGTCCAAAACGTATCTATAATTTCTGCTTGCTCCATGCCTCTTTTGGGTGATATTGCTATGATATTTATACACTTCCATACACTTTTGATCATATTTGGACTAACCTATTAACTCAGTGCACCCCAGTGCCAGTTTCTGTTTTCGGCTGTTTTTGTATTTCAGGTTTTCACGTTACGAGAAATGCCAGGAAAAATCCAGAAAAATTATACAAAAAATCAGCGTTCCAGAACCTACCGTGCGCCCGAAGGACAGCCGGGGGGGGGGGCACCAGGGCTCCAGGCGCCCTGGCGGCGCCCCCCCCCCCCTGGGCGGCGCCAGGGGGGCGCCTGGGCCCCCCGAGGCTCCCCCGATGCCCCCCTTTGGCATATATTTAAAGCGTCTCCCGAAACCCTCGAGACAGGAACTCTTTTCGCGATCCCATCTCTGTTCCGCCGCCGCCGCCGCTTCCAAGATCGGGAGCACCAGGAGAACTCTTCCCGGCACCCTGCCGGAGGGGAGGATCACCACCGGGAGCTTCTCCACCACCATGGACGCCTCCCGGATGAGTTGTGAGTAGTCTCCCTTGGACCATGAGTCCATGACCAGTAGCTATGTGATGTTCTCCTCCCGTTCTTGTGCTTCACTAATTAGTCCTCGTGAGCTGCCCTACATGATCGAGGCACATATGTAATCCTTATGCTGTTGCTATGATGAGTTTGCTAGGATCCGATGGATTATGAGATTATGTTCAGATTGTGTTTGAGTAATATATTTGATCTACCTCTTTTATATTTATGTTCGTAAGTAATTCTTGCATGTTCTCCGTTGTTATTTATTGCTTTGGCCAAGTAGTAGGTAGGGACTCCAAGAGGGAACGTTATGCTCGATTGTGGGTTCATGCCCCTCGATGACTAGCTTGAGTGACAGAAACATGAGTCTAGGGGATGTGCTGTTGCCACAAGGGGGAAAACAACGGTGCTTGTGCCCGCGGGTGCAAGGATTGTTTACTTTACGCAAAGTTCTTTTAATGCAGTTGTCTGTTGCTTTGAGTTTACACTATGGATGGGGCTCGCAACTTAATACCAGCGAGATGTTCTGGATAGATATCTCAAGGTGGATGATTAGTAGTAGATATTGATGGATTTCGGTCTACTTACTTTGGCGTACCGCCCATGCTTTGAACCTCAACCTTTCTTGCAATGTAGTCAGCATTGGTTTGCGCACATGGTCCTGTCAATTGCCGAGCTGTAATTCGTTTACCTCACATAGCTGTTTTATCGTCTTTTGGGAGAGAGACATCACTAGTGAACATCATGAGACTCCGGTCCATATTACCATCATTGATCACATCCGCTATTTACTTACTATTGCAATTATACCTATCACTATTATCACTTGCGTTTGATCCTTTGTAAACTACAAGGCCGGAGGGATTGACAACCTCTCTGTACTCGTTGGGAGCAAAGTTATTTGTATCTGTGTGCAGGTCCATGTTGATTGCTAATATCCGGCGCCGTTAGCAGTTGGCACCTTCTTGTTGAAACTGGGAGTCTCTGGGAAATCGATCCTTGTTAATACCAAGGGAAAACTTCTGCTACACTGCATCTCAAACCTTCCACTTGGGGTAACCAACGAGGGGTGAGAAGCCACCTAGCAGACGGCGCCGGAGATTGGCATCTCCTGGCGGCGGCTAGGCTTCCAGTCGCCTTGCTCCTGAGTGGAAAACGTTTCAGGTGTAGGGGCATATTCAGCTTAACAGCGCGTACAAACAAAGAAGGGGTCCTCTAGCATTTTCTTTACATGATACAGACGTTGCTCGTACATTACGCTCACCCCTATGAATGCACACATATACATCTCATCCGTGTGTGCATATCCCTGAAAGACCGAGCCGACACATCATTTTGAGATTGGCGAAGTCGCCACAAACGCCTTCATAGTGGAACGAGTATCTCCTCTCACTGAACGCACATTGCCGGAATGCCTGAAATAAATTCGGGAAAATATGAGCACCAGTGTCAAGTCTAGGACTTTAACCCTGGTTGGCTGGGAATACCACTATACTCTTAACCATCCAACCACAGGTTGATTTGCTATAAGACTAGCATTTTTGCTCTAGGCGTATCCGTCCTAATCCTGCACCCGTAACACCATAGTTTAAAAATTCGACTAAACCGGCGGTTGGACCAGAAACAATCAGAACCGGCCCTCCCATCGGTTTTTTAAACTCCACGGACCTTCTGCAACTAGGCCGGTGAAAACCAAATGAACCGGATATTTTTTTTTTGTTGGTAAAACCCGGAATAAATCCGGGCTGGTGAACCGGAAAAATGTTTTCTAAGAAATAAGAAGTTTTTTTTTTGAGAATCTCACAAAGCTTTATTACTGAATCAGAATGTTCATAGGTACAAAAAGAAGATCGTCGGGTTGGCCTAGCCAGGTGTGTCGGCCAAACCCTAAAGATAAAGCATGCTTTGCGAGATTATGGGCCTCCGTGTTGGAGGTCCTATACTCATGATTAAACGAACATGAAATAAAGTTAGTTGCTCTAGCCTTGATCTCTTGGACAATTGCTCCAAAGTCTGCTGAGATTCCTTGCGTGATTGCATCTACCACCACCTTACAATCCGAGGCCACCAGTATTTTGTTGATGTAGAGATCTTCTAAAAGTGCAAGTGCCTCCCGCACAGCTACTGCTTCCAGCACCTAGGGGTTGCGGAGTCCCCTAAAAACGAGGGTCGAAGCTCCCATGAACAAACCCCTCTCATCCCTGCAAACCACACCTACTGCGCCAAACATGCCCGAGCGTGACACGGCAGCGTCCACATTGAGCTTGTAGTGATCTGTGGGTGGCGGAATCCACCTACGTGGTCGTGGTACTGCCATCCCCTGTACGTTCTCCTTCTTCTTCAAGAACTCTATGTCTGACAAGTAAGCTTTGATGAAGTTGTCAGTGGCAAATGGAGTCTGGTAAATATCTTCATGTATAGCTTTCCGCCGTGCACTCCAAATCGCCCACAAAGTAACGTTCATCAACTTTGCTCCGGTGGAAGAGACTCATTCATAGCAAAGAGCCATAACCTTGCGTCAGGTTCCGATGTTGCCAACATGTGCTCGACCAGCTCGGCATCTGAAAGTGCCCACACGCACCTAGACACAATACAATCCAGCAAGGAATGTCGCCATCTGTCCTGCCCTCCACAGAGTGAGCAAGCACTCGTAGTGGCCATGTGACGATGGCTTAGGACATCTCCCGTTGGGAGCGAGTGTTGCGCCAATCGCCAAGTGAAAAAACGCAGCTTCGGTGGCACTGACATCTTCCATAGCGAGTTCCATCCCCTCATCTCATGCTCAGAGTTGGAAGGATCCTCCCTTTCCTCCAGCCATGCCTCGTGCCCCTGCTTGATTTTGACAATCATCTTATAAGCTGACCGTACAGAGAAGCGTCCCCTTGGATCATCATTCCATGCCCAAAAATCTTCCACGTGCCGCGTACATAGCGGGATTTGCAATATAGCCTCCGCGTCAATAGGTATGAAAACATGTCTGAGCAGGTCCTCTCGCCACTCAGCTCTAGTATGGTCGATTAGCTCTGAAACCAATTGCGGTGGATCAGCAACTAAAGAGGCAACCGGCTTCATCATTCCGTTCCGTGGGATCCAACTGTGTTGCCATATGTTCGTGGTCGTTCCATCCCCAATTCGCCGAATCGCTCCTTGGGTGATAATATCTCTCCCATCAAGGATAGATCGCCACACCTGAGAAGGATGTGGGCCTAGTTGAGCTTCTAGAACTGAACATTGTGGGAAATATGATGCTTTAAGAATTTGTGCACTAAGAGAGGAGGGATCATTCACTAATCTCCAAACTTGCCGAGACAAAAGTGCCAAGTTGAAGATCTCTATATCCCGAAAACCAAGTCCTCCCAAACTTTTTGGTCGGGTCATCAAATCCCAAGCTACCCAACATGGTTTTCTCTTGCCTCTCTTGCTCCCCCACCAGAACTGACGAATGAGTGACGTAATACTTTCACAAAGGCCTCGAGGTAATCTGAAACATGACATCGAAAAAACTGGTAAAGCTTGAGCCACAGATTTTATAAGAACCTCCTTTCCTGCCACTGATAAAAGTTTCTCCATCCATCCCTTTATCATTTCCCAAACTCTGTCTCGTAAATATTTGAAGGTGCCATTTTTGGATTGTCCTACCTCGGTCGGCAGACCCAAGTACTTTTCACTCAGAGATTCATTCTGCACATTGAGTATATTCTTTATCTCCACTCTAAGGGTCTCCCGGCATCCCTTACTGAAGAAGATGGCCGATTTATCATAGTTTACCCTTTGGCCTGAAGCCAAGCAATATGCATCAAGTAGGTTTGAAACCTCATTTGCCCCCTGGACACTAGACTTAAAAAGCAGCAGGCTGTCATCTGCAAACAAAAGGTGGTTCACTGCCGGAGCCGTGGGCGCCACCTTTATGCCAGCGAGCACTAATGACTGAGAACTGTGTTTTAAAAGGCACGAAAGGCCCTCCGCTGCAATCAAGAATAAATAAGGGGAAATAGGATCTCCCTGCCTGATACCTCTGGAAGGTGAGAAGCTCTCCAATCTTTCTCCATTAAACAAGACCGAGAATGAAACAGAAGTGATCATGCTCATAACTGTATGGATCCAATCTGGTGCAAAGCCAAGCTTAACCATAATTGCCTTTAGATAAGGCCACTCTAGTCTGTCATATGCCTTCATCATATCTAGCTTGAGTGCACAAAAGCTGTTTGCCTTGGATATGTTTCTCTTCATGAAGTGCAAACATTCATATGCACATATGATATTATCCGTGATTAACCTCCCGGGGACAAAGGCTGATTGCTCCTTCGAGATAATATCTGGCAATATCAGCTTTAATCTATTCGCCACCACTTTAGAAGCAATTTTATAAATCACATTGCAATGGCTGACAGGCCGAAACTGGGTAAGAAGAGTGGGGTTTTGTACCTTAGGTATCAACACGAGTACCGTATCATTAATACTTGCAGCAATCTCCTCTCCATGGACAATTTGAAGCACCACATTAGTTATTTCATCCCCACAAATGTCCCAGTGGCGCTGATAGAAGTGTGCAGGGAAACCATTTAGGCATGGTGCCTTCATGGGAAACATCTGAAACAGGGCCTGCTTGACCTCCTCATTTGTGCAAGGGGCGCAAAGGGAAGCATTCATCTCTGGTGTTACTTTCCGAGGCACATGTTGTAACACGTCATCTACCCCTTGCGCACCTTCCGTCGTGTACAAAGTTTTATAGAAATATGTCACGAGTTGTGTCATGTCAGCCTTGTCGTCTACACATATACCCAGTGCATTATATAGAGCTCGGATCATGTTCTTCCTTCTCCGCATGTTTGCTCTCATGTGAAAAAAATTTGTGTTGCGATCACCCGCAGCCAGCCACTGTATTCGAGATCTTTGTCTCCACATAATCTCCTCCCTATGATAAAGCTCGACCAGTCGTTCATTCAGCTTTTGCTCAAGGTGATTTGGAGAAGTCCTGGATGGAACACTCTGGAGCCTTTCTAGCTCCACTTTTGCCTTCTTGATCTCCTTTCTAACACTCCCAAAGGTTTCATATATCCATGCCGAGAGGTTCTTTGACAGTAGCTCTAGTTTTCTGCGAATTCCCTCAACTCCTTGACCGCCTTGATGTTCGCTCCATCCTGAGCTGATGGTATCACGTCGAGATTCGTGTGACTCCCACATCACTTCGTAACGGAAGCTCGGTTTGGGACGCGGTAAAGCCTCTTCAAACTGCACAAATAAATGGGTCCATGATCCGAGGAGGCCGATGTTAAATTGGTAACATTGGCCATAGGGTATAGCGCCGCCCAATCTGCTGTGGTGATGGGCCTCTAACCCCTCGTTGGTTACCCCAAGTGGAAGGTGTAAGATGCAGTGTTGTGGAAGTTTTTCCCTTAGCAAAGATGCCAAGGATCGAATCCCCAGAGACTCCTAGGTTCAACAAGTAGGTGTCAACTGCTAACGGCGCCGGATTAGCAATCGACGTGGACCTGCACACAGATACAAATAACTTTGCTCCCAACGAGTACAGAGAGGTTGTCAATCCCTCCGGCCTTGTAGTTTACAAAGGATTAAACGCAAATGATAGTAGTGATAGATAATGTTTGCAATAGTAAATAATAGCGAAAAGTAAATAGCGGATGTGATCAATGATGGTAATATGGACCGGAGTCTCATGATGTTCACTAGTGATGTCTCTCTCCCAAAAGACGATAAAACAGCTATGTGAGGTAAACGAATTACAGCTGGGCAATTGACAGGACCACGAACGCAAACCAATGCTGACTACATTGCAAGAAAGGTTGAGGTTCAAAGCATGGGCGGTACGCCAAAGTAAGTAGACCGAAATCCATCAATATCTACTACTAATCATCCACCTTGAGATATCTATCCAGAACATCTCGCTGGTATTAAGTTGCGAGCCCCACCCATAGTGTAAACTCAATGCAACAGACAACTGCATTAAAAGAACTTTGCGTAAAGTAAACAATCCTTGCACCCGTGGGCACAAGCACCGTTGTTTTCCCCCTTGTGGCAACAGCACATCCCCTAGACTCATGTTTCTGTCACTCAAGCTAGTCATCGAGGGGCATGAACCCACAATCAAGCATAACGACCCCTCTTGGAGTCACTACGTATTACTTGGCCAAAGCAATAAATAACAACGGAGAACATGCAAGAATTACTTATGAACATAAATATAAAAGAGGTAGATCAAATATATTACTCAAGAACAATCTGAACATAATCTCATAATCCATCGGATCCCAGCAAACTCATCATAGCAACAGCATAAGGATTACATATGTGCCTCGATCATGTAGGGCAACTCACAAGGACTAATTGGTGAAGCACAAGAACGGGAGGAGAACATCACATAGCTACTGGTCATGGACTCATGGTCCAAGGGAGACTACTCACAACTCATCCGGGAGGCGTCCATGGTGGTGGAGAAGCTCCCGATGGTGATCCTCCCCTCCGGCAGGGTGCCGGGAAGAGTTCTCCTGGTGCTCCCGATCTTGGAAGCGGCGGCGGCGGCAGAACAGAGATGAGATCGCAAAAAAGAGTTCCCCTCCCGAGGGTTTCGAAGTACGCTCTAAATATATGCCGAAGGGGGGCACCAGACGGGGCTCGGGGGGCCCAGGCGCCCCCCCGGCGCGGCCCGGGGGGGCGCGCCGCCAGGGCGCCTGGAGCCCTGGTGGCCCCCCCCCCCCGGCTATCCTTCGGGCGCAAGGTAGGTTCTGGAACGCTGATTTTTTATATAATTTTTCTAGATTTTTCCTGGCAGTTCTCGTAACGTGAAAACCTGAAATACAAAAACAGCCGAAAACAGAAACTGGCACCGGGGTGCACTGGATTAGTAGGTTAGTCCAAATATGATCAAAAGTGTATGGAAGTGTATGAATATCATAGCAATATCACCCAAAAGTGGCATGGAGCAAGCAGAAATTATAGATACGTTTTGGACGTATCAACATCCCCAAGCTTAATTCCTGCTCGTCCTCGAGTAGGTAAATGATAACAAGCATAATCTCTGTGGTGACATGCTATTAACCATATAGGACTTTTTCATAGTCATATGACAAAAGCTTACTGAGACAATGATTCTATAGTAATTAAGTTGCCTCATGAGAAAATCACAAATGACTGAAAGTTTTACAACATGACATTGAAGCATCAAATAGATTTGCAATGAACATGATGTGCAAATATGATAAAGTGATATCTAGCTTGCCCCCTTTAGTGAAGCAAAACATAAATGCAGGGGCACCTTCAAGGTTTAAGTGACGACTAGATACAATGATTTCAAAATAAACGATATCACAATCATGCAAAAGACAATGCTACTTTGGGACAATGCACATTACACTCAGAATGACAATCTTGCTCTCAGTAGTTGGTGCTTGAAGAAAGAAGGTGGAGGCTCAAAAAGTAAAAGAATGGTTATGTGCTAGAGCTTTTTATTTTGAAAACATAGAAGCAATTTTGTCAACGGTAGTAGTACTTCATATGTGTCATGCATAAGACATCCTATAAGTTGCAAGCCTCATGCATCGAATATCAATAGTGCTCGCACCTTGTCCTAATTAGCTCGGATTTCCATGGGTTATCATTGCATTACATATGTTTCAACCAAGTGTCACAAAGGGGTACCTCTATGCCACCTGTACAAAGGTCCAAGGAGATAAATCGCAGTTGATTTCTCGTTTTTGATAGATCTCAACTTGAGGGCATCCATACCGGGACAACATAGAAAATAGATGATGGACTCCTCTTTAATGCATAAGCATATTCTCATAAGAGATTGAGGATTAATGTCCAAGCTAAAACTTCCACCATGATACATGGCTTTGGTTGGCGGCCCAATGTTCTTCTCTAACAATATGCATATTCATTCAACCCATGGCAAATCACCCTTACTTCAGACAAGACGAACATGCATAGCAACTCACATGATATTCAACAAAAGTGTGACAGTTGATGGCGTCCCCAGAAACATGGTTACCGCTCAGCAAGCAACTTATAAGAAATAAGATACATAAGCAACATATTCTTTACCACAATAGTTTTTAAGCTACTTTCCCATGAGCTATGTATTGCAAAGTTAGTCTGCTTAGTACAGGTGGAGGTTAGCAAAAGACTGGGAGCGACCAACTAAGAGAGCAATGACGGTCATAATCATGCAGAGCGACAAAGCAATATTGAATCAGGCATGGTAGTTATATCGCTACTCAGAAATAAAAGATCATCAAGGCTTGACAGACTTTCTTTACAGTCTTAAATATGTGTGAGCATACGCCAAGTCAATCAAAATAAGTTCTCAAAGGAAGATATTACTAAACCATACCACATCATCGGCAAACAAATCAAGTTGGTACTCCAATTACTCATTGGGAATCCCCGAGCTAATTGAGACTAACCATAAGAAACCTGAACTACTAAGCACCATTATGCACGTAGCATCTTTATCATAGACATATTAACCAATGCAACGGAAACAAACTCTCTTAATAAGATAAGCATGATAATTAAAGAGAGTTCAAGCAACCAACTAAACAAAAGCTCTTTGAAAGGATAAGCATGAATACTAAGAGCAGAGCATGATAGTAGCTATTAAAAGACAAAGAACACACACAGCAAAGATAGACATGAAAATTCTATGTTATGTTCTAGGTAGAAGTGGAGCGTGTTTCTCTCCCACATAAAAAATGCTGAGTTCCGACTCGTTATGAAAAACTGAAAAGAAAACTAAAAGCAAGACGCTCCAAGCATAGCACTTAACACATGAAGTGATAAAAATATAGTGGAACGAAAGACGAACTGATAATGTTGATGGAGAAGGGGATGCACGGGGGCATCCCCAAGCTTAGACGCTTGAGTCTCCTTGAATATTTCTTGGGGGTGCACGGGGGCATCCTCAAGCTTGAGCGCTTGACACTCCTGAATCTTTTTATCATCTTCCCTCGCACACTTGAAAACTCCCTTCATACATAACTCATCATAATCTGATTAGCGAGGTTAGTACCCTTAATAAAATAATTATACCTTGCTGGAAATAAAGATATTCTTGAAGTTCTACTGTTTCTCAAGATTGCCAAAAGGTTTTTGCAAAGAAAAAGCAAGCTCTTGGTTTGCAAAATGAAGGAAAGGCAAAACAGGACAGAATCTGTGAAAAAACAGAACAGCAGGTAGTAATTGATTTGTTCGGGGCACTTCTGCAACTCAAATCAAAAAACTCAGAACAGAGGCACGAAAGACAATTATATAGAGAAGGCTGTCGAAAAAATTCAGACCAAAAAGATGAACTGGTGATTTTATACGAATTTTTCTATCCAAGGACAGAATCTGTTTCCTGGACAGCACCTCACAACTTTTGAACTTTCTAGCAATCAGAGGCTATACTTGGCACAAATATGAAAAGCAAAGATACAATGATGATGCTACAGTAGTAAACAACATCAAGACACAAAAAAAGCAAAAATATAAAAATTTATTCATGTGGGCTGCCTCCCAAAAGCGCTTTCTTTTATGCCTTTAAGCTAGGCATAATGCATATAGATCAAGTTTTATCAAGAGTAAAAGAATAGCTAGCCCGTACAACGGACTCAAAAGGTAACTTGATCTTCTTACGAGGGAAGTGTTCCATCCCTTTCTTGAGAGGAAACTGAAATTTTATATTATCCTCTTTCATGTCAATGATAGCACCAACGGTGCGTAAAAAGGGACGTCCCAAAATAATTGGACATGAAGGATCACATTCAATATCCATAATAGTAAAATCAACGGGAACATAATTATCATTAACAACGATAAGAATATCGTCGATCCTCCCCAAAGGTTTCTTTATGGAAGAATCAACGAGACGAACACCAAAAGAACAAGAATCATAAGGTTTCAATTTAAGCATATCATATAGTCTTTTGGGCATAATAGAAGTACTGGCTACAATATCACATAAAGCATAGCATGAGAAGTTGTTTATCTTAATTTTAATCATAGGATCCCAACCATCTTCTAGCTTTCTAGGTATGGAGGCTTCTACTCTAAGTTTCTCCTCCCTAGCTTTGATAAGAGCATTAGTGACGTGCTCTGTGAAGGCAAGATTAAGCGTGCTAGTGTGGGGATCTTTGGCCATTCCTTGTGGAAAGGTGACAACTTCTGAAATACTACAATTATCAAAATCAATTTTATCATTAGTGGGCACAATTGTAGTGTCATCCTCTTTGTTTGAATCGCTCTCTATTATAAGAGTTTGAACATCTTCCCAAGTTTGGGGAAGCTTAGGAGCAATTTTAAACTGAGGCTCATACTCTTTTCCTGGAAGACCATGCCATGGGCATAACCCTCCGTCAAGACTAATATAATCACAAGGTTTATTACTTTTGTAGATCCCGACGGTGGTAATTGGGGTAATGGAAGAAGGGGTGTACTCCTCCCATCTAGTGTTTTTGGTGGAACCCATAGTAGCAAGCAAGCAAGATAACTATTTTTGTGATTTTCGATAAAAGGTACTAAAGCAAAAACTGAAAGGTAAACTAACATGACTAAAAAGCAAAGGTAAAAGATAGCGTGCAACTTCCCTATCCTGAAGAGTGGAGTCCCCGGCAACGGCGCCAGAAAATACTCCTTGATGGGCCTCTAACCCCTCGTTGGTTACCCCAAGTGGAAGGTGTAAGATGCAGTGTTGTGGAAGTTTTTCCCTTAGCAAAGATGCCAAGGATCGAATCCCCAGAGACTCCTAGGTTCAACAAGTAGGTGTCAACTGCTAACGGCGCCGGATTAGCAATCAACATGGACCTGCACACAGATACAAATAACTTTGCTCCCAACGAGTACAGAGAGGTTGTCAATCCCTTCGGCCTTGTAGTTTACAAAGGATTAAACGAAAATGATAGTAGTGATAGATAATGTTTGCAATAGTAAATAATAGCGAAAAGTAAATAGCGGATGTGATCAATGATGGTAATATGTACCGGAGTCTCATGATGTTCACTAGTGATGTCTCTCTCCCAAAAGACAATAAAACAGCTATGTGAGGTAAACGAATTACAGCTGGGCAATTGACAGGACCACGAACGCAAACCAATGCTGACTACATTGCAAGAAAGGTTGAGGTTCAAAGCATGGGTGGTACGCCAAAGTAAGTAGACCGAAATCCATCAATATCTACTACTAATCATCCACCTTGAGATATCTATCCAGAACATCTCGCTGGTATTAAGTTGCGAGCCCCACCCATAGTGTAAACTCAATGCAACAGACAACTGCATTAAAAGAACTTTGCGTAAAGTAAACAATCCTTGCACCCGCGGGCACAAGCACCGTTGTTTTCCCCCTTGTGGCAACAACACATCCCCTAGACTCATGTTTCTGTCACTCAAGCTAGTCATCGAGGGGCATGAACCCACAATCAAGCATAACGTTCCCTCTTGGAGTCACTACGTATTACTTGGCCAAAGCAATAAATAACAACGGAGAACATGCAAGAATTACTTATGAACATAAATATAAAAGAGGTATATCAAATATATTACTCAAGAACAATCTGAACATAATCTCATAATCCATCGGATCCCAGCAAACTCATCATAGCAACAGCATAAGGATTACATATGTGCCTCGATCATGTAGGGCAACTCACGAGGACTAATTGGTGAAGCACAAGAACGGGAGGAGAACATCACATAGCTACTGGTCATGGACTCATGGTCCAAGGGAGACTACTCACAACTCATCCGGGAGGCGTCCATGGTGGTGGAGAAGCTCCCGATGGTGATCCTCCCCTCCGGCAGGGTGCCGGGAAGAGTTCTCCTGGTGCTCCCGATCTTGGAAGCGGCGGCGGCGGCGGAACAGAGATGAGATCGCGAAAAAGAGTTCCCGTCCCGAGGGTTTCGAAGGACGCTCTAAATATATGCTGAAGGGGGGCACCAGACGGGGCTCGGGGGGCCCAGGCGCCCCCCCGGCGCGGCCCAGGGGGGGCGCGCCGCCAGGGCGCCTGGAGCCCTGGTGCCCCCCCCCCGGCTGTCCTTCGGGCGCAAGGTAGGTTCTGGAACGCTGATTTTTTATATAATTTTTCTGGATTTTTCCTGGCAGTTCTCGTAACGTGAAAACCTGAAATACAAAAACAGCCGAAAACAGAAACTGGCACCGGGGTGCACTGGATTAGTAGGTTAGTCCAAATATGATCAAAAGTGTATGGAAGTGTATGAATATCATAGCAATATCACCCAAAAGTGGCATGGAGCAAGCAGAAATTATAGATACGTTTCGGACGTATCATGTGGCCATCGCTCTGTCTAGCCTCACGCGGGTGTAAGATCCCCCGGTCACCTTCTTCTCAAAAGTCCAAAATCTGCCCTGATAGCCCAAGTCCATCAACATGCAAACATCAACCGCTTCCCGAAAACCTTGTATTTGTGCATTACTCCGATTAGCAACTCCCTCATGTTCATCTGGACGTAACACTTCGTTAAAATCCCCCATGCACAGCCAAGGGAGATTGCTGAAAGTCGCCAACCCCTTTAGAAGATCCCATGTTTGGTGTCTAAGTTGTGTCTGGGCCTCGCCATACACGCATGTCAACCTCCATGGGTCTTTCCCATCCTCTACAACCTTTGCATCAATATGATAAACAGAATCACCCAAGATCTCAATATTTATTGTATTATTCCAAAAAATTCCTATTCCTCCACTTCTACCTTGGCTATCTATTGCATAGGCATTGTCATAGCCCAAAGTATTAGCTAAACCTTCTACATGTGCACCTTTTAATTGTGTTTCAACAATACACAACACGGTAGGGGTAAATTTCTTCGCAAAGTCGCGAAGCTCACGAACTGTCGCGGATTTACCCGCACCGCGACAGTTCCAACAGAATGAACTCATTGTGATCGGAGGCACTCCTCGAAGGAGCCCGCCGATCCTGCATCTTGGTCCTTTCCTTCTTCCACTCCATCTGTCACCATATTCGGTGTCCCTGCATCAGACAGCTCCTTAAACAGGGCTCCTTTATTACCAACATCTTTCTTCGGTCGTTTCACCTCTTTCCTTGGAGAAACATATACAGGCGGCATCAGGGGAACCCCGACAGGCTTTCCAGAAATTACAAGAGTTGTGGTGCTCATTGGGGCCACAGCCCCATCTCTCCCATCGATCGGCTGAGCTATCCCCGGGTGTTTGTTGTCAGAGGATTGTCTCTTGTTACTTCCCACCACTACCCCCAGCCCTGCAGCGCTCAGCGCCTCGATCATCACATGGGGCTCGCTTGGCCCTGATGCATCTGTGGTCATTGCAGTATCTGCCCTATCATCCTGCCGCTTAGCCTCACTGCGGGGTTCATTCTGATATGCACTGAAGCGCCAGCTTTGATTGGGGTTATATTGCTCTCGCCCCCTACCTCTTCCTCCTGCATTCCTTGGGCCGCTTCGACCCCTCTGATTACCAAAACCACCTCTACCCGGTTGTCTGAAGCGAATATTATCAGCCAGAACAAAGTCACCCCACTCAAACTTAGTCTCATCATGAACACCATCGCCACACTCCTCGTGCCAATGCCCGCATTCACCACAGTTAAAGCAAAACACTGGTAATTTCTCATACTTTACTTGGTATCTAACTCGCTCATCCCCCTTCTTTCCAGTGACAAACCTCTTAATTTTTGCATTGATATCGATCTTCACCCTCACCCGGACAAATTCACCAAAAAAACCTGCCCGTAGCTTGAGCTGAACTTCCTCCACCTCGCCAATGCGTGATGCCATACCCCTGACAGCAGGCTCGATTAAAAAGTTGTCAGGTAACCGATGGATTTGTGCCCAAACTGCCAGCTTATCCAACTTGATGCTATCAGGGTTTTTGAACCCATCATATTACACCATGATCACTGCATGGTCTCTGAAAAGCCACGGCCCCTCTAGCATGGCCTTATTCCAATCCCCTAGACAACCAAACTGAGCTGTGAACAAGTTGTCCTTAATCTTCCTCCAGACCACCGTCTTCGCCGGGTCATGCAGCACGCATATCCCCATACAGCGCATTAGGGTTGAAAGTCCTTGTGGTGTGCACCCTGGCTATGGCTAGCCACTTCGCCGGCGCCCCCAGATCCGGCAGTTCCTCTTCCCACACAAACTCATCATCTTCCTCCTCTTGCAGATTCAACCTAGAAAGCAGTTCCTCCGTCGTCTCCTTGCCCTGCCGCCCCTGCGTGCTTGATCCCGACGCCATGAATAGACCGATCTAGTCGTCACCAACGAAAACCCTAGGTCGATCTGCCGGAGAAAACCACAAAACCAAGGCCGGGTAAGGTCACGAGGGGTCTCCCTTGATCAGCCCGAGTCCAGGGGATCACCAGCAAAAGATCTACCGGGGAAAGTAGGCAAAAACCGGCCGCGGCGCCAGAGTACGTCGAAACCCTAGGCTGTGGCCGTCGGGGAAAGAAACATGGCCCTGTATGTTGTTTGAGAAATAAGAAGTGGAGCTCGTACCTAGGCCACTTAGGTGGTGGATTGTAGCTAACATTGGCCCAGTAACCACTACGGTTGAGCTTCTTTGTTGTCTTGTTGAAGGAAATTTTTCGATTTGACCAGTTTTTAGTACTATATTTACATATATTAATAATTATTTATGACTAAAAAGCAGGTAAACCGGTGATCCGTCTGGTAAAACCCTGAGCCAACAGGCTCACCGGTTCGATTGTCGGTCCAGTTTTTTAAAGGAGTCTAAGGGAAGATCCGACGGCCGAAACGACTCAGGGCGTGGGTGGGCTGCGTTTAGCTGCAGTTTTACTGTCCTAAATAAATGCTTAACACATGAGAACTCGGCTGCGTGCGCGCTCTCTATTCTTCCCGGTCCATGAATAAATTCACAATATTTTTTAAATCCATGAAATATTTTCCAATCTCACGATTTTTTAAATCTGTGGACTTTTTAAAACTCTCAAACATTTATAAATTCTGTGAATTTTATATCACATTTGCGAACATTTTTCAAATATGCAAACATTTTCTAAATACATGAATATTTTTAAAAAAAATTGCAAAACAATTGAGTTCTCAAACATTTTTTTTACCCATAAACATTTTATGAAATCATGATTGTTTCAAATCCATAAGAGAACAATAGGCGTTTCTTCTAAAAATTATAATGTGAGAGAAAAAAGATCGAGCGAGCGAGCGACGAACCAAAACACTTTGTGGTGCTTTTCCTAAAAAAAAACACTTTGCGGGGCTCAAATTTATTTTCGCTCCAACCACTTTTTGGTGCCCTTTTTTTCTTGGAGAAGTGCCACGTTTATATTACTATCATCAGCAGATTACAACATACATGGCAAATCTTAGGAGAAAACCAAAGAGACAGCACACCAAGCGAAATTAAAAGAAGCAAAGCAAATTTACAGGAAAAAAAATCTTCCTAGCCCTTGCAACCACCAACAAAATGACCACAATTTTCAGCCATTGTCGTCGCTGAAGCGTCCGTCAGAAAGGAGAAGAGAAGGTCTCCATCAAGACAAGATCCAAGAAAGCCATAGCAGCAAAACTACGTTGTGAGCCTCTAGACAGGCGTTGTCGCGAACGGTGTCGCACTTGCCATTGTGGTTTGTTGAGCGGAGCAAATCTCCACTCCTCTTGGATCGTGATTCTGAAGTCTTCATGCGGCAACGCCGCCGAAGGACTCCAAAACCGGCAACCATCTTCCACCTTCGAAGAAACTCTAAATGCACCGCCGCCGCAACACCGGCCACCTCCAACACCAATACTTTTGGTTTCGCGACAACGCCAGAGGAACCGCTCACGCGACATGGACAAAGCCAAAGAAACACGACCCTCAGCAAGACCTCCAACTCCGTCTTGAAGGCCTTGCCTGGACACACATTCGCGACTCCTCGACGCCGTCATAAAACGCCGTGAAAGCAGTGGTCTGGAAACTTTTATTCCCGGCGAAGACTTCGCCACCGACCGAGCGATGTCATCTGAACAAACTAAACCTAGACGATCACGAGCCAAGGAACCGTGGCTCCCCAACCCAGCCGCTGCCGTTGGCTGGAGCGACGAGCGAAGGGAAGGGGAGCCGGCGGTTGTGTGGCCCACGGAAGCGGAACTTCTCTCCTTGCTTATCGTCTATTCGCCTGGGGAGAGAAAGATGAAATGGCTTTACGATTGTTATATTCACATGCTCTCAGTGCATCTCGAGCAGACGCGCTATATAAGCCGCGTGCTGGAAAAGATGCCAATATAGCGCGCGCGGAACCAAAAACAGAGCTTCAGCAGAAGTTGTAAAATAGAGTACGCATAAAAACGAGGCTGTAAATTTAGCGCACGCAGGCTGCGGGGCTGCAAATTTGAGGCGCCGGTTTGTGCGCGCGGGCTGCTGCATGTAGGGCTGCCGGGTTGAGCGCCTGGTTTTTGTGCGTCTGGTAAACCTTCCGCGCGCAAAAACACTATTTCAGCGCTGTAAAACTTTTTTAACGCGCCGCGCTTCCGCGCGTCGGTTGGAGATTAAAAGAAAACTCCGTCTTGCCCCCAATCGGAATCGTCAAACCCTAACCGTCTTCTCGTCTTCCCCACCTCGAATTATGGCGGCCGCTGTGATGGCGCCCAAGGTTCTTCCTCGGGAGTGCCTCCCCCGGCGCAGTCCCACCGGCGGCTTTGAGCCGATCACAGTCTATGTACTTGTCGATGGGGATGGGAACTACCTCCTCAGGCATCTCTACCAGAAGGGCGGGTGGGCGTGCCGAGACCTCGAGGATCTTTGGACGTGGATTTTTAAAGCACGGGTTTCTGGACACCCCTTATCATTACCCTTCAACATTGCTTTGAGATCCGTGCTAGACAATTAACTTTGTACATCAGATTTTCTCTTTTTTGTTTCTTCAAAATAAAACAACATATGAACTTCATACGTTGCAAGACACTAAAACATTCTAACTAGAATGTGAGATAAAACTTTCAGATTTTTTTGTCAGACATAAATATACGAAATTAGATTTTTGGTATTGTACTTTTTAGTATTTATATTGCACGAAAAATTCCAAAAGTTTTTTCCCACATTCTAGTAAGAATGTTTTGTTGAGCTGCTAAGTTTGAAGTTCATATGTTGTTCTATATGGGGGAAACAAAAAAGACAAATGTACTAGCACGAATCGCGATGCAAAAATAAGTGGCTAGATCCTATGCTCTACAGAATGTTTACCCGCAGTCCGTGCATTCTACACCGGCAAGTACATCTCCGCTCATCGCCGAAACAGGCCGACGGCTCCGCCGCCGTCCCCAACGTGTGTATATCCACCGCCATCTCTCCCTCTCGATCTTCTACCCAGTTTATTATATTTATATCACTGTCACTGATCGATCAATGGAAATTTTGATTGCTTTCCCAGCGACGACATATTCCAGTTCGAGTTCGTGGTGGACCGTGCCGAACCTGCAGATGTGTCTTGGCCCCTCAAGGAGTCGCTCAAGGCTACAACATTGGAGGAGAAATCGTTTTCCTCTGTTATGGCCGCCTCACCATCATCAGATTCAGAGGTCTCACCATCACCTCCTGGGTCGCGCATTTGGCAACGAGAGCGACGTGGCTGGGGGTTCGGATATTACATCAGGGTTGATCTTGGGGGATCCTTCCACACGTATCCTTATGCCGGCGGGCCGTTTCAGAGCTTAGAGGAAGTGGACAAGGCTATGGATCGCTATTTCTATGAACATCGGGATCCAAAACTGTAAATTTCCTCAACTCGATAAATGTTCATCACTTGTTACTCCTGGTTTTGTGTGCATGTCTGCTATTGATTATATCCAAACAGGGTTACTCTATTATAAAAAAAATGAAAAAATTACTCTATTAAGTTAATGACGTGCTTCTGCCCATGATAAAGATGAGCACATGGATAGCGGAATTAATATGAAATGACTTTAAGCTAGATTCCACATAACCTGAATAATTCGTTGTGGAAAACACTAGTCTACAATGATTTGTATATCCCTGTTTTTTTTTTGCCACTGAAAGGTTATGGTATATCTTTGTAAATTTATTTGTGAGATAGCTAGTTGTTAAAATATATAGTGTATAAATCATAAAAATTGCTGAAACTAACAAAGTGCCACATGCACCTCTGTTTCCGCCAATTAATGGTGATAGCGCTCTTTTAACTAGTCAAAACAGTGTGCAATCTGAAATCAAGGAAGCGATAGCTTTTTCTAAGAGTTGTGGTCCGAGAACTTATAGGCATGTGAACAATCCTGTTTTGTTCTGTTCTTGTTCTTGGGTTGCCAGTGTGCAACCTTCTGTGCAAAGTGCAAACTAGTGCATCGTAGTCCGGTATAACTTCTTTTGTCCACTTTTGAGAAAGTACAAGCTACTGACCATATACAATATGCTCCGATCTAAATTAGGTTAATGAATCAAGGTGGGGTTCCTTCACTAGAGATTACTATAGAAAAAGCTCTTTATTGGCCTGATGGCAGAAGGAAGAAGCGTTCAAGATCGTATATGATCCAGCAAGTTCACAATCGAATGAGCAGATTACTTCAAGCTTTGGTGGACAAGCATAATGAGGATCATAGTCTTTTGGGGGTGCGCTCTCTCTCTCTCTCTCTCTCTCATCATTTTAAAGATGTTGTGCACTGCCAAACAATTTGTGAGAGGCGTATAAACTATTATCATCTCATCTCAATTTCACTATGACTAAAGGAGTTGGTGATTCTAACTGTGGCACAGAAAACCTTTTCTTTGCGCAAGTCAAATGTGTGCGACAAGGAAAAGAAGAGGAAATGTTGGTCAGCTGTTTCCGTGTGGTTGAATCTACCGATATTGGTACAATCTACCCTTTTCTTAGATTTTGAGTATTGTTGAAATGTTTTTTCTGGGTGTCATACCAACTTGAGCTTATCAACATATAACCATAAATGTGTTTCCGGCTACTGTACTTCATCTTTAGTTTGGTGAGTTGTTAGTTTGCCGCTTGCTTAGATCCGTGGGCTTTACATCTGTAAGCATTTTCATACTGGTTCATGCACGGCCATGGCTGTTGTGTACGTAGCAAATAATTTACCGTCAGTACTCAAAATAGTCAGCAATTATGATGTAATAATATTGTTGCCTGGTTGGTTACCTTGCAGTTAACTCTTTTCTTGTGTTTGTTAATAAAGGACACTGCTATGGTTGTACCAAGGATGGGGACGATGTCCGTATGAAGCACCCCAACAGCGCCGGTGAATACCTTGCCGGTCACTTGAAGGTGGGTTCATCCTTTGGACATTGTTATGTAGGCTGGAGCAGCGACTCAGACAAGCCAACAGGGGGGGTAGTGGCCGGGCCCAACAAGTTCAAGACCCAAGCAGCTTTGCTAACTCTTTACTTTTGTTTGCGTAGTCGATGGGTTGAGTATCTTGTAAGCTTGGTTGTACTGATGTTGCGCCTGCTTACTGTAAATAAACTGAGCTTTCGGGGGCATCAGGACTCAGGATCGATCCTAGATTTTACACTTTGTGCGTGTACGAATCAGGATGACATGTTTATCTTTGACCTGTGACATCCTCAGCTTACACTTACACCAGTAAGTTAATCCTGTTTGATAAGCCCTGTTTTGGTCAATGCTGTTAACCTGAAATTTAAGTTCGATTAACTGGTCGGTCAAAACAGTTTTTGTAATCTTCTGAAATGTATGATGAACAGTCTTTCTTCAGAGTGATGGACTTTATAGGCATTTGCAGTTTGACCGGGTATGTGTAGCTCTCGCGTCCGCGCTCGCGGCGGGTGCTCACCCGCCGCGGCGACGCCATCCCGATCTGCCAGCTCCGTCCTCCCCTGCGTCCAGCGATGCCAGATCCAAGACCCCCTCAGCCTCCTCTCTCCCCTTCCTGCAGAAGCTTCGCCCCCATGGCGCTCCTACAGTGCGCCCGGCCTGTGTCTGCAGCGACTCCGGCGGCGGCCGTCGCCACCTCCGGGCTAGGTGTCGGCTCCACGCCCCCAGCGCCGCCGCCGCTGCGCTCGCCGCGGCTGCCCTTGCCTCCCGCAAGGCCGCCCCAACCGCTGGTGGTCGTTTCTCCCGAGCTGGCCATCTCCCCATCCTAGAGCAATCCTCCTCTGATGATGCTGGGCCCGATTTGGATCAGGAGCAAGCTGCGCTGGGCCGACTCGTCCTAATTGACCGCGTTTCCATGGAGGTGCCCCCAGATGTGGAGATGGCGCTGCAGACGCCTCTGGCCTCGGCCACTGCAGACCAGCTGACCCGTCGGCCGCATTATGTGTTGTGGGCTTCCGCTGCTGATGAAGACGACGACGAGGATGACAGTGAGGAGCTGGCCCCCAAGACTCCGACGGCTGCTGCCAAGGCCATCGATTCCGACTCCGCCAAGGTTTGCATGGGGCACCGGCCGGACTCAAGAGGGGGATGGCAGGAGGTTCTGCCGAGGCGAGGCCCGCGGCATCTGTCATCTTCGGCCCTGACATTAGCTGCTCGCCCCATCCCTGCTTGGCTGCATGGCAGATGCTGCAGATGCCTCGCTCCTGGGCATCGTGCGACTGTTTGCAGAGATCCTCTTCGGTGCTCCCGATGTTTGCAGAATGGTCACCTTGCGCGCGAGTGCCACAACCCCTGGCGTCCTCTCAGCTCACTAGCATGCCTTGTCATGCCGCGCCGTGGCATCGAGCATCGTCAAGCTCCAGCTTCCTGTGAAGGTCCGATGAAGTCCATGCTTCCCTCCGAGGCGCTTCGTTGTGGGTCATGGGCATCTGTCATCTCTGGTACTGCTGGCTCGGCTACCCCGTCTAATGTGGAGCTAAAGTCCACTCTCGCAGATCAGTCCAAGATGTTGCAAGGCTTGATGGCACGTGTTGAGAGCTTTCTGGAGCGGGCGGAGGCTGCTCTGGCCAATCTCCCCCTCGTGCCGGCTATGTTGCCGGCTGCTCCGACACCGCGACCTCCTATTATTTCTGGTGTTGGTTCCGTGGGAGACAAGGGGACGGAGCTCTTCGGTTGTTTCTCCCCTCATGCTCGGGTCAGTTCTAGTTCTTCGCCAGTGTCTGTCTTGCCTCTCATGTCGGCTACTGTTGAGGGTAAGGCCATCGCCGAGGTCGTCACCCCTGTGCTTCAGATCATGCCTGAGCTTCAACAGCTATGTGTGAGACCTGCTTCGCCTTTGGAGCATATGGAGGTCGACGTGCCAGCGACCTTGTGTGAGGGACATGATTCACCTTTGTCATGTGAGCAACTAGAGGCGCCTGAGTCCATTATGTCAGTGGCACCTGAGTCCATTGTGTCAGTGGTACCTGTGGCTAATGATGTTGAGGCGGTCAGTATGTTGGCGCCCAGCCAGCCGCTCGCCTCCGTGGACCGTGGAGGTTCCGACGCTGCGGTCACTGACTCGCATGTGGCTGTGAGGCAGGAGGCGTCTGTGCGCGACAAGGTTGATGAGATTCTCTTTGAGATTGAGATTCACGGTTTGCTCAAACGTTTGGAGAGGGCTAGCCCTGGATCTGGCAAGACAATTGTAGAGGAGGCTCTCAGGAGCAAAGCAAAGAAGAGTGGCGCCACAGGAAAGGCGTCCGCATCAGCTTGATGATTCAATGGATTTTGGCGATGAGCATGGTCTTCAGCGAGGTATTCTCGTTGGGGTCTAATTTGCGATGTAACAGTGTGAGGGTTGATGGTCCTTGCGTGTTGGGTTTTGTTGTCGGGTTGATCGTGTGGTTATGGGGTTGCATGCTCTGTGAGTAGTTCACATGTGGTGGGTTCGTATCGGTTTTTGCCCAGTTTTCCTTTAATTAACTGGACAATTCTTTTCTGCTTAATTAATCGATGAGGCAAATCTTTTGCCTCCGTTTCGAAAATAAATAAATAGGCATTTGCAGTTTTGTTCTGTTTTTTTGTCGATGATGCGCTAGTTTGCCATTTGGGTGCCATTCAGACTTTCAGAGTAGAGCCACTGTTATCGTCTCTGAAGATGCCACAGTAGTTAACTCACTTGGACAAACCGAGAATTCAATTGTTGTTTCAATATTTCTTACTCTCTCGGTCCGGAAATACTTGTCATCAAAACGGATAAAAGGAGTTGTATCTAGACGTATTTTAGTTCTAGATACATATCTTTTTATCCATTTTGATGACAAGTATTTTCGAACGGAGGAAGTACATACTAAGATTCTTCATAATGCAATAATCATGGTAGTGATGCACCGACAGGCGCAGTGTTGATGCCTAGATCTTTTTTTTTTTTGCGAGAACAGAAGAGAGAGGTGTCACGGGAACACCGTGGCAGTCACGATCAACGCCAGCGAAAAGCATGCTGCTCTGCTCTCAAGCCCGGTCATCATCTTTGAAGCATTCAGTTTCTTACGCAGTCACTAATCTTCACGTGACCTTTTGTAGGGTGGAGGTTGTCATCATCTTCCTATTTAAATTTTTTCCCCATCTCTCTGTTTTTTTTTTTCAGTTTCCAAACAAACAAATAACCATCTATCAATCCTTTTTGCAATTTTGATTAGGTTTTGACTAATTGGTGATTCAGCTCATGCCGACTGGTTAGTTATTGACTAATTGGCGAGGGCACGGCGTTTTGGCCCGAGGAGCGAATGAACAACAAATACAATTTAAATTTGTGATTGTTTCTTTTTGCACATGATCATGTTAGTGTCAAAAGTGTGATTGGCAATTATCATGCGAAACTGAAAAAACATGTCTCCTTTTGCGGGTAAAACCACCGTGTTTTTCTTTGTGGGTAAAACAACCATTCTTTACCCCCGCAAAAAAAAAAAGATTCATCAGTGAAAAGAAAACAAAAAGTCTACTGGTCTATAAATGCCAAAAATTTGCCAGGGTCGGACTTTCCCTCTAAAACATTTGCAGGCGACATTTGGACATGAAATTTTACATGTCTACAAACAATCGTATTTTTTCGCCATTTGCGAAAATATTTTTGCCACACAAGAGGTATTATATCTTTTTTAGTTGGTGGCGAATCCTTCTCCATTTTGTAGCCCCTGTATACACGTTTCGGCCCGAAACCTTAGCCCAACTGCAGCCCACAGCGGAAACGAAGGCACGACACGGGCACGACCCCCTTCGGCCCTACCCACGCTTCCCACTCAGTCACTCACGACCTAGTTGCTCTCCGCCGGCCGCCGCCGACCCGCTAGCTGGCCGCCTCCGCGCCATTCCCCTACCCCTACCGCGCCGCAGTGCTCCTGGCCAGCCTCCCCCCTCTGCCCCCCGCCCAGCCGCCGATCTCGCTCCGCTGCTCGCTGACTCGCCTGCTACTCCACTCGGTTACTGTGTCGGCTGATGAAGCTTCGAGATCAAGCACATGCGATCAGCTAGTGGTGGTGCTGCAGGTGGCGGATTGTTCTGATTCTGCTCCAGGTTCTTATCCAGGGCAGCTTGGGACAGGGGCAGCCGGCAGCCGACCCCCGGAGGGTAATTCCTAATTTCTACTACTAGGTTCTAAACTGATGCATCATCATATTCTAACAAAAAATAAACCCGAATGCATACTGCATTGAACGATTCAACCAAAATTGAACTGAAATTATGTGTATGCGGGTTGGATTCACTCAGATCTACGCATCCTGTTATCAATTCCATTTCATGTTGTAGAACAGAAGATGAGGAGATCTGCTACTCTTTTCAGTCTCCATACTACTGTTTTATATATACATTTTTTTCATCTTGCATCTATTTTGTCGGATTGTTAACTATTAAGTTCAAATTATATATATTTATTGTGCAATTGCTTCCGTCCTGACTCCGCCGTATACGGCACACCTTCAGCAGGTCACCGCTTCTGGCTGAGCTGTGTCGCCGTGAAGCTGTGCAACAACATTGCTGTCAAGGCATAGAGCTGTTGCCGAATCATCCCCTCAGGACCTCATCACTATGGCGACAATGCAGTGAGTTCTACTCTCCTGCACTTAGTTCATTCATTGGTACTGCCACACAGCACGAAGATGTATTTACTCGCCACAATATACTCAAAATTACCCCTTTACACTCAGGCCTCAAACAATCCTAGTACCGCCGCGCATCAACCCCATGTTCATCATCGGCGGCAATGCAGATTCACTAGTCAACGGCAACGATAACGACATCGGTGATGGTAAACACTTCTATTGTGCCAAGTGCATGTCTGTCGTGGCATGCGCATGTATTCGGCCCTGCTTCAGCATGTGCGACCATGACTTCTGCTCGAGCTGTGTTGCCATGAAGCTATCCCAGAACGTCGCCCGCGTCAAATGCACTGGGGAGAGCTCGACGGCGTCGGAGAAATATCGCGGCGTGACTATCTTGCGGTGATTTTATTTGCTCGTGCTTATTTCATTCATTCCTACTATCACACGGTTTAACAAACTCAAATCACCCCTTCATACTCAGGCCTGAAACGGTCCAATTACCGTCGCGCATCGACCCCATGTTCATCACCGATGGCAATGAAGGTTCACCCGTAAACGACATCAGTGACAGCAAGCGGTTCTACTGTGCCAAGTGCATGCATGTGGTGCCATGTGCATGTATAAGGTACAACTTCACCTTGTGCGACCATGACTTCTGCTCGAGGTGTGTCGCCATGAAGCTGCGCCAGAACGTCGCCCGCGTCAAATGTAAGGGAGAGAGCTCTACAGTGTCAGAGGAATATCGCGGCGTGACAATGTTGCGGTGAGTTTTACTGCCTTTGTGCTTATTTCAGTCGTTCCTACTACTACACGGTGTAACGAACCCAAAATTACCCCTTTATACTCAGGCCTGAAACGGTCCTAGTATCGTCGCGGATTGCCCCTTTGTCCATCACCAATGGCAATGAAGATTCACCGGTGGACGACATCACCGATGGTAAGCGCTTCTTTTGTGCCAAGTGCATGCATGTGGTGCCATGTGCATGTATAAGGTCCAACTTCACCACTTGCGACCATGACTTCTGCTCGAGGTGTGTTGGCTTGAAGCTGTGCCAGAACGCCCCTCGTGTCGAATGTACCTTGGACAACTCAACGGTGGTGGAGAGATACCGCAGCATGGTGATGGTGCGGTGAGTTTTACATGCTTGCACTTGGTTCATTCATTTCCTATTACGACGCAATGCAATGAACACAATATTACCTGCTTATTCTCAGGCCTGAAACTGTATCATCATGCATTGACCCTAAGTTCGTTACCGGTGGCAATGAAGATTCACCGCTGGTGGACGGCAACAACATCGGTGATGGTAAGCACTTCTACTGTGCTGAGTGCATGCATGTGGTGCCATGTGCATGTATACGGTCCAACTTCAGGATGTGCGACCACGACTTCTGCTCAAGGTGTGTTGCCGTGAAGCTAAGCCAGAACATCCCTCACGTCGGATATTCTGACGGTGAGGACGGTGATGATGATCTGTTCTATTGCAACATCTGCATGGAGATGGTGGCGAGGACCCTCAAGTTCAGCGTCAACTCGTGTGACCACGTCTTCTGCTCGAGCTGTATCACCCAGTACGTCGCTGCGAAGCTGGACAACAATGTAGCTCGTGTCGAATGCCCTGACCCAGGCTGCAAGGGCGGTGTTGTTGAGCTGGAGAGGTGCCATGACATCATTCCCCCGGACCTCCTCGACAAATGGGGTTTCCTGCTGTGCGAATCTGCGCTTGGCACCAAGAGGATATACTGCCCATACAGAGAATGCTCAGCGCCTCTGCTTGCTGACAGCGAGGCCGGGGCGGCTGCGGTCACGGAGGCGGAGTGCCCGCACTGCCACCGGCTTTTCTGCGCCCAGTGCACTGTGCCATGGCATGGCGGCATCACTTGCAATGAGTTCCAGAAGCTCGGACTAGACGAGCGTGGCCCGGAGGACATCTTGCTCAGGCGTCTTGTTGGCAGGGAAGGGTGGCAGCGGTGCCCCAAGTGCCAGATGTACGTGGAGAAATCGGAAGGGTGCAATTACATCAAATGCAGGTACGACAGAGTAAACTTGAGTTAGTTTCTTCATGTTTATTGCTCATTGGTCTCTTTCGAACTACGATCTGATCATGAAGATCGTTGACAACATAAAATGATTCAAGCTCTGCCCCAGCTTGTTTGATATTACTTTGATTTTCTCAACTTGTAGGTGTGGATACAGCTTCTGCTACCGATGCACATCCAAGTTGTCCGCGCTAAACCATTTCTGCAACAAGTGCCAGCGCTGACGATTTATTTGGGGTGTATAGACCTACGAATATATAGTCTCCTTTAATAGCTTCAGTTCTGTTTGTGTATATATAGGTTATTAAGGTTATCTTATGGTTATTGCAGTACAAACTGGGGACTGTTACTACCTGATTGTCGATATTTTGTATGGTGAACCTGGCGGTCCATGTCATTTCTGTGGCTTGGATATTTCAATGGGCCATCCATATTGTACAAGGTATCAGAGGATTAATATTGCATATGCATTCATACGCACTTGAGCGTGGGAGGACACATGAACACCTACCACACCACCACCTATATAAGATCCATGCACGGCAGTCAAACACTCTCTATCAATGATGGATTCTTGCTTCGTCTCATGAGTCCCGGCCCTTGGCGCCGATCATGGCGGACTCATGAGTCCCGGCCCTTACCGCCGATCATGGCTCATCCGCCTCTTGCTCCTGCTCCGGAAATTGGAAGTTCGGAATTAGGGTAGTAGGCTGCTGTTTTTTGTAGGGAAACAGAGACCAGGGAACATCTCCGCAGGGATGTTAATTTTTTGAAACGGAGGGAAAATATTTGCCTAATCGATTAATTAAGCAGAAGAAAATTGCAGAGTTAATTTATGGAAAACCAGGCGAAGTGAATTGCCACAGGGATGTTAATGACTTTTGTGGCCATTGCTTTGGCTCAGCCAGGGGGCTAAGTCGAACTCTGGAATGTGGGAGATTTTCAGTACTATAGTGTACTCCATTTGGATTACTTCGAATGATGCTAGACTTTAGGGAAAGCCGAAGCTCGGACTTCGGTTGACCTCCAGGAATGGCGGCAGCTCCAACTTGGGCAAGGACGGCTATGTCCTGGTTTTACAGGTTTCTTGTCCTTGATTGCAATTTTTTGTTGGTAGCTTACCAAGCTGGCCGCTTAATTGGTTATAGGTTTCTCGTCCACTGGTTAGAAGTTGTATGTGGTTAGCTATGTCCTGGTCATACAGGGCCTCTGATGAAAACGTGAAACCAATAAACAGGATTCCTGTGCAGGTGCTCATCAATCAATCAATCTTGGAAGTGATCTCACTCCCCTATAAAATCAATCAATCAATCTTCACCGTTTCTTCCTATGGCAACTCCTCCTCCTATACCAACCTAAAAACATGTTTCTCGCAAAAAAAAAAAACAACCTAAAAACATGTTAAAATGATCAAATGTTGGCCTCTTTTGTTTTGTTCAGGTGGAGAGACGCTAAAATGCTCGCGTTCGACAATACCGATCATGGGACCTATGTAGATCTTAAGGTAATTCAGTAACCAGAACCTGAAAACTGCTGCTATTGCATGCTCATTGCCTAGTGTCAGCTAGTACTTTTCATTTCCTTTGCAAATAACGGGGATTTTCGGATGCGCCAAATTGAAACATTTTGTGGGCGAATATATCCTCGTAGCAGAGGCGGGGCGAGCCGGTGCCGCAGGAGCTGCTCGACCCCATGCTGGCAGCGCAGGCCTACTGCTCCCAGCAACAGCAACAGCAGATACCAGGCAAGGCTGCTAAAGAAACCCATCTCTGTATTGCCTGCCTAGAGAGGAAAACTGTTACTCCCTTATATTAGTTTATAAAGGGAGTACTGTGTAAAGAATCATTATTTAAAGGGGGTGACTAATTTCTGCTTTACTTTCCTTTTCTTCTGTTGATTCGTAATCGAAATCAAATGCCTGGTTTTGACAACCCTTGTAAATGATTTGTAAAATATTTGGAATGGTTCAGAATTTTCGATTTTTTTAAAAACATGAACATTTTTTTTTGTGAATTTTTTTGGAAAGCGGAGACATTTTATGAATTTGTGAACAAAAAAATGCGCACATTGTTTGATATTCCCTAAGAATGTTTTGAATTTGGGAACAAATTTTCAATACATTATTTTTTTAATTCTGTTCAAAATTTGAAAATAGGATTTTTTTTGAAATACCCGAACATTTTCTGAATTTCTGAACAGAAAATTAAATTGCGAACAATATTTGAATTTCTGAACAAAAAATTAAAGTAGGAACAATTTTTTATTCTGAAATTCTAAATTATTTTGAAATTCTTAACAACTTTTGTTAAAGAAGCAAACAACACTTGAAGTTCTCTGCTAAATGGGTCGTCCGTGTTGGTCGATCGGTTCGATTGCATGTGCAACGTCCCGACTGTTTGCCGCAGAGAGCGGTAAATAGATTTCTCGTCGAGTGAATACAAAAAGGCTGACAACACAGATCTCGGTGACGCTATGGGCTTTCGTGATACCGGGCTACGTGTAGCCCGAGCACCAAATTGGTTTTTTGAAGCTCCTCCTCAGCTCTTTTGATATTAATTTGGTTCTCCAATTGTAGGTGTGGATATAGCTTCTGCTACCGACGCACATCCAGGTTGTCCACACATTACAGCAACAAGTGCAAGCGTTAACTATTTGTTTGGTTGTACAGACTTACGAATATAGTGTCCATGAATAGCTTCAGTTCTGTTTGTGTATATGTTGTGTTATTAAGGCATCTTTCGGTTATTACGGTACAAACTGAAGACTGTTAGTGCTTTGATTGTACTTATACTAGCACATATGTCCGGGCGTTGCAACCTAAGAAAAATTATGACATACAACAGTGAGAATTACACGTGCAAGTCCTTCACTTCCTTTGCCCTCCGTCAAGTTATATTTGAGGGTGTGCCGGATGGAGCTTCAACTTTTGGTGCTTATAGGCTCCTAATAAAAATACAAGATTAAACAAACATCAACTTTTTTTTAAAGGGCTCAAGAGAAGTGCTTATCGAAATTTTACTACAAAGAACAAGACCCTCCCGACCAGCTTTCCACATCACCATCGGCTTCAACACCTCCCGCGGAATAATGCCATTCCCTTCATATTATTTACGGTCAAAATGACAGTGCCTTATATACTCTTGAGTTGTATATGCATAGGTTACATGTACCTAACTACCCAAAGAAACCTAGCCACCTCCCGTCTCACTCATAGGCGAGTTCGAAGGCACCCTCGTCGCCGCCTACCTCGGCACCCTCCTTCCTCACCCCTCTCACCGCCGTAGGTGGTGACCTCCTTCACCGACATGTGGTTGGCAGCGACCCTTCCATGGCACCTGCCCTCTGTCGTGGATATAATCTTCACAATACTATATGTGTATGTAGAGGCAATCATATCTATTAAACAGTGTAGATGGGAGTACGCGCAAGGATTTATACATATTCAGGCCCTCTTCGGTGGAGGTAATACCATGTGACGGAGCTACATGCACTGCTGAGGGGCTTTTGCCCCCCTCCCCAACCCTTGGATATTTAGTGTAGAAAAATAAAAGGAAAGGCATAGATTAGGAAGATTGCGGTCATTTGGCCCCCTCAAACATGTGTATTTTCTCCTTGCCCCCCTCCCCTTTGATTCTCTCCTCGCTCCGCCAGTGGTAATACCCTACTCATGTGGTGCTCTTAGTTCTTGGTGTAAGGTATAATGTGTGTATGCTCAACCCTCAATCTGTTCCCCTCTCCCGGCTTATACAGAGTGCGATAGGCCAGGGCCATGATGTGGCTTGACGAACTAAAAACTACCCTTTCATACTAAGGCATGAAACAACCCTAGTATCGCCGCTCAGCGACTCCATGTCCATCACTATGGCAATGAAAATTCACCAGTGGATGACATCAACGACCATAAACACTTCTAATGTGCCTGTGCCAGGTGCATGCATGTGGTGCCATGTGAATGTGTAAGAGCATCTCTAGCAGATCCCGTAATCTGCCTGCCCGCAAAACTCATTTAGGGGGCCCACAGAACACTTGTACGGTACCATGAGTGGTCCCGCGAAACAGATCCCGAAAACCTGTCCCGCAAATGTTTTGCGGGACATGTTTCTGCGCGCGGGAATGGGCCGGCTAATCGTGGCGGCCTCCTATGGGAAAAAGTATTTAATTCAAGAACTTTCCAATTCATGAACTTTTTCGTCCTTGGAGCTAGGGGTGAGCATAAAACTGATAAACCAAAGACCGAACCAAAAAAATTGTTAATTTTTTTTTGTTGTTGTCAGAAAAATTCTGCCACATGACCAGCTCACGCCTACAGCAGGGACATCAATTACATGGGCCAAACTGATCACTTGCAAAAAAAGGTTCATGACTTAGAAAAAAGTTCGTGAAACTGAAAAGAGTTCATCAGTTTTAAAAAGGTTCATGAATTTGACAAAGAAAACTTCATGAATTTGATAAACGTTTGCGAAATTCAAAAATATCCACCCATTTGGAAAAAAATAGGGATTCAAAAAAATAAGTTCACGTCTTAAACAAGTTCACAAATTCATGGAACGGTTTAGGGATTCAAAAGTAAGCTCACGTTTGAACGTTTCAAGTTGAAGAAAAGTGCTTCGAAGCTTGCCGTGTCGTTGATGCATATTTTAGTTCCTCGTGAAAAAGAGACAGAATCATATTTTAGTTGAACAAGAACTAAATTCTTGAATTGATTGATACATGATCTCATTGTGTTGAAAACGCGTATTGCATCAAAGTAAAATTGGTATGCATCGGAAGCAAGCAAATTCCCCATTCGAGACGTATGTGATAAATAATTTTATCCAACAAAAAACAACTTTTGGTTAAGTCAGAACATATTTTTAATTTCAAGCAAATTGAAGGAAGCACATTTTCAATAGGGTGGAAGCAAATTTAATAAGCTTCTTATTTTAGTAGAATGTATGGCTTACATAATTTGATTGAACATAATTTCCTAAAAAAACAAAAGAGAAATAAACAGACTCTCAATTTATACTCGCATGATTTTAAGAGGGCACTAAATTTCCGCTTGACAGTTTTAGGAAACAATTCGGAATCAATTCCGTCTGTTATATGCAAATGGAAAACCACGTTCTCAAGTCAAATCCAATCAGCCAAAGCTTTCTCGCATCAGTAGTCTGGGAAAATAAACAACAATAATAAGAGTAAAAGAAGTAATGATGTACTCCCTCCGTCCGTAAATACTTGTCATCAAAACATACAAAAAGGATGTATTTATAACTATTAGTTCTAGATACATCATTTTTTGTCCATTTTGATGACAAGTAGTTCTAAATACATCGCTTTTTGTTCATTTTGATGACAAGTATTTTCGGACGGAGGGAGTACAACAAGTAAGGTGCCTGAGTTGGTTATAGTTGGTGGAAATAAACCATGAGGTTTCGAGTTCAAATCCTACTTCATGCACCTATTATTTCAAGGTAAAAAAAAGAAAGAAAAATGGGCCAGGCCCGAGGTAGTCTACGCACAGCTTGTACACGCCAAATACGAGAGGTGGGTATACCTTATGGTCCAATGACCATAATGCCCTTATACGGTTTGTGAGGGGGGGGGGGTGTACCGAAGCACTGCCTGTAACAATACCACTAAATTATGGCTTAGTGGATCCATGCTCTTGAAAGTGATTGAGCACGCATCCGAGGCAGGGGGAGGAGCGGGCAGGCCAGAGCGTCGTCCATGGGTTGTCAAGGAGCGGCGAGAGTAGGTTGAGGGAGTCCTGGATTAAGGGGCCCTCAGGTGGCCGGATCGTTCATTGTGGGTCGGACTGGTGGGCCGTGAAGATTATCGATGAAGACTTCCCCCATATCCAGATAGGACTCCCATATGTGTAAAATAGCAAGTTTAGAGTCCGGGTGTAATACTTTCTTTCCTCTGCAAGGTGATCATGTACAAACCCTAGGTCCCTCCGGTGCATATATAAACCGAAGGGTTTAGTCCGTAGAGACAACAGAATCATAGCAATCACATAGGTTAGACTTTTAGGGTTTAGCCATTACGATCTCGAGGTAGATCAACTCTTGTAATCAATATTCATCAAGATCAATCAAGCGGGAAGTAGGGTATTACCTCGATCGAGAGGGCCCGAACCTGGGTAAACATCGTGTCCCCAGTCTCCTGTTACCATCTATCCCAAAAGAAAACTAATTTTGATCTTGACCTAACTTTATGTTCTTTTTCAGACATGGCTTTCAAGGACAAGATTTCACATATTGAAATCAAAGAAGACTGTCAACTTGGAATAAGATATCAATTTTATTTCTTTAAATAGCTGACAACATGTAGCGAGAAACAAAATATGTGTATGTACCGTGACTCAGATGTATCTACATACTTTCAGGGAGCGTTTGGTTACCTGCACCGTTTTTTGCCACTTTGCATACTTGTCCCAGTTGTGCCTAACTAAGCATATACAGGCTAAAAACTAACATCTGCATGTTGATTGGTTGCCTCAATTGCCTCTAGCCTGAATGTGCTAAAACGAAAGGCCTGCTGTTTGGTTGCGGACTTGTTTGAGGGGAAACACAAGTCCGGTTGTTTGGTTACATCCAGGACAGTTGTGTGGTAACCTTCTACTCGATGTGGTGAGCTTACCAAAGGAACACGTGAACTAGTAAGAACTTACTAGTAGCAACATAGTATGATAAGTTCTAATAGAAACATATAAGTCTTAACCACGCATAAACATAAGTCTTAACAATGCAGAACAAGTTTTAAACCAACATAGTGCGATGAGTTCTAAACGAAACCGAAGTCTTAAAGCAAGAACAACGAAGGACTGGACCACAGGACCTCAGTCGGTCGCGACGAAGGCATTGTCGTGCTCCTTGCACTTGGTGATCACCTCCACGCCCTCGTCGTTGAAGATGATCACCTTCATGGTGTCGGGGGACGGCAGCTTGAACGTCAACATGTACCCGATCATGATCTAGTGAACGGTGGCAAAGGTGGCCCAACCCTGATCAAGGGTGACCCTGCTGTCAATCACCCTCACCGTCACCCTCCATGCACAGCCAGTGTTCGCCTTCAGCTTGAACTCTGTAGGGATGGCGGGGAAGTGCTTTGTGAAGTCCAGGGGCAATGGCAGACTCTCCAGCTTTGGAGCAAGGATAACCTTGCAGAAGTGGTTTGGTCCTGACTCCTGATGGAAGTAGCCATAGTTCCTCCGCTTGGTGCTCGGATGATCTAGCACTTGCACTTCGTCCAATGGATTCACAACCTCCTTGCCCTTCTGCAATGGTGGCACGACATCTTTGCCCTTGTCCATCTGCATTATGAACAACATGTAGTGTAATGGTCAGCATTCATTCATATCGGCCTAACTCTCCTATATTAACCCACCCCACTAACTCAGCACCACACTCAAACCCCCTCTGTTTCACCACATCTCCTCTTCCACCTCTCTATTCTACCTCGCCATGAACTCCAACTCCAACCCCAACCCTTTCCTCTGGGGCATTGGATGGATGGCCTTCTTCCTTGGGTGCTCGCTCGATGACCGCAAGAAGTTTGATCAAACCACGAAAGTGTGCTCGAACTTCAGCAGCATCGATGACATGCACAAGGAGGCCGATGTTGTGCTCAAGAAGGCTATGCCGGACGAGCTGAAGACACTGGTTCCGGACCTACCCAAGGGCGCGATGTCAGTGGACATCCTGCATTGGGCAGACTCTGGCGATGGTCGACAACGGGCAAGATGGGCCAAGTACAATCAATACAAGGCGCCTCAAGACCTGCGTACCATGGCGTACTAGAGTAGTACGTTCTGGTCACCACAGTCCGACAACGACGACGTGCAGATGGTGGCCAGGGTGCTGACAGCAGGCGACCGTGCAAGACCCATCGTTCTTGACGAAGACGATGAGGACGAAGACGGTGAGGAAGAAAAGAAGAGGACTACCACACCCCCCTCGCCGCTCGACGCGACTCCAGGGTCGTTGCGGCCAGACAATCCAATCCCCGCCCCCGATGTAATAAAAAATAACCTATGAGCCGTAGATGCAGAATCGATTGATGTGCTCTAATCGAATCATCCCCCCTCTATGTGTTCAATCCCCCTAACTCTTAAATGGCCTGCTCTAATCGACTCTAGCCCGAGTCGAAAGCAGTGAATGTACGTTGAGGACAGGTCTTACCGCCATGGACAATATGCCCTGGTGGAGGTCTACAGTCGCTCTGTGGTGGTTGCCGCAATTGCCGCTGCCGGTGTGAGTGGGGGAGGGAGAGAGCGGTGAGGAGGGAGGTCAAGGTAATTTATGACGACACGTCGGGAAACAACGCGACGTCTCGGGATCGCACTCACGCGTGCAACCACCCACGCCCACATGCCTAGGGTTGCATCGCTCGGGCCTGGCTGAGGAAAAATGGCCGATTTGAGCATTCCCAGGGATGCAGGCTCAGAGGTGCTTTAATCTTTGTGCTATGCAAGCCCAATAGTGAATGCGGTAACCAAACGGGAATCTTTTTTCCCCGCGGGCCTGGCTGAGGCCAATGCGACCAACCAAACGCGTCCTCAGTGTTTCTGTCAGTGCATGAAATGTACCAACATGAGTGTGTTGGACAACACAATAGCGTGTCTGGCGTGAGTAGAATGAACACCTGTTTCGAGTAAGAGAACATATATTGGAGCATACAAATGCATTATATCACTTACTAGTTGTGTAACGTATAATAGGAATACCACAAATTATGAGACAAGTGGAGAAAACGAGAAATGTCTAGATGTAAGGCATGGATATTTATCTCTAAAATGATTTTATAAATAACTATGTGAAGGTGTCCCTCCTTTGGTGTACAACGATCTATTGTGCGTGAATCAGAAAGCATATTCTGAGAACAACATGTGCAGTAAAAAAATTGATTTTTTCTGTGAGTACAAAATATAATAAAATTTTCAAGTGAAACTAATATTATTTAATTATTTGCGGAGTTTTTTCTTAGACCTATCATCTACTCCCTCTGTTCCTAAATATAAATCCTTTTAGAGATTCCATTAAGGGACTACATGTGGAGCAAAATGAGAGAATCTACACTCTAAAATATGTCTATATCCATCCGTATATAGTTTGTATTGAAATCTATAAAAAGACTTATAATTAGAAATGAAGGGAAAACGATATTAAAAATGCATATTAATATGAAAATTTTAGTCAAAATTAATCATATCATTGAGAAAAATGTACGAATGAGGACATATGGTAGTACATATAAACTCTAGCCGCACAAAAGCGCGGGTCACTCTCCTAATTTCAAGTATGCTTATAGCTTAAAACTAGGACCTATGCAGTAAAAGTACAATTTAGAAGTCCATGATTTCCAGTTTGAGCAATCGAACCATCAAAATAAACCATTTGAATAAAGTAGAAAGCACATCACAAATTAACCACAACCTCATACGCAGCTCAACTATTGTAAATGAGATGTATGTATATGTTTGTACAGTTAGAAAGCATGATATAACTTCTGGAGGAAAAGAAATAATCCCAGAAACAGGTATTTGAACCTTCTCAACTGCCCAACGAGCGTTGTACCACATAAAACAACATCCGATCTAATCCTACATCTGGTGAACTCAAGTTGTCTAGCCGGGCGACCCACATGCTTTCTTTGCTCCCGTCTCTAACATGAGCCACCCCTGACAGTCAAGGAGTTTGCGCTTCTTTAAGGGGGATTCGGTCCACAGATCATCATCGAGCAGTCTTGTGTTGTAGACCCTTGTCTTGAAGTTTTGCTTGCCAGCACTGGATAGTGAATCATCGGCGTCGATCTCAATGGAGATCTAGTGTCTCTGCGACCTTGCACAAACTTTTGTTGCGGCTCGCGACAGTGATGGGCTGGCAACTAACCTCTGTCATTTCTTGACGAACAGAGCCATGATACGTCTTCAACGAATCTATAATTTTTTAATGTTTCATGCTATTATATTATTGATCTTCGATGTTTTATATACACTTTCAAGCAACAATATATCATTTTTGGGACTAACCTATTAACTTAGCACCCAGTGTCAGTTACTGTTTTTCGTTTGTTTTTGGTTTTGCAGAATTTCAGTACCAAACGAAGTCCAAATGCCACGGAATTTTTTGGTGATTTTTTCTGGACATAAGAGACCCTGGAAGCCTTGGGAGGGGATGAGAAGATGAAGCAGTGGCCCACAAGGTACCAGCGCACGCCCTGGTGGCTTGTGGGGCCCATGTGGATCCGTTTGCTGGTGATCGACTCCCTGATGGACATACGTAGTAGATTTGGAGATGCCACTGGACTGCGCATAAACACTTCCAAGTCGATGGTGACGCCGATCCAATGCGGCGACATCGACCTATGCGCGGTGCTGCAATCTTTCGGAGGGCCAGTAGCCAATTTCCCCATTAAATATCTTGGGCTACCTCTAACAGCTGGCAGGCCCCGGTTGGTTCACCTGTAGTTTCTACTGGATCGCTGATGACCCACAAGTGTAGGGGATCAATGTAGCTCTTTTCGATAAGTAAGAGTGTCGAACCCAACGAGGAGCCGAAGGAACTGACAAGTGTTTCTCAATAAGGTAGTGTCTGCAAGTGCTGAAATGGTAACTAACAGAGTAGTTTGGTAGCAAGATAATTTTGTAACGAGCAAGTAACGATAATAGTAGCAAGTATGCAGCAAGATAGCCCAATCCTTTTGAGGCAAAGGACAGGCCAAGACGGTCTCTTAAAATAAGCAAAGCGTTCTTGAGAGTACACGGGATTTTATGTAGTCACTTTCATCATGTTGGTTTAATTCGTGTTCGCTATTTTGATAATTTGATATGTGGGTGGATCGGTAGTTAGGTGATGTTCTTACTTGAACAAACCTACTACTTATGATTAACCCTCCCGCAAGCATCCGCAACTACGAGAAAAGTATTAAGAATAAATTCTAACCATAGCATTAAACATTTGGATCCAATCGGCCCCTTACGGAATAGTGCATAAACTGGGGTTTAAGCTTCTGTTACTCTCACAACCCACCATCTAATTACTACTCCACAATGCATTCCCTTAGGCCCAAATATGGTGAAGTGTCATGTAGTCGACGTTCACATGACACCACTAAGAGAATCACAACGTACTTATTATCAAAATATCGAACACATATCAAATTCACATGATTACTTGCAACATGATTTCACCCGTGACCTCAAGAACAAAGGTAACTACTCACAAGTGATGAACATGCTCAAGATCAGAGAGGTAATAAATAGCATAATGGATCTGAACATATAATCTTCCACCAAATAAACCATATAGTAATCAACTACAAGATGCAAGCAACACTACTAGTCACTCACAAGCAACAATCTATAGTTCCGGTAACAAGATTGATCACAAGAGATGAACTAGGGTTTGAGATGAGATGGTGCTGGTGAAGATGTTGATGAAGATAGCCCTCCCCAAGATGGGAGAGTTGTTGGTGATGATGATGACGATGATTTCCCCCTCCGGGAGGGAAGTTCCCTCGACCGAGATTCAATAAACCATTCACCTTGGGTGTATGACCATAGATGGTTTTATTCATGTAAACAGAATCACAATTATTCTCTGACTTAAATGAATAATCGTATTGCAATAAACATGATCCAATCTTGTTCATGCTCAACGCAAACACCAAATAACATTTATTTAGGTTTAACACTAATCTCAAAAGTATAGGGAGTGTGCGATGATGATCATATCAGTATTGGAACTACTTGCAACACACATCGTCACCTCACCCTTAACTAGTCTTTGTTTATTCTGCAACTCCTGTTTCGAGTTACTAATCTTAGCAACCGAACAAGTATCAAATACCCAGGGGCTACTACCAGCACTAATAAGGTCCACATCAATAACATGTATATCAAATATACCGTTGTTCACTTTGCCATCCTTCTTATCCGCCAAATATTTGGGGTAGTTCAGCTTCCAGTGACCATTTCCTTTGCAGTAGAAGCACTCAGTTTCAGGCTTGGGTCTATCTTTGGGCTTCTTCACGGTAATGACAACTTGCTTGCCGTTCTTCTTGAGGTTCCCTTTCTTTCCCTTGCCCTTTTTCTTGAAACTAGTGGCCTTGTTTAACCATCAACACTTGATGCTCTTTCTTGATTTCTACCTTGGCTGATTTCAGCATCGCGAAGAGCTCGGGAATCGTGTTCTTCATCCCTTGCATATTATAGTTCATCACGAAGTTCTAGTATCTTGGTGATAGTGACTAGATAACTCTGTCAATCACTATCTTATCTGGAAGATTAACTCCCACTTGATTCAAGTGATTGTAGTACCCAGACATTCTGAGCACATGCTCACTAGCTGAGCTATTCTCCTCCATCTTGTAGGCAAAGTATTTGTCAGAGGTCTCATACCTCTCGACATGGGCATGAATCTGAAATACCAATTTTAGCTCATGGAACATCTCATATTCTCCGTGGCGTTCAAAACGTTTTTGAAGTCCCGGTTCTAAGCCATAAAGCATGGTGCACTAAATTATTAAGTAGACATCATATTGAGCTTTACCAAATGTTCATAACATTTGCATCTTCTCCTGCAATAGGTCTGTCACCTAGTGGTGCATCAATGACATAATACTTCAGTGCAGCAATGAGGATAATCCTTAGATCACGGACCTATTCCGCATCATTGCTACTAACATCTTTCAACATAGTTTTCTCTAGGAACATATAAAAAACATAGGGGGGCTACAACGCGAGCTATTGATCTACAACATAATTTGCAAATACTATCAGGCTAAGTTCACGATAAATTAAAGTTTAGCTAATCATATTACTAAAGAACTCCCACTTACATTGACATCCCTCAAGTCATCTAAATGATCACATGATCCAAATCAACTAAACCATGTCTGATCATCACGTGAGATGGAGTAGTTTTCAATGGTGAACATCTTATGTTGATCATATCTACTATATGATTCACGCTCGACCTTTCGGTCTCCAGTGTTCCGAGGCCATGTCTGTACATGCTAGGCTCGTCAAGTTTAACCCGAGTATTCTGCATGCGCAAAACTGTCTTACACCCATTGTATGTGAACGTAGAGCTTATCACACCCGATCATCATGTGGTGTCTTGGCACGACGAACTATCGCAATGGTGCATACTCAGGGAGAACACTTGTACCTTGAAATTTTGTAAGGGATCATCTTATAATGCTACCGTCGTACTAAGCAAAATAAGATGCATAAAAAAGATAAACATCACATGCACTCAAAAATATGTGATTTTGAACTCCATCTCCAAAGCATCATCATGATCTCCATCGTCACCGGCTTGACACCATGATCTTCATCATAGCGTCGTGGTCGTCTCGCCAACTATTGCTTCTACTACTATCGCTAACTCATAGTGATAAAGTAAAGCAATTACACGGCGTTCGCAATTCATATGATAAAGAGGCTCCTGTCGGTTGCCGATTATTTACAAAACATGATAATCTCATACAATAATGTATAACTCATCACGTCTTGACCATATCACATCACAACATGACCTGCAAAAATAAGTTAGACATCCTCTACTTTGTTGTTCCAAGTTTTAGGTGGCTGCTACGGGCTTCTAGCAAGAACCATTCTTACCTACGCATCAAAACCACAACGATTTTTCGTCAAGTGTGCTGTTTTAACCTTCAACAAGGTCCGGCCGTAGTCAAACTCGATTCAACTAAAGTTGGAGAAACAGACACCCGCCAGCCACCTGTGTGGACACACGTCGGTAGAACCAGCCTCATGAACGCGGTCATGTAATGTCCGTCCGGGCCGCTTCATACAACAATACCGCCGAATCAAAGTAAGATGTTGGTGGTAAGCAGTATGACCATTATTGCCCATAACTCTTTGTGTTCTACTCGTGCAAATCATCTACGCATAGACCTGGCTCATGATGCCACTGTTGGGGAACGTAGTATTTCAAAGAAATTCCTACGATCACGCAAGATCTATCTAGGAGAAGCATCGCAATGAGCGGGGAGAGTGTGTCTATGTACCCTTGTAGACCAAAAGCGGAAGCGTTTAGTAAGGCGGTTGATGTAGTTGAATGTCTTCACGATCCAACCGATCCAAGTACCGAACGCACGGCACCTTTGTGTTCAGCACACGCTCAACATGATGACGTCCCGCGAGCTATTGATCCAGCAGATGCTTGAGGGAGAGTTCCGTCAGCACGACGACGTGTGACGGTGTTGATGATGTGATCCGCGCAGGGCTTCGCCTAAGCACTACGACAATATGACCGAGGTGTTAAGCTATGGAGGAGGGCACCGCACACGGCTAAGAGATGAACTTGTGTGTCCTGGGGTGCCCCCTTCCCCACGTATATAAAGAAGGGAGGAGGAGGCCGGCCGGCCCTAGGGAGCGCGCCTAGTGGGGAGTCCAACTAGGATTCCCAATCCTAGTTGGACTCCCTTTCCTATTCCAATGGGGAGAACGAGGGAAGAAGAGGAAGAGGGAAAGGAAAGAGGGGGCCGCGCCCCCTCCCCCTAGTCCACCTTGTGGCCTGCCCTCTCCTACTCCCTTATGGACCATTAAGGCCCATAACTTCCCCGGAGGTTCCGATAACCCTTCCGGTACTCTGATAGTTATCCGGTACCCCTCGGAACTCATCCGGTGTCCGAATAACATCGTCCAATATATCATTATGTATGTCTCGACCATTTGGAGACTCCTCGTCATGTCCGTGATCTCATCCGGGACTCCGAACAAACTTCGGTCATAAAAAACACATAACTCATAATACAAATCGTTATCGAACGTTAAGCGTGCGAACCCTACGGGTTTGAGAACTATGTAGACATAACCAATAGCGGAACCTGGATGCTCATATTGGCTCCTACATATTCTACGAAGATCTTTATCGGTCAAACCGCATAACAACATATGTTGTTCCCTTTGTCGTCGGTATGTTACTTGCCCGAGATTCGATCGTCGGTATCATCATACCTAGTTCAATCTCGTTACCGGCAAGTCTCTTTACTCGTTCCGTAATACATCATCTCGTGACTAACTCATTAGTCATTTGCTTGCAAGGCTTGTTATGATGTGTATTACCGAGAGGGCCCAGAGGTACCTCTGATGGGCCTCGAACCCCTCGTTGGTTACCCCAAGTGGAAGGTGTAAGATGCAGTAAGTAGAAGTGTTTTCCCCTAGCAAAGATGCCAAGGATCGATTCCCCAGAGACTCCTAGGTTCAACAAGTAGGTGTCAATTGCTACGGCGCCAGATTAGTAGCAACCAACATGGACTTGCACACAGATACAAATAACTTTGCTCCCAACGAGTACAGAGAGGTTGTCAATCCCTCTGGCCTTGTAGTTCACAAAGGGTTAAAAGCAATGATAGTAGTGATAGATAGTTTTTGCAATAGTAAATAATAACGGGAAATAAATAGTGGATGTGATCAATGATGGTAATATGGACCGGAGTCTCATGATGTTCACTAGTGATGTCTCTCTCCCAAAAGATGATAAAACAACTATGTGAGGTAAACAAATTACAACTGGGCAATTGACAGGACCACGAACACAAACCAATGCTGACTACATTGCAAGAAAGGTTGAGTTCAAAGCATGGGCGGTACGCCAAAGTAAGTAGACCGAAATCCATCAATATCTACTACTAATCATCCACCTTGAGATATCTATCCAGAACATCTCGCTGGTATTAAGTTGCGAGTCCCACCCCTAGTGTAAACTCAATGCAACAGACAACTGCATTAAAAGAACTTTGCGTAAAGTAAACAATCCTTGCACCCGCGGGCACAAGCACCGTTGTTTTCCCCCTTGTGGCAACAGCACATCCCCTAGACTCATGTTTCTGTCACTCAAGCTAGTCATCGAGGGGCATGAACCCACAATCAAGCATAACGTTCCCTCTTGGAGTCACTACCTACTACTCGGCCAAAGCAATAAGTAACAACGGAGAACATGCAAGAATTACTTATGAACTAAAATATAAAAGAGGTGAACCAAATATATTACTCAAGATCAATCTGAACATAATCTCATAATCCATCGGATCCCAGCAAACTCAACATAGCAACAGCATAAGGATTACATAGGTGCCTCGATCTTGTAGGGCAGCTCACGAGGACTAATTAGTGAAGCACAAGAACGGGAGGATAACATCACATAGCTACTGGTCATGGACTCATGGTCCAAGGGAGACTACTCACGAGTCATCCGGGAGGCGTCCATGGTGGTGGAGAAGCTCCCGGTGGTGATCCTCCCCTCCGGCAGGGTGTCGGGAAGAGTTCTCCTGGTGCTCCCTATCTTGGAAGCGGCGGCGGCGGTGGAACAGAGATGGGATCACGAAAAGAGTTCCTTTTCTGAGGGTTTCAGAGGTCCCTCTAAATATATGCCAAAGGGGGCACCGGACGGGCTTCGGGGGGCCCAGGCGCCCCCCCGGCGCGGCCCAGGGGGGGGGGCGCCGCCAGGGCGCCTGGAGCCCTGGTGGCCCCCCCAGGCTGCCCTTCGGACGTAGTGTTGTTTCCGGATCGCTGATTTTTTATATAATTTTTCTGGATTTTTCTGGGCAGTTCTCGAAACGTGAAAACCTGAAATACAAAAACAGCCGAAAACAGAAACTGGCACTGGGGTGCACTGGATTAGTAAGTTAGTCCAAATATGATCAAAAGTGTATGGAAGTGTATGAATATCCTAGCAATATCACCCAAAAGTGGCATGGAGCAAGCAGAAATTATAGATACGTTTTGGACGTATCAACATCCCCAAGCTTAATTCCTGCTCGTCCTCGAGTAGGTAAATGATAACAAGAATAATTTCTGTGGTGACATGCTATTAACCATATAGGACTTTCTCATAGTCATATGACAAAAGCTTACCGAGACAATGATTCTATAGTAATTAAGTTGCCTCAAGAGAAAATCACAAATGACTAAAAGTTTTACAATATGGAACTGAAACATCAAAAAGATTTGCAATGAACATGATGTGCAAATATGATAAAGTGATATCTAGCTTGCCCCCTTCAGTGATGCAAAACATAAATGCAAGGGCACCTTCAAGGTTTAAGTGATGACTAGATACAATCATTTCAGAATAAACGATATCACAGTCATGCAAAAGACAATGCTACTTTGGGACAATGCACATTACACTCAGAATGACAATCATGCTCTTAGTAGTTGGTGCTTTAACATAAAAGTAAAAGAATGGTTATGTGCTAGAGCTTTTTATTTTCAAAACATGGAAGCAATTGTGTCAACGGTAGTAGTACTTCATATGTGTCATGCATAAAACATCCTATAAGTTGCAAGCCTCATGCATCGAATACCAATAGTGCTCGCTCCTTGTCCTAATTAGCTCGGATCCCCATGGGTTATCATTGCATTACATATGTTTTAACCAAGTGTCACAAAGGGGTACCTCTATGCCACCAGTACAAAGGTCCAAGGAGATAGATCGCATTTGATTTCTCGTTTTTGATAGATCTCAACTTGAGGACATCCATACCGGGACAACATAGAAAATAGATGATGGACTCCTCTTTAATGCATAAGCATATTCTCATGAGAGATTGAGGATTAAGGTCCAAGCTAAAACTTCCACCATGATGCATGGCTTTGGTTGGCGGCCCAATGTTCTTCTCTAACAATATGCATATTAATTCAACCCACGGTAAATCACCCTTACTTCAGACAAGACGAACATGCATAGCAACTCACATGATATTCAACAAAAGTGTGACAGTTGATGGCGTCCCCAGAAACATGGTTACCACTCAGCAAGCAACTTATAAGAAATAAGATACATAAGCAACATATTCTTTACCACAATAGTTTTTAGGCTACTTTCCCATGAGCTATGTATTGCATGGTTAGTTTGCTTAGTGCAGGTGGAGGTTAGCAAAAGACTGGGAGCGACCAACTAAGAGAGCAATGACGGTCATAATCATGCAGAGCGACAAAGCAATATTGAATCAGGCATGGTAGTTATATCGCTACTCAGAAATAAAAGACCATCAAGGCTTGACAGACTTTCTTTACAGTCTTGAATATGCGTGAGCATACGCCAAGTCAATCAAAATAAATTCTCGAAGGAAGACATTACTAAACCATACCACATCATAGGCAAACAAATCAAGTTGGTACTCCAATAACACATTGGGAACCCCCCCAGCTATTTGAGATTAACCATAAGAAAACCTGAACTACTAAGCACCATCATGAAAGTAGCATCTTTATCATAGACACATTAACCCATGCAACGGAAGCAAACTCTCTTAATAAGGTGAGCATGGTAATTAAAGAGAGTTCAAGCAACCAACTAAATAAAAGCTCTTGAAAAGATAAGCATGAATACTAAGAGCAGAGTATGATAGTAGCTATTAAAAGACAAAGAACACACACAGCATAGATAGACATGAAAATTCTATGTTATGTTCTAGGTAGAAGTGGAGCGTGTTTCTCTCCCACATAAAGGAATGCTGGGCTCCGACTCGTTATGAAAAACTAAAAAGAAAACTAAAAGCAAGACGCTCCAAGCATAGCACATAACACATGAAGTGATAAAAATATAGCGAAACGAAAGACGAACTGATAATGTTGATGGAGAAGGGGATGCACGGGGGCATCCCCAAGCTTAGACGCTTGAGTCTCCTTGAATATTTCTTGGGGGTGCACAGGGGCATCCCCAAGCTTGAGCGCTTGACACTCCTGAATCTTTTTATCATCTTCCCTCGCACACTTGAAAACTCCCTTCATACACAACTCATCATAATCTGATTAGCGAGGTTAGTACCCTTAATAAAATAATTATACCTTGCTGGAAATAAGGATATTCTTGAAGTTCTACTGTTTCTCAAGATTGCCAAAAGGTTTTTGCAAAGAAAAAGCAAGTTCTTAATTTGCAAAGTGAAGGTAAGGCAAAACATGACAGAATCTGTGAAAAACAGAACAGCAGGCAGTAATTGATCTGTTCGGGATACTTCTGCAACTCAAATAAAAAAACTCAGAACTGACGCACGAAAGACAATTATATAGAGAACGCTGTCGAAAAAATTCAGACCAAAAAGATGATCTGGTGATTTTATACGAATTTTTCTATCCAAGGACAGAATCTGTTTCCTGGACAGCACCTCACAACTTTTGAACTTTCTAGCAATCGGAGGCTATACTTGGCACAAATATGAAAAGCAAAGATACAATGATGATGCTACAGCAGTAAACAACATCAAGACACAACAAAAGCAAAATTTTTATTCATGTGGGCTGCCTCCCAAAAGCGCTTTCTTTTATGCCTTTAAGCTAGGCATAATGCATAGATCAAGTTTTATCAAGAGTAAAAGAATAGCTAGCCCGTACAAAGGACTCAAAAGGTAACTTGATCTTCTTTCGAGGGAAGTGTTCCATCCCTTTCTTGAGAGGAAACTGAAATTTTATATTACCCTCTTTCATGTCAATGACAGCACCAACGGTGCGCAAAAAGGGACGTCCCAAAATAATTGGACATGAAGGATCACATTCAATATCCATAATAGTAAAATCAACGGGCACATAATTATCATTGACAACAATAAAAACATCATCGATCCTCCCCAAAGGTTTCTTTATGGAAGAATCAACGAGACGAACACCAAAAGAACAAGAATCATAAGGTTTCAATTTAAGCATATCATATATCCTTTTGGGCATAACAGAGGTACTAGCACCAACATCACATAATGCATAACAAGAGAAGTCATTCAAATTAATTTTTATCATAGGATCCCAACCATCTTCTAGCTTTCTAGGTATGGAGGCTTCTACTCTAAGTTTCTCCTCCCTAGCTTTGATGAGAGCATTAGTGATATGCTCTGTGAAGGCAAGGTTAAGCGTGCTAGTGCGGGGATCTCTAGACATCTTGTGAAGGAAATCAATAACTTCGGTAAGAATGCAATTATCAAAATCAAGGTCACGAGCATCAAGTAAAGTAGTAGTGGTGTCCTTAAGGTTCACTTGGTTGGTAGTTTCTATAGTTATAGCATCACCATTAATAGGTCCATTGGGACCAGGAGTACATTGGGTGCTAAGAGTGTGAGCATCCTCAATAACTTGGATAGTAGCAACAGTGTGGTGGGTAGGAAGGCTCTTAATTCTTTCCTCTTCCTCCCTTTCTCTAGCCCATCTTTCTTTAAGCTTAGCCATCATCCTAATGTTTTCATTAATTTGCACTTGAGTAGCATTAATAGGGATGACTTCCCTCTCTTTAAGAGGAGAAGTTTCAATTTTTAGCAATTTTACCTCATTGGCTAAGTGGTCTACCTTAAAAGAAAGATCATCTAGTTTATGTAGTTTCTCTTCTACATTCTTATTAAAGGCTTTTTGGGTAGTGATGAAATCTCTAAGCATGGTCTCTAGTTCAGTAGTGGAGTTCTTGGTACTAGGATAAGCATTGTCGTTCCCATAAGAGTTAGAGGGGAACGGTCTAGGATTGCTACCAAAGTTACTCCTATAAGCATTGTTGTTAAAATTGTTTCTAGAGATAAAGTTCACATCTACTTGTTCTTGAGCAATCAAAGAATTTAAAGGAACATCACGAGGATCAACAGTAGATTGCTTCGAAATTAGAGACATGATCAAGTCAACTTTTTCATTGAGGGAGGAAATCTCCTCGACAGAGTTTACCTTCCTACCTGTTGGAGCGCGTTCGGTGTGCCATTGGGAATAGTTAGTCATCATCTCATCGAGAAGCTTTGTGGCAGCACCAAGTGTAGTTGACATAAAAGTACCTCCCGCGGCCGAATCTAACAAGTTCCGCGAGGTAAAGTTCAAGCCTGCATAAAAAGTTTGGATAACCATCCAAGTAGTCAAACCGTGAGTAGGGCAGTTCTTGATAAGAGACTTCATACGTTCCCAAGCTTGGGCAACGTGTTCATTATCCAATTGTTTAAAATTCATTATGTTACTTCTAAGTTGGATAATTTTAGCAGGTGGATAGTATTTTCCGATAAAAGCATCTTTGCACTTGTCCCAAGAATCTATGCTATTTCTAGGCAAAGACTGAATCCAAATTTTAGCTCCTCCTCTCAAGGAGAAAAGAAAAAGCTTAAGCTTAACAATATTACCATCTATTTCGTGGTACTTTTGCATATCACAAAGTTCAACAAAGTTGTTCAAGTGTAAAGCAGCATCATCTCCAGCACCGGAGAATTGTTCTCTCATAACTAAGTTCAGTAAAGCAGGTTTAATTTCAAATGAAGGTGCTGAAGTGGCAGGTGTAGTGATAGGTGTGCTGATAAAGTCATCGTTGTTGTGACTAGTGAAGTCACACAACTTGGTTTTCTCGGTGGAACCCATAATAGCAAGCAAGCAAGATAACTATTTTTGTGATTTTCGATAAAAGGAACTAAAGCAAAAATGAAAGGTAAACTAACAAGACTAAAAAGCAAAGGTAAAAGATAGCATGCAACTCCCCTATCCTGAAGAGTGGAGTCCCCGGCAACGGCGCCAGAAAATACTCCTTGATGGGCCTCGAACCCCTCGTTGGTTACCCCAAGTGGAAGGTGTAAGATGTAGTAAGTAGAAGTGTTTTCCCCTAGCAAAGATGCCAAGGATCGATTCCCCAGAGACTCCTAGGTTCAACAAGTAGGTGTCAATTGCTACGACGCCAGATTAGTAGCAACCAACGTGGACCTGCAAACAGATACAAATAACTTTGCTCCCAACGAGTACAGAGAGGTTGTCAATCCCTCCGGCCTTGTAGTTCACAAAGGGTTAAAAGCAATGATAGTAGTGATAGATAGTTTTTGCAATAGTAAATAATAACGGGAAATAAATAGTGGATGTGATCAATGATGGTAATATGGACCGGAGTCTCATGATGTTCACTAGTGATGTCTCTCTCCCAAAAGACGATAAAACAGCTATGTGAGGTAAACAAATTACAGCTGGGCAATTGACAGGACCACGAACGCAAACCAATGCTGACTACATTGCAAGAAAGGTTGAGGTTCAAAGCATGGGCGGTACGCCAAAGTAAGTAGACCGAAATCCATCAATATCTACTACTAATCATCCACCTTGAGATATCTATCCAGACCATCTCGCTGGTATTAAGTTGCGAGTCCCACCCCTAGTGTAAACTCAATGCAACAGACAACTGCATTAAAAGAACTTTGCGTAAAGTAAACAATCCTTGCACCCGCGGGCACAAGCACCGTTGTTTTCCCCCTTGTGGCAACAGCACATCCCCTAGACTCATGTTTCTGTCACTCAAGCTAGTCATCGAGGGGCATGAACCCACAATCAAGCATAACGTTCCCTCTTGGAGTCACTACCTACTACTCGGCCAAAGCAATAAGTAACAACGGAGAACATGCAAGAATTACTTATGAACTAAAATATAAAAGAGGTGAACCAAATATATTACTCAAGATCAATCTGAACATAATCTCATAATCCATCGGATCCCAGCAAACTCAACATAGCAACAGCATAAGGATTACATAGGTGCCTCGATCTTGTAGGGCAGCTCACGAGGACTAATTAGTGAAGCACAAGAACGGGAGGATAACATCACATAGCTACTGGTCATGGACTCATGGTCCAAGGGAGACTACTCACGAGTCATCCGGGAGGCGTCCATGGTGGTGGAGAAGCTCCCGATGGTGATCCTCCCCTCCGGCAGGGTGTCGGGAAGAGTTCTCCTGGTGCTCCCTATCTTGGAAGCGGCGGCGGCGGTGGAACAGAGATGGGATCACGAAAAGAGTTCCTTTTCTGAGGGTTTCAGAGGTCCCTCTAAATATATGCCAAAGGGGGCACCGGACGGGCTTCGGGGGGCCCAGGCGCCCCCCCCCCCCGGCGTGGCCCAGGGGGGGGGGGGCGCCGCCAGGGCGCCTGGAGCCCTGGTGCCCCCCCCAGGCTGCCCTTCGGACGCAGTGTTGTTTCCGGATCGTTGATTTTTTATATAATTTTTCTGGATTTTTCTGGGCAGTTCTCGAAACGTGAAAACCTGAAATACAAAAACAGCCGAAAATAGAAACTGGCACTGGGGTGCACTGGATTAGTAAGTTAGTCCAAATATGATCAAAAGTGTATGGAAGTGTATGAATATCCTAGCAATATCACCCAAAAGTGGCATGGAGCAAGCAGAAATTATAGATACGTTTTGGACGTATCAACCTCTCCGACACTTGGAGTGACAAATCCTATTCTTGATCTATGCCAACTCAACAAACACCTTTGGAGACACCTGTAGAGCATCTTTGTAATCACCCAGATACGTTGTGACGTTTGATAGCACACAAGGTGTTCCTCCGGTATTCGGGAGTTGCATAATCTCATAGTCAGAGTAACATGTATAAGTCATGAAGAAAGCTATAGCAATAAAACTAAGCGATCATTGTGCTAAGCTAATGGATGAGTCTTGTCCATCACATCATTCTCCTAATGATGTGGTCACGTTCATCAAATGGCAACACATGTATATGGTTAGGAAACTTAACCATCATTGGCTAACGAGCTAGTCTAGTAGAGGCTTACTAGGGACACGATGTTTTGTCTATGTATCCACACATGTATCAAGTTTCCGATTAATACAATTCTAACATGAGTAATAAACATTTATCATGATATAAGAAAATATAAAATAATAACTTTATTATTGCCTCTAGGGCATATTTCCTCCACATTCCGAGTGAAACGGATAACGGTCACAGATGAGCCGTGACCTTCTTCTCCCTTGTGCACTGCGTCTACAATTTGCCTTGAGTCTAGGAGGAAAGAAAAAATTGAACCGAAGTTTGAGCGGTAATGGGAAACGATTTTGGCATCAATTTGAGTAAAAAATAAGGAAGTCCAACCAAAAAGGGAAGAAACCTTTGTGTTTCTCGGGCCGAAAGGAAATAAAAAAGAACATCAGTTCAAACAAAATAAAATAAATGGTTAGGCATGTGTCCAAGCGTCAAGAAAATAAATACCCATGGACATTTGTTTTCATAAAAGCGAAGGAAAGGGAAAAAAGGACTTAGGTCACTTCACAATTTTGGCTCCCAAAAGAAAATACGATTCAGCAAAAGTGTAAGCGGTTGGGGAAAACCGATTTGGCATCAATTTGAGTGAAAAATAAGAAATTTATTTTCTCAAAATAAGACATTTATTTTATTGTTCGTACGGTGCACGAGCAAAAGCGGGGTGCTCCCTCGTTCACCGCATCAACGGTTTGCCATCAGTCAGAAAGGTATGAAAAAGTATGATTAGGCGTGAGTCCAAGCGGAAAGAAAAACAGTCTGGTATCATTCCGAGTGAAAGGGATAAAGGTCACAGATGAGCTGTGACCTTCTTCTCCCTCGTTCACCGCATCAACGATTTGCCTTGAGTCTAGGATGAAAGAAAAAAAAATTGAACCAAATATGAGCGGTAAGGGGAAACTATTTGGCATTAATTTGAGTAAAAAATAAGGAAGTCCAATCAAAAAGGGAAGAAACCTTTGTGTTTCTCGGGCCGAAAGGAAATAAAAAAGAACATCAGTTCGAACAAAATAAAATAAATGGTTAGGCATGTGTCCAAGCGTCAAGAAAATAAATACACATGGACATTTATTTTCTTAAAAGAGAAAAGGAAAGGAAAAGAAAAGACTAACGTCACTTCACAATTTTGGCTCCCAAAAGAAAATATGATTCAGCAAAAGTCTAAGCGGTTGGGAAATCCAATTTGGCATCAATTTGAGTGAAAAATAAGACATTTATTTTCTCAAAATAAGACATTTATTTTATTGTTGCTACGGTGCACGAGCAGAAGCAGGGTGCTCCCTCGTTCACCGCATCAACGATTTGCCATCAGTTCGAAAGGCATGAAAAAGAATGATTAGGCGTGAGTCCAAACGGAAAGAAAAACAGTCTGGTATCATTCCGAGTGAAAGGGATGAAGGTCACAGATGAGTTGTGGCCTTCTTCTCCCTCGTGCACTGCATCAACAATTTGCCTTGAGTGTAGGAGGAAAGAAAAAAATGAACCGAAGTTTGAGCGGTAAGGGAAAACGATTTGGCATCAATTTGAGTAAAAAATAAGGAAGTCCAACCAAAAAGGGAAGAAACCTTTATGTTTCTCCGGCCGAAAGGAAATAAAAAGAACAT
>LR738710.1:905413460-905424041 GCA_902687465.1 Secale cereale | reverse complement strand
CTGGCCCCTCGCCGGTTAGTTCATCCCCAATCTATTCATCCAAAGCATGTCATGCCTTTCAACATAGTCATATATCCCGTTAATATGTCTTTTCAACATCCAGGGAACAGGTGGATCTACCGTTGGCGGTGGTCTTCGCAGCACTCCGGAGACACGGAGCCCGACCACTCCGATCCACGGAGGCGGAGGCGGAGGTGGAGGTGGAGGCTTCGGCGGTCTTGGTGGTGGCTCTGCCGCTAGCAGTGACGACCTGGGCTTCGGCGGTCTTGGCGGTGACGACCTCCGTGGTGCTCGATGATCCTTGTGTGTGGTGATGATACTTGATAGGACTTGTGTGTGGTGATGATCATTTAGATGACTTGTGTGCTTCTCTATATGCTTATGTTTATGTTGGTTGTGATGATGATCTTTTAGAGATTTGTGTGTGATGGATGATGCTTAATTATGCTGTTGTTTATATCTTTATTCTGTTATATATGTCTATTCTATCATATATATGTGCTGTGTATTGAATTGGATTCATTTGAAACAAAACAGAAAAAAAAAGCAGAAGAAAGCTATGCCGACGGCAAGGCCGTCGGCATAGGGATACTATGAGCTCCCAGTAGCTGACACGTGGCAGCTATGCCGACGGCCTGACCGTCGGCACACAATTTGTACTAAGCCGACGGCCGGGCCGTCGGCATACCTGCCACGCGTCAGACACTGGGAGCTGCGTATGAATGAGTAAGCCGACGAAGTGGCCGTCGGCTTATAATTCAATATATGCCGACGGCCGGGCCGTCGGCATAGGCCTGATCCACGACCAACGACAGGCAGCCACGTGGCATGCCTATGCCGACGACGACCGTCGGCATAGCCATTGTCCGCGAGCAACGCCAGGCAGCCACGTGGCAGCCCTATGCCGACGGTCGCCGTCGGCATAGCCCTGGTCCACGAGCAACGCCAGGGAGCCACGTGGCAGCCCTTTGCCGACGGCTTGCCGTCGGCATAGCCCTGGTCCACGAGCAACGCCAGGCAGCCACGTGGCAGCCCTATGCCGACGGCAAGCCGTCGGCATAGCCGTATGCCACGTGGCGGCCCGTCGCTGGGCGAACTTAACGGCTGTGGGCGCCGTTAGGCACGGGCTTTGCCGACGGCCGTTGCCGTCGGCATTGATGTACGGACGCCGTCGGCATAGCATATATGCCGACGGCTTTTCTATGCCGACGGCCATCCGGGCTATGCCGACGTATATGTTGCCGACGGCCCTATGCCGACGAGGGCCGTCGGCATACGTCTGTCCCGACGGGACTCAGGGCTATGCCGACGGCCCTGGCCGTCGGCATAGGGGGCGATTCTGGTAGTGATGCTGGCTTCAAGATTGGGTGGAGCCAGCTTTCGGAGAACTGATAATACGGCGGCTTCGACAGGGCAAAGGATCGATTGGTGACCACCATGGCCTATAGCGCGCGGACTGAGAAGTTCTGGCGATTGGTGAACCATGAACAGACGAGGAGACGCAGCGGCGGCGGATCGAGTCGTCGTCGACACGCACGATAGAGGATGCAGGGTAGGGGGCATCGAGATAACATCAGCATGGGCTTGATGAAGCCGCGAAGGCCCATTTCCATCCATCATGCAAGACCATAGGCCTGCGGCCTAGCTATGGGCCGTGGTGAAGTGCTACGAAAATCCGGGGCCCCTCGGAGCTGGGGGCCCTGTGCGGCCGCACAGGCTGCACGCCCCTGGGCCCGGGCCTGCATATACTTTACACTAGAATGCGAAGCCCGTCTTGAAGCTCATATCCGAGACACATTATCTGCGTTGCTCCCTCTGTCCCATTAATGTAAGATGTTTTTTGACACTAGGGTGGGATGAAGGGAGTAGTGTTCATATTCACACGACTTTTATTCAAATATTACATATTATAGATCAGATAGTGATTTATCTTGTGCTGCGCCCAAGCTTTTGCAATTTGCTATCTCCGCCACCGTCAAGAACTACAAAAATATATTTGTCAAAATAGAAATCCAGGTTACAGAGCGTCAAGGGCGTCCCAATTCTCATCGATAGCTCGTCTGCTTGGGACAGACGGAAGCTACTCAAGTTTGTGGGATGCCATCTAGTGCCCGAGCCCGTGGTACACCTGAAGCCGCATCCCATGCCAACTCGTCCTCGTAGCCTGACACTGAAGGTGGGAATATGGCGTGCCGGTCTTGGCGACCAGGTCCTCACCTACTACCCGCAGTGTGCCCGTGTAGCTCTGGCACCATGGCAGCCTGCACGAGTGACGATGACGGGCGGAAATCCTTCCTAGGTACTCCCTCCGTTCCAAAATAGATGACCCAATTTTGTAATGAAGTTGGTACAAAGTTGAGTTATCTATTTTGGAACGGAGGGAGTACCAGGCAGATCTGAATTCTCGACTGGGCAACCAACCCAACCATGTTTGAATTGCCCACACAAAAAATGTGTTTTTCAATCAATTCGTGAGAACTGCTGACAAGCACTCAGAGTCAGAGCATCATTTTGTGAATACTGAAATTTTAATCCAAATAAGTATTCTGTCGCAAACAATGTTTGAGGATAAGTGTCAAAATCAACATTCATAGAATTGAGTGTCTTACTTGTGTTTCATAGACACTTCCGTATACATTTAAATACTAGTGAATTTGGAGAAATGAGATGACCGCGAACTCTCTCGTTGCTGGCTTCGTGATCTCCTAATGCTAAAGCTAACACTGAGGGGCCGCATGCTATGCACAGACTCTCCTTCGTTCCGGATTGTACAATACTTCCATCAAGAAGGTCACCCACTATGTTGAAACAACAATAACAAGTAGCACCACGCTACGTGAATAAACTATCATGGCACAATCACCGAGAAATAAACTGAATGAAGCGTCTTCCACTTCCTTGGCTCTCCTCCAGTATCTCAGAGCTCATTGACATACTGAATGGGGGTGGAAACGAATGCAGGGGCGGAGCTGTATGGAGGTACCCTGATGCACAGGCATCAGGGTCGAATTGTTTTTACAGCAGCGATTAGCTTCACAGTATGGGACGAAGCTAGGAAAAAAGTTTGATGGGGTCATGTACATGGCACTGGGTTCATCCTTCAATAAATATTAGTGATTAGTACTAAATTAATGAAGGGTTTTCAAATTTTATTGGGGTCAATTGACCCCAATGCCTATGAGGCAGCTCCGTCCCTGTCGCAAGTGCATCAGGTTACGATAGTATATGTGCATCAGGGAGTATAATTTCTTCAGGAAAGCAAGTTCTTCAGTTCGGAGGCTTTCAACGGGTAGGCTGCAGCCTGTAAGTCTTTTGGACAACTGGCCCATAGAAGCAAATTGCTGCGAACCAGCAGGACCATGCGGGGAAGAAAAGAAATCTCAAACCGATCACGCATCGACATAGGCGGCTAGGGCACAGCCAGGACTTACCCAAACCACATTCTGTCAAAAAAAAAAGGACTTACCCAAACCACTGACTTCCCCATCAATCTACCGATGACACAGCGACTCCCCGCCCCGGCCTCCCATGATCGACCATCTACAGCCTGCTGACCAATAAGCCGTCGTTCCCCATCCCAACTAACGTACTCCCTCCATTCCCTTATACAAGGCCACTATAAAAAATACAATTTTCATCTATACAAGGTCACTAACTGTAATCAAGACAAAAATTCATGATGTCTTCTCGTACTACCAACTGTTTTAATACTTGCATGCATGTAATCATAATGACACTGTAGTACTCCCTTCGGTCCTTTTTACTCTGCATATTAGGTTTTTCTGAAGTCAATCTCATTCAACTTTGACCAAGTTTGTATAAAAAATTATTGACATTCACATAACAACACCAATATCATTAGATTCATCTCGGAATATATTTTCGTATTATATTTACTAGATATTATAGATGCTAATAATTTCTAATATAAATTTGGTCAAACTTAGCAAAGTTTGACTTTCGGCAAATCCAATGTGCAGAGTAAAAAGGACCGGAGGGAGTACTTTCTTTAAATTCCTTCCTTGCATGCATGTGGGCGTATTAATGATCCCAGTTTACGAAAAGAAAAGTGGACTTGCAAAGCAGTCATTAAATTTTACCTTGGTACCTGTAATTTGAGTTTGTGCCTTTATATAAGGGAATGGAGGGAGTAGTTGTTACTGAACCTTACTGTTTGATGATGTATTTTGTGATTTAGAATTGCCTAGATTTTTTTTGCCCTAGTCAATTTGCTCCGACTTATTGGATAAAAAATGAGGAGGAGATGACTTTATTATTTCTCCAACTTTCCCGGCAACTAATCTTCCTCCGGAAAACAAGCGAGATTTCTTCCTCCTCTAGTGATCTGCTCCCTTCCTCTCCCCCGGCTGAGACGAGACGCCTCACTGGTGCTCATTGTGCCATCCCCAAATCCTGTGGGGGTTATGTCTAATCCAACTGAGAGTCAAATACAAGAGCCCCCTCCCCCTGCCAAAAAACACACATGTCCGTGCTCGCAAAATTATAGGAAACATCTTACGAATGCAAATCCATCAATATATTTTTTGTAACATACATTTTATAATTTTTTAGTTAAATAAATGGTCCAAGTTTGATCCAAAATACAAGGTGCCTAATAAACCTGAATGGAGAGAGAGTACTATGTAGTATATTGTTGCTTAAATATTTTATGACATGTTAAAGTGGTGCATCAGGGTTGACTTAACTCCAGCTCCGCCCCTGAACGAATGCAAGCCAAGCATAACACATTAGCGCGGATTGTCACTCTTGACCTACATGTAGTCTTGGTATCAGGCAAGTTCCTAGAAGTATACTATATATAGTACAGGGATGGCATGATTCAGGTGTGAGCTTGTATGTGAGTACCGTATTCATTCGTTTTGTGGTTCATGTACCGTACAAGTGCTCACATGTCACATGTATGCTAGCTCTCTTGGTGGTCATTTAAGAATTGTGAACATAAAATAAACTCAATCAGTAAGAAGTGGTTACTGGTGTGCTTCATGTTAGTTGCGGTGTAGCTAGCAGGAAATGGATCCGAACAAGATTTATATATGTGATGAAACGCGTGAAGTTGCATGTTGCAGACCCCACCGTGGACACGATCTGGGCCGGTCCGGTCCCGGTCCGAGCCGCCGTTTGGACCGGCCGCCGGCGGTCCGGTCCGGACCGGACCGAGCAGCGCAGCGGTCCTGATCTCAGGGGCCGGACCGGCGGACGTGAAGCTCGGTGCGGACCGGCGGTCCTCACGGTCCCGCGATGTCCAGTCATTGCCATGAGGGCCCAGGTTATCGGAGAGGTGGTCAGAGAAGCAGCATGGTGGCCGGAGTCGGAGAAGACGCACCTTATGCGCGGCGGAGCGAGAGGGGAGAGGCGCGAGGGAGAGAGGGAGCGGCTCGGCCGCGCAGGGGAGAGAGAGGCGCGAGGGACAGGGTGGTGTTGTGGCGAGGTGGAAGACGAGCGCGTGAGCGGGCGGCGAGAGGTGGACGACGTGCCGTGAAAAGTGTTGTTAGCCATGAACCTGCGCATGTTTATTACTTAGCAGTTTTCTCTGTTGCATGCAAGCAATCTATCACATGCATGATCCCACGATTATTCGTGTACAGCCTTGCCGTGATGAGTGGATCAAACTGGACGTGGAGTTAATTGTGGGATGGCACCGTGATTCTCGGATCAAACCTGTTTCTTTCGTTAGCCATGATTAAAAAGAAACAACGGTGTTGAGTCCATACAAAAGGGAGAGGTTTAGATATGAAACAAAGGGAGAGATTTAGATTGAAAAGTAAAAGGAAGCAACAGTGTGAATCATGGATGGATGTTATTAGATTGAAAGGGAGAGATTTCCGTAGAATCATTTTGGCAGTTATTCCCATAGATGTAGTAACAAATAATCATGGGATGGAGCCGTGATTACGTGATATCCCGTTTCTCTCGTTCTTTCTATTTCTCTCCACTGAATAAAAGGAAACAAAAGGCAGCGCATAACATGGATCGGAGGAAGCGGATGACCACGCGAGCACGATCTGCGGGTGCTGCCTCATCTGCCTGCGCTTCTTCTTCGGTCCGACCGAGCGGACCGGGCTTTAACCGGACCGGACCGAAGATTTTTCGGTCCATGTTTTGCAGACCGGACCGGCTATTTTTTTGAGCGGGCCAGGACCGAGCTGGGCGGGACCGAGCGGGCCACGAGCGGGCCAAAAAGCCCGCTCCTGTCGTCCACCCCACGGGTCAGTCTCACTCGGTTTCATTCGATCCCTGGGTCCCAGTTGGCCACTATTCTGTACGGCGAACGTGGCCGATGCTCGGGTATGGCATGAGTGGAGACATTTTCTTGTTTTTGGTAGAAGAGGATGAAGAGAGGAGCTTTGCTCGTTCCTGTTTGCCATGAGCTACACATACTTTGCGCTTAAATGCTCTTATATTTCTTTACATAGGGAGTACTCGACATGTTTATACTCGAGGAAATTCGAACAGCGTACATTATACTTGAGGCAAAAAAAAAGGGCATCCCGTCACTGATGCTGCCCATACCATCGATGACCAACCAACAGTAAGTAAAAAATCGTTAACAGGTCTAAAAAGATTCATCAACAGGTCGAAAAATCGTTAACGTTATATCTCCACCCCTGCGCTGACTTGTAGATTTCACTTGCTACTCGTTCTAGGATAGCCCAGCTCCAGCTCCTTTTTGCTTTGTTCCTTGATCTGCAAAATAGATCATGCCATAATCCAGCATGTCATCATTTGAATCAGTGTCATAGGATCAGTATGTCTTTTGTTTACAAAAATAATTTCATTATGACTTTTCGATGTAGCCCAAAACATAGCTGATAACCCCACCAGAACTAATTTTTGTTCTATTTTTCTAAAAGTTTTGATTCACCCCCCAAAACACCCCTCAACTGATGTAGGAGTGGATTTTAAACCAAAAGCGCCTTTTAACAAGCTCCATAACAATGCCGCGACTGAGCACGGAAAGAACAGATGATCTATCTGCTCCTCTCTCCCACATATATTACACACTCCTTAGGTCCCTCCGCCCTCTTCTAATTAAAAAATCTTTTGTTAGGATGCTTTTTTTATTCATCAGCCAGAGAATCACTTTGATTTCTGCAGGGACCTTCACTTTCCAAAAAACATTTGTGGATAGTTGCAGTTATTAGTGATCATTTTCCAATAAAGGGATTTGACTGAGAGTCCATTCAACTCTGTCTCTACCCTCACCCATTTCAACCTCCTCACATCTATTTTTTAGGCTGTTCCAAAGTTTCTCCATACAACGTTCTCCTAAATCTAAATCCCTGCCGTCCTTTTGCAATAGCCTTAGCCACAGTAATATTATGATCAAAGCAAAGGTTATATAATCTGGGATAATCCTCCATTAAAGCATGTTCATCCACCCAAAACTGTGAGCCCCCCTGCTTCTTCTTAACTTTGGATATGCACCCCTCGGGAATATATTTGTTAAACAGAGCAGTTTGCCACAATTCTTCTTAAATTTCCAGCTTCAAGAACCATTTAACAGGCAGAAGTTTGTTCATGATGTCTAAGTTAAATATACCCTGTCCCCCATAAACTTGTTGCACGATGTATTCTGAATTGAATGTATACGAGCAGCTAGATATATCGTGAATTGAATGTATACAAGCTGAGCAGCTAGTGTTTCATTGACACGTCCATATACATTTAAATACTGGTGAATTTGGAGAAATGAGATGACAGCGAACTCTCTGGTTGCTGGCTTCATGATTTCCTAATGCTAGAGCTAACACCGAGGGGCGGCATGCTATGCACCGACTCTCCTTCCTTCCAGATTGTACAATACTTCCATCAAGAAGGTCACCCACTATGTTGAAAAAGCAATAACAAGTAGCACCACGCTACGTGAATAAACTAGCATGGCACAATCACCGAGAAATAAACTGAATGAAGCGTCGTCCACTTCCTTGGTTCTCCTCCAGTATCTCAGAGCTCATTGACATACTGAATGGCGGTGGAAACGAATGCAAGCCAAGCATAACACATTAGCAGTTAGCACGGATTGTCACTATTGATCTACATGTAGTCTTGTTTTCAAGCAAGATCCTAGAAGCATATATATAGTACCTGGATGTCATCCTTCAGGTGTGAGCTTGCATGTGAGTACCGTATTCATTCGTTTTGTGGTTCATGTACCGTACAAGTGCTCACATGTCACGTGCATGTATGCTCTCTTGGTGGTCATTTAAGAATTTTGAATATAAAATAAACTCAATCAGTAAGAAGTGGTTACTGGTGTGCTTCATGTTAGTTGCGGTGTAGCTAGCGGGGAATGGATCCAAACAAGATTTATATCTATAGAGATACTAAGCTCCCATGATTTGAAACTCTGGTGCTTCGGGGGTTGTGGGGTCGCTGTGGGACCGCCATGTGAGGTTGTTTGTTGCTTAATTTTGTTTCCCCTTCTCTCTTTAATTTTTTACAAGTTTAATTCATGTGCGTTTATTAAAATTTGTGAACATTAAAAAGAGAAATAATAATAATGTGCATTTTTAGCTTATTAATATTTATTACATTCATGAATATTTTTAAAGTTTGTGAACATTTATTAAATATGAAACTTGTTTAATTTGCAATTTTTTGAATTCATGGATATTTTCTATGATTCATGGTCCTCTAAATTCATAATATATTTTAAAATTCTTGAACATATTTTCATTGAACTAACATATGTTTTAAAAAAAATAGTCCATTTTTTCGAGTGAGCAGTAAGGCGAGTGGAAAAAAACAACCGAGTGAGAGGAATATGGAGTCAAGCTAAGCGAGCGAGAGCTCGTGGGCCGATCCATGTGAGTGGATAACAACAATTCCATGATTTTAGCGTGGAATAGGGCCTCTCAAGAAACTCAAACGACCAGCACCAACTCACACCAAGACCGACACGTGTAAGACACCACGGCGACACAACGCAAAGTACCAGTTTGCCGAGTTTCGCTTTTTTGGCGAGTACTCTTTGGTAGGAACTCGGCAAAGATACTATTGCCGAGTGCCCGACATAATGCACTCGGCAAAGAGCCTAACACCCGGCGTATACGAAAATTCCAGTAGTGAGTACTGACTTGCATAGGGAGTACTCGACATGTTTATACTCGAGGAAATTCGAACAGCATACATTATACTTGAGGCAAAAAAAAGGGCATCCCATCACTGATGGTGCCCATACGATCGATGACCAACAAACAGTAAGTAAAAAATCGTTAACAGGTCGAGAAAGATTCATCAACAGTAAGTCAGGAGGTTGCGCGTGTGAAGCAGTTGCTCCGAGAATTGTTGGTTCAATACCAAGATGCCTCTTCTGTGGGAGCATCAAATGTTGCTAGTGCTTCACAACCCACTGTTTCAGCTTCACGGGAAGAGTTTTTGACATATTTGAACAGTACATGTCTTCACAACCTACTGCTTCATATATGTTGGTTCATACAGAGCTAGACATGTATTTAGAAGAGCCAACTTTGCCAAGAACACCTGATTTTGATATCATCAATTGGTGGAAATTTGGAGGGATAAAATATCCAACTCTATAGCTAATTGCTCATGACATCATGCCTATTCCGGTCACAACGGTAGCATCGGAATCTGCATTCTATACAAGTGGTAGAATTCTTAGCCCTCACCGTAGTAGGCTTGCACCAAAGATGGTTGAAGCTATAATGTGTATGCAGGCTTGGTCTAATGCTGACATGCTAGGTAAGACAATTCAAATGTGCTCTTTTGCTCTTATTTTACTGCTGTTGTGTTGTTCTTGCACTACTTTTTTTGCTTAGATAATTTACTATAATATATACCTGAATCAGATACACTACTGCCATCTAAGTTTACATTGTTTGCAATTTTAGGTGAGAACAATTCATCTCTGTCTACTGAGTTTCAAACTTGTCTTGACGACGAGGATGAACCAATGGTAACTTGACATTCCCAACTCTCATCTGATGTCTTGATTTCATTTGCAACTTTCTAACTTATGTTGTACTATTTCCATGATCAGGATGAGGAACTCTCCACTTGCAATAACTATTAGCCTTGCTGCTTGCCTCCATGGAGTCAAGAATGAAGAAAATGGAGGACCAATAAGCTACTGTGATGGGCTCTTCAAGTTCTCATTCATTTATTGTGCCTACCATGCTTGTATTAAGAATTAGAACTTCTGGCTTGTAATCATACTAAGTATTGTTGTTTGTGCCAATCGTCAAACTTATTGTGGTCAAACTTATTGTTTGTGCTATGTTCCAGTATGTGGTCAGACTTGGGTTGAGAACTTGAGATGATTAATCTGTCAAACTTATTGTGGTCAGACCTGGGATGATTAAATCTATGTCAAAAATATTGTGTTTTGTGCTGCCAATATATTGTTGTTGTGATGCTATAATGTATGATTAAATCTGCCAATATACTGCTGATGTGCTGCTATAATGTATGATTAAATATTGTGTTTTGTGCTGCTATTAGTATGATTTGTGCTCCTCTTCTGCTGTTGTTGGTATCCATGGATATCCCCGTGGGGATCGGGTACCCGCTGTTAGCGGGGATGGGGGCTGTCCCCCC
>LR738710.1:905387773-905405815 GCA_902687465.1 Secale cereale | reverse complement strand
CCCCCCCTAGCGACTCATCGACTCAAAAACCTTGCTTCCAGCATATTAGAGGGGAAAAATACATGCATCTGCATTTACTACTCCTATCAACAATGATAGAACATGATCCACCTTTCAGCAGACAATCTTTGACATCATGCACCGCACATCATAGTACTTTGTTTTCTAAAAATACATCCTAGCTAAGGAGGATTGCTTCACAAGGATGAATAAAAGTCTCGCATCGGGTTTTGTCAAGTATTGCGAAGCAAAGGGAATTGTGTATGTAAACAAAAGATATACTCGATAATTATTCATGTATGTGGAGTCAATACGGATGCCAGATACCGCTATTGATTACTGTCAAAAAGGAGTTCTGGGACTTGCGGGGTGTTTTCTCGTCCCGAGGATTCGGCCGGGAGGGTCAAAGTTTCCCTAACTTGGGCCTTGACCAAATGGCCCTTCAAAATTCCCTAGGAGAGGTTAGCACGTGCCTTTCTAGCCCTGCCTTTCTAGCCCTGGGATTGGGCCGGGATCCCTGGGTTTTCCCCGTGAACCAAATGAGCCCTTAAGAGTCATCGATTCCAGGAAGATACGAAATATTTCAAAGAGAAAACCAGAATTTTTCGGAAAAAATAGAACTTCCCGAAGTGTCCTAGAAGCCACCATAAGGAAGGTCCCGGACTACAAAACCTTTCGGACTATTCTGGGGGGCTCTAAAGAAAACCAGAATTTTTTGGAAAAATCGGGACATCCGGAAGTGTCCTACTCCCTCCGTTCCTAAATATTTGTCTTTATACAGATTTCAACAAGTTACTACATAAGCAAAATGAGTGAATCTACACTATATCTACATATATCCGTATGTTGTAGTCCATTTGAAATGTCTAAAGACAAATATTTGGGAACGGAGGGAGTAGAAGCCACCAAAGGTCGAGGTCCCGTATTACAGAACCTTTCGGACTATTCCAGATCACCAGTACTATCCAAATAATATCCATCAACATGAACATATGACCACTACTATGTTAAGACAATCCACCTATTAACATGTGAACATAAATATTTTCAACGGGGTTTTTTCCTGCTATCAAAAGCAACAACATAGTACTTGCATGTTTGCAGTCATCACCTCAAAAGGGAGATCAAAGATTGACACAATATTTTCAACTACGTCATATCCTTTGTTTGGTCCTCAGATGATAAAAAATACCTAATCATAGACATCAATTAGGAAATTAGAAGCTACTCTAAACTTAGAAAACAAAGATGATTATGAGAAAAACAAATTAGTATATATGGCTTTCTGACTGTGTCGGTGTACTAAGGTAGGGGTACCTTAGTACCCCAACTTATGCACGGGCAGTAGCAGCTTCCCGTGGCAGGGCTTACCACGCGCTCGCCGAGGTCCGCTCTGGTCCCCCTTTGAAGCCATTCAAGAACAAAGTATTCAAGTTAAGAGACAAGACCCCGGCAAGAGGAGCTTGCCGGGAAGGCCGCACCAGGCTCAAGGTTATCACTCCAACACAAGACCCTGGCAAGTGGAGCTTGCCAGGAAGGCCTAGGGATAAACATCTCAGGAGTCCTATCGCGGCACGGCGCGCGCCCCGACAGGGCCCGGAGAGCGGCAAGCTTCCAGGCCCGGCAAGATAGTGGCCCCGGCAAGGTGCTTGCCGGGGGAGACTTACACTGTGTGCCTGCGCTCCAGCTCGTCTGTCCACGCGTCGCCCTGGGGCCCTTCCAGGGGCGCGTGGCGGACTGCTGTGCAGCCTGGGGTACACGGTGGCAAGCCGCGGTGACGAAGCCATCGCCGTGGCGAACGGAGACGCATGGACAGGCGCTTTTGAGGTCGACGGCGACGGGCATTCAATGCCCTTGTCCCCCACCGTCAGAGTTAGGTGAAGACCACTGTTCATACACTGTTCATGCACTGTTACAACTACCACCAAATTTACATTTTTACCCTTCTCTACGTTGACACCTGTCGGTGACCCCTTTGAGCTATAAAAGGAGGCCCATGCACAACGTAGAGAGGGTTCGATCCCAGAAACTCGCTGACTCCCTCGCTCGGTGTAGCTGGTACTGTAGATCTTCAAGCTCCCGAGTCCAAGAACTTAATACAACCAAAAGCAGGAGTAGGGTTTTACGCGTCCGCGCGGCCCGAACCTGGGTAAACTGTCCTCCCACGAACACCTATGGGACCGGAGCCCCTTCTACCTCCATAGTGCCCATGCAGAGCGGGCGCGCCTCGTCGGCCAGCTGCACGGGGATCTTCTCCCGCAGCCGCGCAAGCGCCGGCGCTACTCCCCTGAAGAACAGACTCAGTTTGGCGCTATGAGGGAGGTTCTCGTCGGGGGAGTACACAAGGTGCTCCGCCCTTAACGCCATCATCTCCATGTCAATGTTGGCGGCGGAGGCGACAAGTTCATCAGTCCACTGCCCCACCGTCCGCTGAAAGTTGTTCTGCGAGACGACGGCGCTCTCCAGCAAGAGCCTCTTAGTGCGGAGTTCATCCTTCAGCTTTGTCTCGCGATCCCGGGCAGCGTCAAGTGAGTCAGTAAGGGTGGAGACCTTCAGCTCTAAATCAGCAATGGAGTCCCTGGCGTCAGTGAGCTCTTTGCCCTTCTCGGAGAGGCGGATTTGCAGCTCCGAGTTGGTGTGAGCGTCCTTCTCCCGCGCCACGTTGGGCGCGTTGACCCTGTCTTCGCTCGCCTTTAAAAACAGCTCCATCTGCGCTACCCTGGCCTCCAGATCCTTCTTAGCAGTCTCCGCGGCAGCTGCGGCATCCCTCGCCTCCTGCAGAGCCCCGCCAATAGCCTTCTCACGAGCGGTGAGGTCGTCCTCGTGACTGTCGAGGTCGACCTTCCGCTGGTTGAGCACTCCCTCCCGCCGGGACAGCTCCTCGGCGGCCAGTCGCTGCTGCTCCTCCACCTCGGCCTTCTCGAGGAGGAATGCTTGATGTGCTCCGGTAAGCTCTTCGCGTTCCTCCGCCAGGTTTCGGAGGGCCGCCTGGTTGGCGGCACGGAGCTCCACAGCGCGCTTCTCCAAGTCAGCACCGGCCTTGGCAGCCAGAGCCTCTCCGGACTCCAGTTTGGCTTGCCTGGCCCGGTACAAACCCAGGAGTCGACGCAGGAGCTTCTCCTCTTCGGGCTCGTCGCTACTGCCGGGCGCGTCGACGACCTTCAACCCAGCGGAGGCGAGAACTTCTCCGTCGAAGGTCTCCCCCTCCGCTGGTGCCCTTGATGAGGACGCACACGGGACTTGGATGAAGACCCCGTTGGCGGCCTCCAGATATACGCCCGACCCAGGTGCGAAGGCAGAGGGGTCGGCGGCCGGTGCAGCGTCCGGCGCTCCCGGGGCCTCCGGGCCCGCGGTATGGTCGTCGGTCCCTTCCCCAGCCGCGGCGTCGGCGGCTGGGGCAGTCTCCTCGGCGGCTGGCTCGTCGGCGCCAGCCATCCATTCCGCGGCGGTGCCGTCGCCAGTTTCACCGCGCACCTCCTCCTCGGCGATGGTCTCCGTCTCCATCAGCTCCGGGACGGGCAAGTCTGGCAATAGAAGAAAAAGAAAAGAAAGATTTGTCAAGCAAATATCCAAAAAGAAGAATTCGAGAAGAAGAAAGCACAAGGGTTTACCTGCGCGGGCCTCTTCGATGACGGGGTCCCTCGCCGGGGAGCTCTCCCTTGGCGACGTAGTAACGGCCCCTGCTGGCGGAGGGCCGCCCGCGCCCTCCCTTGGCGGGGTGCTCACCCTTGTCGGGCTGCTCGCCCTTGGCGGGGTACTCACCCTTGGCGGAGTACCCGTCCTTGGCGGAGCGCTTTCCCTCGCTGGGGAGCTCATCCTTGGCGGGGAGGGTGGAGCAAGCGGCTCGCCGGGGGCGACCTCCTGGGGCTCCTGCGGCTGCGGCTCCACTACTGCACAAGGCAACAAGATATCGGTAAGGATTAAAAACTCAAGCGCGCCTATCAAGCAGAAAAATGAAGACAGGACTTACGCTGGGGGCTGCTTCCCGGAGCGGCAGGCTGGTCCGGCAAGTTTGTCGCTGGCACATCCTCCGTCGCTGCGGCAGGCTCGTCGTCCTCAATGTTGACCACAGGGATCTTGGCCCTCTTCGCCATCCGCTGGGTCAAGGTCCTGGAAACCAAACAAGATCAGAATTAGGACCAATCAAGAAAAACCAAGACAAATTAAAGGAAATTACAAGTACTTACTCTTCCTCCTCTTCATCGGAGCTGAGGGCGGAGAAGTCAAACCCCGCCTCGTGTGCTCCAGCGCGAGGAGCTGGAGGAGAAGGCTCCCTCGGGCGCTTAGCAGGCTCCGGGGCTGTGGGCTATGAAGACCCAGCCCCGGTCGTCGCCGAGGACCGAGGGGCAGAAGGAGCACCAGAGCCACTCCGGGAAGATCCCCCTCCGCTTGTCGCTCGGGCACGGGGCACCTCCTTGACGACCTCGCTCATCGTGGTGGCGCGCGTCGCGCGGCGCTTCGGCTGCTGTCGAGGCGCCTGTGGCCTCGCCGGCTCGGCGGCCTTGCGGAGGCGCTTCTTCTGTTGCTGCGGAGGGCTTGGTGGTGGCGGAGAGTTCTCCGAGGATGAGGAGGCGTCGTCGTCAAGATTCAGAGAACCACCGGAGTCTTCGTCAGAATCTCCGGACTCGGCGTCCTCCTCCTCCTCGACGGGCCCGCTGGACTCGGTACCCTGCCCGGCGGCCTCGCTCGCCCCGGCAGGCCTGCTCGCCCCGGCAAGCTTCCCGGAAGGCTCCCCGGCAAACTCCTCGGGCGCAATCTTCAGCAGCTTGAGGATTTCCGCCTCCTCAGCTTGGCTCACCGCGTCCGCTGCCTCTGCTTCGTCCACAGTGTATCCAAATTCGCCCGCAGCCGCAGCTGCGGCGGCCTCCTCCATTCTGGAGGCAATGTATGCAACATCCCGGTCGGTGGTATCCCGGGTGAGGCCCTTCTTCTCCTCGGCGTTGCGGGGCTTCTCGACCAAGTTGTCGAAGAAGGCTTGCACGGTCTCCGCTGAATGCACCAGCCAAGTGGGGACGACCCCGTGGGAGTCGCACTCGGGCATCACCGCGCGTATGGCACTGAGGGCAGTGTTGTTACACAACGGCACCACTCCTCGGGACGGTTTGAACCACTCCGGGTGGTTGGGGTCATGCTTAAACAACTCCCGGACCATCCCCTTCAGCTCCAAGACGGTGAAATTGTAGTTCAACCCGGGGCGCAGCCTCATGCGATCTGCCGCGTTGCCGAACTCCTAGGCAGGCCTCTTTCTCTCCTGCAGGGGGGCGATGCGGCGGCGGAGGAAATCGGCCCCAACTTCTCCCACAGTCAGATTGGCGGCCCGGAGACGAAGGATCCTAGTAAGGGCAATCTGCAACTTGTCGTCCGCCGGGGCCAGTTCGCTCCAATCCTTGCCGCGCACTATTGCAGTCTGGCGAACTGGCCCCGGAGGACGACAAGTTGCAGATTGCCCTTACTAGGATTCTTCGTCTCTGGGCCGCCAATCTGACTGTGGGAGAAGTCGGGGCCGATTTCCTCCGCCGCCGCATCGCCCCCCTGCAGGAGAGAAAGAGGCCTGCCTAGGAGTTCGGCAACGCGGCAGATCGCATGAGGCTGCGCCCCGGGTTGAACTACAATTTCACCGTCTTGGAGCTGAAGGGGATGGTCCGGGAGTTGTTTAAGCATGACCCCAACCACCCGGAGTGGTTCAAACCGTCCCGGGGAGTGGTGCCGTTGTGTAACAACACTGCCCTCAGTGCCATACGCGCGGTGATGCCCGAGTGCGACTCCCACGGGGTCGTCCCCACTTGGCTGGTGCCTTCAGCGGAGACCGTGCAAGCCTTCTTCGACAACTTGGTCGAGAAGCCCCGCAACGCCGAGGAGAAGAAGGGCCTCACCCGGGATACCACCGACCGGGATGTTGCTTACATTGCCTCCAGAATGGAGGAGGCCGCCGCAGCTCCGGCTGCGGGCGAATTTGGATACACTGTGGACGAAGCAGAGGCAGCGGACGCGGTGAGCCAAGCCGAGGAGGCGGAAATCTTCAAGCTGCTGAAGATTGCGCCCGAGGAGTTTGCCGGGGAGCCTTCCGGGAAGCTTGCCGGGGCGAGCAGGCCTGCCGGGGCGAGCGAGGCCGCCGGGCAGGGTACCGAGTCCAGCGGGCCCGTCGAGGAGGAGGAGGACGCCGAGTCCGGAGATTCTGACGAAGACTCCGGTGGTTCTCTGAATCTTGACGACGACGCCTCCTCATCCTCGGAGAACTCTCCGCCACCACCAAGCCCTCCGCAGCAACAGAAGAAGCGCCTCCGCAAGGCCGCCGAGCCGGCGAGGCTACAGGCGCCTCGACAGCAGCCGAAGCGCCGCGCGACGCGCGCCACCACAATGAGCAAGGTCGTCAAGGAGGTGCCCCGTGCCCGAGCGACAAGCGGAGGGGGATCTTCCCGGAGTGGCTCTGGTGCTCCTTCTGCCCCTCGGTCCTCGGCGACGACCGGGGCTGGGTCTTCACAGCCCACAGCCCAGGAGCCTGCTAAGCGCCCAAGGGAGCCTTCTCCTCCAGCTCCTCGCGCTGGAGCACACGAGGCGGGGTTTGACTTCTCCGCCCTCAGCTGCGATGAAGAGGAGGAAGAGTAAGTACTTGTAATTTCCTTGATTTTGTCTTGGTTTTTCTTGATTGGTCCTAATTCTGATCTTGTTTGGTTTCCAGGACCTTGACCCAGCGGATAGCGAAGAGGGCCAAGATCCCTGTGGTCAACATTGAGGACGACGAGCCTGCCGCAGCGACGGAGGATGCGCAAGCGACAAACTTGCCGGACCAGCCTGCCGCTCCGGGAAGCAGCCCCCAGCGCAGCCCCCAGTGTAAGTCCTGTCTTCATTTTTCTGCTTGATAGGCGCGCTTGACTTTTTAATCCTTACCGATATCTTGTTGCCTTGTGCAGTAGTGGAGCCGCAGCCGCAGGAGCCCCAGGAGGTCGCCCCCGACGAGCCGCTTGCTCCACCCTCCCCGCCAAGGATGAGCTCCCCGGCGAGGGAAAGCGCTCCGCCAAGGACGGGTACTCCGCCAAGGGTGAGTACCCCGCCAAGGGCGAGCAGCCCGACAAGGGTGAGCACCCCGCCAAGGGAGGGCGCGGGCGGCCCTCCGCCAGCAGGGGCCGCTACTACGTCGCCAAGGGAGAGCTCCCCGACGAGGGACCCCGTCATCGAAGAGGCCAGCGCAGGTAAACCCTTGTGCTTTCTTCTTCTCGAATTCTTCTTTTTGGATATTTGCTTGACAAATCTTTCTTTTCTTTTTCTTCTATTGCCAGACTTGCCCGTCCCGGAGCCGATGGAGTCGGAGACCATCGCCGAGGAGGAGGTGCGCGGTGAAACTGGCGACGGCACCGCCGCGGAAGGGATGGCTGGCGCCGACGAGCCAGCCGCCGAGGAGACTGCCCCAGTCGCCGACGCCGCGGCTGGGGAAGGGACCGGCGACCATACCGCGGGCCCGGAGGCCCCGGGAGCGCCGGACGCTGCACCGGCCGCCGACCCCTCTGCCTCCGCACCTGGGTCGGGCGTATATCTGGAGGCCGCCAACGGGGTCTTCATCCAAGTCCCGTGGGCGTCCTCATCAAGGGCACCAGCGGAGGGGGAGACCTTCGACGGAGAAGTTCTTGCCTCCGCTGGGTTGAAGGTCGTCGACGCGCCCGGCAGTAGCGACGAGCCCGAAGAGGAGAAGCTCCTGCGTCGACTCCTGGGTTTGTACCGGGCCAGGCAAGCCAAACTGGAGTCCCGAGAGGCTCTGGCTGCCAAGGCCGGTGCTGACTTGGAGAAGCGCGCTGCGGAGCTCCGTGCCGCCAACCAGGCGGCCCTCCGAAACCTGGCGGAGGAACGCGAAGAGCTTGCCGAAGCACATCAAGCATTCCTCCTCGAGAAGGCCGAGGTGGAGGAGCTGCAGCGACTGGCCGCCGAGGAGCTGTCCCGGTGGGAGGGAGTGCTCAACCAGCGGAAGGTCGACCTCGACAGTCACGAGGACGACCTCACCGCTCGTGAGCAGGCTATTGGCGGGGCTCTGCAGGAGGCGAGGGATGCCGCAGCTGCCGCAGAGACTGCTAAGAAGGATCTGGAGGCCAGGGTAGCGCAGATGGAGCTGTTTTTAAAGGCGAGCGAAGACAGGGTCACCGCGCCCAACGTGGCGCGGGAGAAGGACGCTCACACCAACTCGGAGCTGCAAATCCGCCTCTCCGAGAAGGGCAAAGAGCTCACTGACGCTAGGGACTCCATTGCTGATTTAGAGCTGAAGGTCTCCACCCTTACTGACTCACTTGACGCTGCCCGGGATCGCGAGACAAAGCTGAAGGATGAACTCTGCACTGAGAGGCTCTTGCTGGAGAGCGTCGCCGTCTCGCAGAACAACTTTCAGCGGACGGTGGAGCAGTGGACTGATGAACTTGTCGCCTCCGCCGCCAACATTGACATGGAGATGATGGCGTTAAGGGCGGAGCACCTTGTGTACTCCCCCGACGAGAACCTCCCTCACAGCGCCAAACTGAGTCTGTTCTTCAGGGGAGTAGCGCCGGCGCTTGCGCGGCTGCGGGAGAAGATCCCCGTGCAGCTGGCCGACGAGGCGCGCCGGCTCTGCATGAGCACTATGGAGCGGGTGTTGTCGAAGATTGTCTACCGCAACCCCGGGATCAACCTCGTCAACGTCCTCTGGACCCTGCCGCCCGAAGCTGACCAGGAGGCGTTGAAGGCCCAAGTTGCCCACATCGTCGCCAAGGTGGGCAAGATCCAGAGGGTCGTTGGAGACCGCAGGGACTAGGCTTCCTTCTTTCCGCTTCCCTTGCCGCTGTAGATTAAGTTATAGGTAGTAGTTGGTTAGAACAGCGGCGAGTTATCTTTGTAATATATACTTTCATTTTGGGTAATCAATGCAATGTTATCTCCCTTGCTTTAGTCCCTTCACTTTGTATGCTTCCCACCCTACGCTTTTTAGGGAACTCGGCGGCAAAGGGACCCTTGCTGCGAGCGCTGAGTGCTGGACTCTTAGCAGCCTGCTAGCAATGCCCTTGCCGGCAAGAAACCTCGCCGCAGCTAGTCGCAGCACACTTAGGTTGCTGAGCGAACTCGAAAACGAAGTAAGGGCGCGACACTTGTCGCAGCTCACTTAAGCCGCTGAGCGTGCTCGAAACAAAATAAGGGCGCGGCTAGCCATGGGTAGGTTCCTCCGCGCACAGGTTTTCCATACAAAGTGTGGTTGTTCAAGGAAGACGACTAAGAACTTAAAAATTTGAATTGCTCAAATTCTAGCAACTTAGCTTTCATGGATCGTTTGCTTCCCGGCGAGGCTTCCCTTTCTTGAACAGCACTTGGTCCATACTTCTATCTCCTTCCCCCCGGCAAACTTGTGCGCGAGGAACACTCCTTCTGTTTCAGAGAGAAAGGCAGAAGAGGAAGAAATACAAGTACGGGGCCTTGCGGTTTGTTACTGCTTACCGGGGATGTGTGCTGCACCAAATGTCAGATGATACATGCAAGCAAAAGGAAAAGCATGAAATGACGAACAGTGCATAGCACAAAAGTTTTACTGATGCACGGGGCCTGCGCCCGGCTTTGTACAAAGGTTTACATGCAACAGCGGCAAGACTTGTACAAAAGGTGGTTGCCGGAGCGGATCACGGCAACCGCGCCTTATGGGTGAAACTTGCGAAGATGCTCTATGTTCCAGGAGTTGCTCACCGGTAAGCCATCTTCGGTCTCAAGGCGGACAGCGCCGGGCCTTGTGACTTGTCTCACCCGATAAGGGCCTTCCCACTTCGGCGTCAACTTGTTGGAATTCTTGGCGGACTGAACGCGCCGAAGAACAAGGTCGCCTTCCTCGAGACTCCTGGCCTTGACCTTGCGGCTATGATAGCGGCGCAAGGCCTGCTGGTATCGAGCGACTCGTACAGCGGCCTGGAGACGGTTCTCCTCGAGGAGCAATGCATCATCTTGCCGCAGTTGCTCTTGCTCGAGCTCATCGTAAGCGAGCACTCGAGGAGACCCGTATACGAGTTCCGTGGGGAGAACTGCCTCTGCTCCATAGACTAGAGCAAAGGGTGTCTGTCCGGTGGCTCGATTTGGTGTCGTCCGGATTGACCAAAGAGCCGTCGGCAACTCCTCTATCCAGTTTCTTCCGCACTTGTGCAGCCTGTCGAAGGTTCTTGTCTTGAGTCCGCGCAGCACTTCAACATTTGCCCTCTCTGCTTGACCATTGCTCCTTGGGTGAGCAACAGAAGCAAAACAGACCTTGGCGCCAAGGTCTTGGACGTACTGCATGAAGGTGCGGCTTGTGAACTGCGTGCCGTTGTCGGTGATGATCCTGTTAGGGATTCCGAAATGGCAAACAATTGACCTGAAGAACCTGACTGCTGACTGTGTCGTCACCTTTCTCACTGGTTCCACTTCTGGCCACTTTGTGAACTTGTCGATTGCTACGTACAAGTACTCAAAGCCCCCGACTGCGCGGGGAAAGGGGCCGAGGATATCGAGCCCCCAGACCGAGAAGGGCCAGGACAAAGGTATCGTCTGGAGAGCTTGAGCTGGCTGGTGAATCTGCTTGGCATGGAACTGGCACGTTTCACACTTGGTCACTTGTGCAGTTGCATCTTGGAGGGCCTCTGGCCAAAAGAAACCTTGCCGGAACGCCTTCCCGGCAAGTGCTCTTGCGCCAATGTGGTGGCCACATATGCCTCCGTGTATCTCTGCCAATAGCTTCTGTCCATCTTCCCGGGAAATACACTTCAATCTGACACCGTTGAGTCTTCTTCTGTACAGTTCGTTACCAACGAACTGGTACATACTTGACTGCTTGGTTATCCTCTCTATCTCTTCTGGTTCTTCGGGAAGTTCTCCAGTTTGAAGAAAACGGACGATTTGCTGTGCCCATGCTGGAGCCTGAGGCTCAATAACAAGGACTAAAGGCATCAGGGCCGCTGCGGGAACCTCAGCTTCTACGGCAAGAACCTGCGGCTCTGCCGGAGCCGAAGGTTCTCCGGCAAACTTGCCAGGGCAAGGCTTGTCGAGAACGCCTGCTTCAACTGTACAGATCCTTGGGTCTGCAGGAGCAGACTGTTCCTCAGCATCTTGGCGTTGATCTTGGGGACCTTGGCGGCGGCCTCAGGAAGATCCGCCGGCAAGTAGTCACCGGAGACCAACTTCCTCTTCTTGCTCGGACCAACTGATGGTGTAACGGATGGTTGAGTTAGCTTGAGCACGAAGGTCCCTGGTTCCACAGGTAACTTCATTGCAGCACACTTTGAGAGGCCATCTGCGATATCATTCTGAGCTCTTGGAACGTGCTCCATCTGCAGACCTTCAAAGTGTTCTTCAAGCTTCCTCACTTCATCGACATAAGCCTCCATCAACGGGCTCTGGTAACTCTTGTTTACTTGTCGGACCACCAATTGTGAATCTCCCCGCACAATCAACTTCTTGATCCCAAGTTCGGCCGCCATCCCGAGGCCGGCAAGCAAACCTTCATACTCAGCAGTATTGTTTGTTGCTTGCTCCTTGGGAAAGTGCATCTGAACAACGTACTTGAGGTGCTCCCCGGTGGGCGCTATGAGTACCACGTCAGCACCGGCGCCTTGCAGCGAGAAAGCACCATCAAAGTACATTATCCACTCTTTGCTTGCTTCTTGGACGGGGATACTTGTTTCTGGAACTTCTTCATCCGGTGTTGGGGTCCATTCTGCTATAAACTCTGCCAAAGCTCTGCTCTGTATGGTTGAAGTACTCTCAAACTTGAGACCAAAGCTTGACGACTCCAGCGCCCACTCGACGATCCTGCCTGTTGCTTCGGGATTTTGCAATATCCTCTTCAACGGAAAGCGAGTGACCACTGTTATCTCGTGTGCTTGGAAGTAATGGCGCAGCTTTCTCGAGGCCATGAGGAGGCCGAAAAGCAACTTCTGCACCCCAGAGTATCTTGATCTAGCCCCCTGCAAAAGGGAACTTACAAAATAAACTGGGCGCTGCACCATCTTCTTTCGCACTTCTCCTTGTTCCTGCGCAGACTTGTCCTTGTCGGGGCTAGAGCTTGTCGGGGAAGTCCCCTGCTTGTCGCTGGATGCGCTTGCCGGTGACGTGGGTTCCTCATCCGCCTCCCTCTCCGCTACTAACGCAGCACTAACCACTTGATTGGTTGCCGCTAAGTATAGCAGCAACTTCTTTTGTGGTCTAGGTGCGGCAAGTATTGGAGTGGAGGACAGGTATCCTTTCAAGTCTTGCAGCGCTGCCTCCGCCTCCGGAGTCCATTTCATAGGACCTGCCTTTTTCAAGATTTTGAAGAAAGGCAGGGCGCGTTCTGCAGACTTTGAAATGAACCTGCTGAGGGCAGCCACACAACCAGCAAGTCTCCTTACGTCCTTGACGCGCTTCGGGGCTTCAATCTGCTCGATGGCTTTTATCTTGTCGGGATTGGCTTCAATCCCCCTCTGAGACACAAAGAACCCGAGAAGCTTGCCGGAGGGGACTCCGAAGACGCACTTCTCGGGGTTCAGCTTGAGTTGTATCTTGCGCAGATTCTCAAAGGTTTCTTCTAGGTCTTGAATCAAGGTATCCTTGCTCTTGCTCTTGACCACGATATCATCCATGTAGGCTTCTACATTCCTGTGTATCTGTGGCTCAAAAGCAGTGTGTACCACCCTTGCAAATGTTGAGCCTGCATTATTCAATCCAAAGGGCATGCGTATGAAGCAGTACGTGCCACATGGAGTAATGAATGCAGTCTTCTCTTCATCTTCGTCAGACGACCGGGCGAACTCCAAGACCTCGGCGTCCGTGCATGCACCACGTCCCTCTCAGGAGGTGAAGGACCAGCAGCGACGTGGTACCGGGGGTACCATACGCTTGCTGGGACGGGGACAAGCCGGTGGGTCGCGGGATGCTCAAGGCCAGCGCGCTGGCACGAGCAAGGCGCGGTCGCCGGGGCGGGACCCTGCTCCTTCTAACCCCGTTAGAAGTCCGAGCATATCCCGCTCCTCGCACCGCTCGCCACCGTTTCCCTCCTCTCCAGCAGAAGCTTTAGCAAGAGCCCAACTGCTCCTCGACTTCCCTCCAGCGGCAGACAAGGCCGAAGACTGGAGGGCTACAATCCAGAGCCTCATCGCCTTCGCCAACAACGACACGCCGCAGCAGCCGGCGACATCACGCCCGCGGCAAGTCGATCAAGCGAAGGCCGACGGAGACAAGACCGCCGGGGGTGCAACTACCGTGCACTCCCCGCCGCGGAAGCAGAAATCGCCACCCCGTCGGATCAACGTCGACGACGACTCCACGGCGTCGTCGGATCCGCGGGCTCGCCGCGATCAACGCCAAGTCCTCGATGACAGGCGACAAGAGGACGCTCGAACCCGCATCGAGCGTCGAAGAGAAGCCCGGAGACAATCAGACTAGCGCGCTGGGACTGCTGTCGACATGCACGCGCCCGGTGAACCAGGCGACTTGCCGTACGCGGCAGGTTGCCCTGCGTTCACCCGAGAGCTGCGGCAAGTCCAGTGGCCCAGCATGAAGAACTTCAAGCCCGACGTACCCGAGAAGTACGACGGCAAGACGCACCCCTCGGAGTTCCTCAGCATCTACTCCATTGCGGTGCAGGCTGCCGGGGGACGCGACGAGAAGATTCTGGCCAACTACTTCCCGCTTGTGCTTAAGCCAAACGTCAGGTCTTGGCTTATGCACTTGCCGGAGAACTCCATCTCTTCATGGGCGGATTTGTGCCACCAGTTTGTTGGCGCCTTCACGGGCGGCCACAAACCCCACGGCCAGGAGAGCGATCTCCATATCCTCGCCCAGAAGGAGGGAGAGTCCCTGCGCAAATACATCCAAAGGTTCAGCCGCGTGCAACACAACATTCCCTATGTCCACCCTGCCGCGGTTATCAGCGCGTTCCACCAGAACGTGCGTAACCATCGGATGAGGGAGGAGATGGCCATGACCAAGATCCGGGACGTCAGCGAGCTTTACGCTCTGGCTGACAAATGTGCACGCGCTGAAGAGGGGAGGAGACTCCCCGGAGAGGATGCCGGCGCAGGAGGAAGCGACAGCGAGGATGCCGCCCCGACAAGGAAAAACCGGCGGCGGAACAAGAAGAAGAAGAACAAGGAGGTACTGGTTGTCGAGAAGTCCGGCAGGGAGGCTCCCGCCAAGAAGACACAGGCTGGTGGCTCCGGCAAGGAGCCCGCCCCTGTAGCGGCAGCCGACAAGCAGGACGGCTCCGACAAGCAGTACTGCAAGATCCACCGCACCAAGGGCCACGATCTCCAGAACTGCAAGAGGGTAGAGTACCTCGTAGAGCAGCAGAAGGCTGAATACGAGCGTCGCGACAAGGAGAAGGCCCAAGGAGGTGGAGGAGAGCCAAGCAAGAAGCGGCCGTTCAATGGCCGGGGAGGACGCCGCGACAAGGCCAAGCAGCGGCAAGGTGACAGACCTCCCCGGGGCCGCGACAAGGATGAGGACGAAGACGATGATGAAGACATGGAAGAAGGAGACAACAGCGAGCAGGAGTTCCAGAAGGCCACAGAGGTCCTGTGTGTCGACGGGGGTGCCTCTCTGCACACTTCCCACCGCCAACTCAAGCAGTGGGTGCGGGAAGTGAATGCGGCAGAGCCACCCGTCGAATCGCGTAGGCTACTGAAATGGTCCGGCACGCCCATCATCTTTGACCTTGAGGACCACCCTGACCGCACAACGGCGGTCGGGTGTTTGCCGATGTTGGTTTCACCAACTATCCGCAACCTCAAGGTCACCAAGATGTTTGTTGACGGCGGGGCCGGCCTCAACTTGATCTCCTCCGCTGTGATCAAGAAGCTGCAGATCCCCGACAGCGAACTCGAAGAAACCGGGTCGTTGCAAGGGATCAACCCGGGAAGGAGCAAGCCGAAGGGGAAGATCACGCTGCCAGTGACCTTTGGCGGAGAGCTTAACTTCAGGACGGAGAGGATCACGTTCGATGTTGCCGATATCCCATTGCCATATAATGGGATACTTGACCGTCCTGCGCTCGCCAAGTTCATGGCAGCTTCCCACTACGCGTACAACACGCTCAAGATGCCGGGGCCGATAAGCGTCATCTCTGTCCCCGGCGACAAGAAGGACGCGCTTATCTGCGCCGACAAGATCTACCGGGATGCAGCAGCCGCGGCAGACAGCAAGACACTTGCCGCTGAAGCTCCCGGGGGAAGACCAAGACCAAGTCCGGCAAGGGCTCTGGAGCCCACTCCGGCAAACGCACCTCTTCAGAGTGTTGCGCCGCCGTCGAGGACGCACCATCGAGCTCCACCTGCAAGTACAAGAAAGGAATGGCAGCTCCACCGGCAACCAAGAAGGTGTCCGCCAAGGAGGACGGCACTGGTGGTACCTTCACCATCAGTGCTACGCTCGACCCCAAATAGGAAAGCGCGCTCGTTGCCTTCTTGCGGGCGAATGTCGACATGTTCGCATGGCAACCGTCCGACATCCCCGGTGTTCCCAAGAAGGTAATTGAGCACAAGCTTGCTGTTTGTCCTCACGCGCGGCCCGTCAAGCAGAAGGTCAGGAAGCAAGCTGTGGAGCGCCAAGAGTTCATTGCCGAGGAGATAAGGAAGTTGGAAGCAGCCGGCCTGGTTAGAGGAGTACTTCATCCTACATGGTTGGCCAATCCAGTTGTCGTGCGAAAGGCTAATGGGAAATGGAGACTTTGTATAGACTTCACCGATGTGAATAAAGCTTGTCCCAAGGATCCTTTTCCCTTGCCACGCATCGACCAGATTGTTGACTCCACGGCTGGATGTGAGTTGCTTTCATTTCTCGATGCATACTCAGGCTACCACCAAATATTCATGGCTGAGGAAGATGAAGAGAAGACTGCATTCATTACTCCATGTGGCACGTACTGCTTCATATGCATGCCCTTTGGATTGAAGAATGCAGGCTCAACATTTGCAAGGGTGGTACACACTGCTTTTGAGCCACAGATACACAGGAATGTAGAAGCCTACATGGATGATATCGTGGTCAAGAGCAAGAGCAAGGATACCCTGATTCAAGACCTAGAAGAAACCTTTGAGAATCTACGCAAGATACAACTCAAGCTGAACCCCGAGAAGTGCGTCTTCGGAGTCCCCTCCGGCAAGCTTCTCGGGTTCTTTGTGTCTCAGAGGGGGATTGAAGCCAATCCCGACAAGATAAAAGCCATCGAGCAGATTGAAGCCCCGAAGCGCGTCAAGGACGTAAGGAGACTTGCTGGTTGTGTGGCTGCCCTCAGCAGGTTCATTTCAAAGTCTGCAGAACGCGCCCTGCCTTTCTTCAAAATCTTGAAAAAGGCAGGTCCTATGAAATGGACTCCGGAGGCGGAGGCAGCGCTGCAAGACTTGAAAGGATACCTGTCCTCCACTCCAATACTTGCCGCACCTAGACCACAAGAGAAGTTGCTGCTATACTTAGCGGCAACCAATCAAGTGGTTAGTGCTGCGTTAGTAGCGGCTCGTCGGGGGCGACCTCCTGGGGCTCCTGCGGCTGCGGCTCCACTACTGCACAAGGCAACAAGATATCGGTAAGGATTAAAAACTCAAGCGCGCCTATCAAGCAGAAAAATGAAGACAGGACTTACGCTGGGGGCTGCTTCCCGGAGCGGCAGGCTGGTCCGGCAAGTTTGTCGCTCGCGCATCCTCCGTCGCTGCGGCAGGCTCGTCGTCCTCAATGTTGACCACAGGGATCTTGGCCCTCTTCGCCATCCGCTGGGTCAAGGTCCTGGAAACCAAACAAGATCAGAATTAGGACCAATCAAGAAAAACCAAGACAAATTAAAGGAAATTACAAGTACTTACTCTTCCTCCTCTTCATCGGAGCTGAGGGCGGAGAAGTCAAACCCCGCCTCATGTGCTCCAGCGTGAGGAGCTGGAGGAGAAGGCTCCCTCGGGCGCTTAGCAGGCTCCGGGGCTGTGGGCTATGAAGACCCAGCCCCGGTCGTCGCCGAGGACCGAGGGGCAGAAGGAGCACCAGAGCCACTCCGGGAAGATCCCCCTCCGCTTGTCGCTCGGGCACGGGGCACCTCCTTGACGACCTCGCTCATCGTGGTGGCGCGCGTCGCGCGGCGCTTCGGCTGCTGTCGAGGCGCCTGTGGCCTCGCCGGCTCGGCGGCCTTGCGGAGGCGCTTCTTCTGTTGCTGCGGAGGGCTTGGTGGTGGCGGAGAGTTCTCCGAGGATGAGGAGGCGTCGTCGTCAAGATTCAGAGAACCACCGGAGTCTTCGTCAGAATCTCCGGACTCGGCGTCCTCCTCCTCCTCGACGGGCCCGCTGGACTCGGTACCCTGCCCGGCGGCCTCGCTCGCCCCGGCAGGCCTGCTCGCCCCGGCAAGCTTCCCGGAAGGCTCCCCGGCAAACTCCTCGGGCGCAATCTTCAGCAGCTTGAGGATTTCCGCCTCCTCGGCTTGGCTCACCGCGTCCGCTGCCTCTGCTTCGTCCACAGTGTATCCAAATTCGCCCGCAGCCGCAGCTGCGGCGGCCTCCTCCATTCTGGAGGCAATGTATGCAACATCCCGGTCGGTGGTATCCCGGGTGAGGCCCTTCTTCTCCTCGGCGTTGCGGGGCTTCTCGACCAAGTTGTCGAAGAAGGCTTGCACGGTCTCCGCTGAAGGCACCAGCCAAGTGGGGACGACCCCGTGGGAGTCGCACTCGGGCATCACCGCGCGTATGGCACTGAGGGCAGTGTTGTTACACAACGGCACCACTCCCCGGGACGGTTTGAACCACTCCGGGTGGTTGGGGTCATGCTTAAACAACTCCCGGACCATCCCCTTCAACTCCAAGACGGTGAAATTGTAGTTCAACCCGGGGCGCAGCCTCATGCGATCTGCCGCGTTGCCGAACTCCTAGGCAGGCCTCTTTCTCTCCTGCAGGGGGGCGATGCGGCGGCGGAGGAAATCGGCCCCAACTTCTCCCACAGTCAGATTGGCGGCCCGGAGACGAAGGATCCTAGTAAGGGCAATCTGCAACTTGTCGTCCTCCGGGGCCAGTTCGCTCCAATCCTTGCCGCGCACTATTGCAGTCTGGCGAACTGGCCCCGGAGGACGAC
>LR738710.1:905360183-905387763 GCA_902687465.1 Secale cereale | reverse complement strand
GGGCCGCCAATCTGACTGTGGGAGAAGTTGGGGCCGATTTCCTCCGCCGCCGCATCGCCCCCCTGCAGGAGAGAAAGAGGCCTGCCTAGGAGTTCGGCAACGCGGCAGATCGCATGAGGCTGCGCCCCGGGTTGAACTACAATTTCACCGTCTTGGAGCTGAAGGGGATGGTCCGGGAGTTGTTTAAGCATGACCCCAACCACCCGGAGTGGTTCAAACCGTCCCGGGGAGTGGTGCCGTTGTGTAACAACACTGCCCTCAGTGCCATACGCGCGGTGATGCCCGAGTGCGACTCCCACGGGGTCGTCCCCACTTGGCTGGTGCCTTCAGCGGAGACCGTGCAAGCCTTCTTCGACAACTTGGTCGAGAAGCCCCGCAACGCCGAGGAGAAGAAGGGCCTCACCCGGGATACCACCGACCGGGATGTTGCATACATTGCCTCCAGAATGGAGGAGGCCGCCGCAGCTCCGGCTGCGGGCGAATTTGGATACACTGCGGACGAAGCAGAGGCAGCGGACGCGGTGAGCCAAGCCGAGGAGGCGGAAATCCTCAAGCTGCTGAAGATTGCGCCCGAGGAGTTTGCCGGGGAGCCTTCCGGGAAGCTTGCCGGGGCGAGCAGGCCTGCCGGGGCGAGCGAGGCCGCCGGGCAGGGTACCGAGTCCAGCGGGCCCGTCGAGGAGGAGGAGGACGCCGAGTCCGGAGATTCTGACGAAGACTCCGGTGTTTCTCTGAATCTTGACGACGACGCCTCCTCATCCTCGGAGAACACTCCGCCACCACCAAGCCCTCCGCAGCAACAGAAGAAGCGCCTCCGCAAGGCCGCCGAGCCGGCGAGGCCACAGGCGCCTCGACAGCAGCCGAAGCGCCGCGCGACGCGCGCCACCACAATGAGCGAGGTCGTCAAGGAGGTGCCCCGTGCCCGAGCGACAAGCGGAGGGGGATCTTCCCGGAGTGGCTCTGGTGCTCCTTCTGCCCCTCGATCCTCGGCGACGACCGGGGCTGGGTCTTCACAGCCCACAGCCCAGGAGCCTGCTAAGCGCCCAAGGGAGCCTTCTCCTCCAGCTCCTCGCGCTGGAGCACACGAGGAGGGGTTTGACTTCTCCGCCCTCAGCTCCGATGAAGAGGAGGAAGAGTAAGTACTTGTAATTTCCTTGATTTTGTCTTGGTTTTTCTTGATTGGTCCTAATTCTGATCTTGTTTGGTTTCCAGGACCTTGACCCAGCGGATAGCGAAGAGGGCCAAGATCCCTGTGGTCAACATTGAGGACGACGAGCCTGCCGCAGCGACGGAGGATGCGCCAGCGACAAACTTGCCGGACCAGCCTGCCGCTCCGGGAAGCAGCCCCCAGCGCAGCCCCCAGTGTAAGTCCTGTCTTCATTTTTCTGCTTGATAGGCGCGCTTGAGTTTTTAATCCTTACCGATATCTTGTTGCCTTGTGCAGTAGTGGAGCCGCAGCCGCAGGAGCCCCAGGAGGTCGCCCCCGACGAGCCGCTTGCTCCACCCTCCCCGCCAAGGATGAGCTCCCCGGCGAGGGAAAGCGCTTCGCCAAGGACGGGTACTCCGCCAAGGGTGAGTACCCCGCCAAGGGCGAGCAGCCCGACAAGGGTGAGCACCCCGCCAAGGGAGGGCGCGGGCGGCCCTCCGCCAGTAGGGGCCGCTACTACGTCGCCAAGGGAGAGCTCCCCGGCGAGGGACCCCGTCATCGAAGAGGCTCGCGCACGTAAACCCTTGTGCTTTCTTCTTCTCGAATTCTTCTTTTTGGATATTTGCTTGACAAATCTTTCTTTTCTTTTTCTTCTATTGCCAGACTCGCCCGTCCCGGACCCGATGGAGACGGAGACCATCGCCGAGGAGGAGGTGCGCGGTGAAACTGGCGACGGCACCGCCGCGGAAGGGATGGCTGGCGCCGACGAGCCAGCCGCCGAGGAGACTGCCCCAGCCGCCGACGCCGCGGCTGGGGAAGGGACCGGCGACCATACCGCGGGCCCGGAGGCCCCGGGAGCGCCGGACGCTGCACCGGCCGCCGACCCCTCTGCCTCCGCACCTGGGTCGGGCGTATATCTGGAGGCCGCCAATGGGGTCTTCATCCAAGTCCCGTGGGCGTCCTCATCAAGGGCACCAGCGGAGGGGGAGACCTTCGACGGAGAAGTTCTCGCCTCCGCTGGGTTGAAGGTCGTCGACGCGCCCGGCAGTAGCGACGAGCCCGAAGAGGAGAAGCTCCTGCGTCGACTCCTGGGTTTGTACCGGGCCAGGCAAGCCAAACTGGAGTCCCGAGAGGCTCTGGCTGCCAAGGCCGGTGCTGACTTGGAGAAGCGCGCTGCGGAGCTCCGTGCCGCCAACCAGGCGGCCCTCCGAAACCTGGCGGAGGAACGCGAAGAGCTTGCCGAAGCACATCAAGCATTCCTCCTCGAGAAGGCCGAGGTGGAGGAGCAGCAGCGACTGGCCGCCGAGGAGCTGTCCCGGCGGGAGGGAGTGCTCAACCAGCGGAAGGTCGACCTCGACAGTCACGAGGACGACCTCACCGCTCGTGAGCAGGCTATTGGCGGGGCTCTGCAGGAGGCGAGGGATGCCGCAGCTGCCGCAGAGACTGCTAAGAAGGATCTGGAGGCCAGGGTAGCGCAGATGGAGCTGTTTTTAAAGGCGAGCGAAGACAGGGTCACCGCGCCCAACGTGGCGCGGGAGAAGGACGCTCACACCAACTCGGAGCTGCAAATCCGCCTCTCCGAGAAGGGCAAAGAGCTCACTGACGCCAGGGACTCCATTGCTGATTTAGAGCTGAAGGTCTCCACCCTTACTAACTCACTTGACGCTGCCCGGGATCGCGAGACAAAGCTGAAGGATGAACTCCGCACTGAGAGGCTCTTGCTGGAGAGCGCCGCCGTCTCGCAGAACAACTTTCAGCGGACGGTGGAGCAGTGGACTGATGAACTTGTCGCCTCCGCCGCCAACATTGACATGGAGATGATGGCGTTAAGGGCGGAGCACCTTGTGTACTCCCCCGACGAGAACCTCCCTCACAGCGCCAAACTGAGTCTGTTCTTCAGGGGAGTAGCGCCGGCGCTTGCGCGGCTGCGGGAGAAGATCCCCGTGCAGCTGGCCGACGAGGCGCGCCGGCTCTGCATGAGCACTATGGAGCGGGTGTTGTCGAAGATTGTCTACCGCAACCCCGGGATCAACCTCGTCAACGTCCTCCGGACCCTGCCGCCCGAAGCTGACCAGGAGGCGTTGAAGGCCCAAGTTACCCACATCGTCGCCAAGGTGGGCAAGATCCAGAGGGTCGTTGGAGACCGCAGGGACTAGGCTTCCTTCTTTCCGCTTCCCTTGCCGCTGTAGATTAAGTTATAGGTAGTAGTTGGTTAGAACAGCGGCGAGTTATCTTTGTAATATATACTTTCATTTCGGGTAATCAATGCAATGTTATCTCCCTTGCTTTAGTCCCTTCACTTTGTATGCTTCCCACCCTACGCTTTTTAGGGAACTCGGCGGCAAAGGGACCCTTGCTGCGAGCGCTGAGTGCTGGACTCTTAGCAGCCTGCTAGCAATGCCCTTGCCGGCAAGAAACCTCGCCGCAGCTAGTCGCAGCACACTTAGGTTGCTGAGCGAACTCGAAAACGAAGTAAGGGCGCGATACTTGTCGCAGCTCACTTAAGCCGCTGAGCGTGCTCGAAACAAAATAAGGGCGTGGCTAGCCACGGGTAGGTTCCTCCGCGCACAGGTTTTCCATACAAAGTGTGGTTGTTCAAGGAAGACGACTAAGAACTTAAAAATTTGAATTGCTCAAATTCTAGCAACTTAGCTTTCATGGATCGTTTGCTTCCCGGCGAGGCTTCCCTTTCTTGAACAGCACTTGGTCCATACTTCTATCTCCTTCCCCCCGGCAAACTTGTGCGCGAGGAACACTCCTTCTGTTTCAGAGAGAAAGGCAGAAGAGGAAGAAATACAAGTACGGGGCCTTGCGGTTTGTTACTGCTTACCGGGGATGTGTGCTGCACCAAATGTCAGATGATACATGCAAGCAAAAGGAAAAGCATGAAATGACGAACAGTGCATAGCACAAAAGTTTTACTGATGCACGGGGCCTGCGCCCGGCTTTGTACAAAGGTTTACATGCAACAGCGGCAAGACTTGTACAAAAGGTGGTTGCCGGAGCGGATCACGGCAACCGCGCCTTATGGGTGAAACTTGCGAAGATGCTCTATGTTCCAGGAGTTGCTCACCGGTAAGCCATCTTCGGTCTCAAGGCGGACAGCGCCGGGCCTTGTGACTTGTCTCACCCGATAAGGGCCTTCCCACTTCGGCGTCAACTTGTTGGAATTCTTGGCGGACTGAACGCGCCGAAGAACAAGGTGGCCTTCCTCGAGACTCCTGGCCTTGACCTTGCGGCTATGATAGCGGCGCAAGGCCTGCTGGTATCGAGCGACTCGTACAGCGGCCTGGAGACGGTTCTCCTCGAGGAGCAATGCATCATCTTGCCGCAGTTGCTCTTGCTCGAGCTCATCGTAAGCGAGCACTCGAGGAGACCCGTATACGAGTTCCGTGGGGAGAACTGCCTCTGCTCCATAGACTAGAGCAAAGGGTGTCTGTCCGGTGGCTCGATTTGGTGTCGTCCTGATTGACCAAAGAGCCGCCGGCAACTCCTCTATCCAGTTTCTTCCGCACTTGTGCAGCCTGTCGAAGGTTCTTGTCTTGAGTCCGCGCAGCACTTCAGCATTTTCCCTCTCTGCTTGACCATTGCTCCTTGGGTGAGCAACAGAAGCAAAACAGACCTTGGCGCCAAGGTCTTGGACGTACTGCATGAAGGTGCGGCTTGTGAACTGCGTGTCGTTGTCGGTGATGATCCTGTTAGGGATTCCGAAATGGCAAACAATTGACCTGAAGAACCTGACTGCTGACTGTGTCGTCACCTTTCTCACTGGTTCCACTTCTGGCCACTTTGTGAACTTGTCGATTGCTACGTACAAGTACTCAAAGCCCCCGACTGCGCGGGGAAAGGGGCCGAGGATATCGAGCCCCCAGACCGAGAAGGGCCAGGACAAAGGTATCGTCTAGAGAGCTTGAGCTGGCTGGTGAATCTGCTTGGCATGGAACTGGCACGCTTCACACTTGGTCACTTGTGCAGTTGCATCTTGGAGGGCCTCTGGCCAAAAGAAACCTTGCCGGAACGCCTTCCCGGCAAGTGCTCTTGCGCCAATGTGGTGGCCACATATGCCTCCGTGTATCTCTGCCAATAGCTTATGTCCATCTTCCCGGGAAATACACTTCAATCTGACACCGTTGAGTCTTCTTCTGTACAGTTCGTTACCAACGAACTGGTACATACTTGACTGCTTGGTTATCCTCTCTATCTCTTCTGGTTCTTCGGGAAGTTCTCCAGTTTGAAGAAAACGGACGATTTGCTGTGCCCATGCTGGAGCCTGAGGCTCAATAACAAGGACTAAAGGCATCAGGGCCGCTGCGGGAACCTCAGCTTCTACGGCAAGAACCTGCGGCTCTGCCGGAGCCGAAGGTTCTCCGGCAAACTTGCCAGGGCAAGGCTTGTCGAGAACGCCTGCTTCAACTGTACAGATCCTTGGGTCTGCAGGAGCAGACTGTTCCTCAGCATCTTGGCCGTTGATCTTGGGGACCTTGGCGGCGGCCTCACGAAGATCCGCCGGCAAGTAGTCACCGGAGACCAACTTCCTCTTCTTGCTCGGACCAACTGATGGTGTAACGGATGGTTGAGTTAGCTTGAGCACGAAGGTCCCTGGTTCCACAGGTAACTTCATTGCAGCACACTTTGAGAGGCCATCTGCGATATCATTCTGAGCTCTTGGAACGTGCTCCATCTGCAGACCTTCAAAGTGTTCTTCAAGCTTCCTCACTTCATCGACATAAGCCTCCATCAACGGGCTCTGGTAACTCTTGTTTACTTGTCGGACCACCAATTGTGAATCTCCCCGCACAATCAACTTCTTGATCCCAAGTTCGGCCGCAATCCCGAGGCCGGCAAGCAAACCTTCATACTCAGCAGTATTGTTTGTTGCTTGCTCGTTGGGAAAGTGCATCTGAACAACGTACTTGAGGTGCTCCCCGATGGGCGCTATGAGTACCACGTCAGCACCGGCGCCTTGCAGCGAGAAAGAACCATCAAAGTACATTATCCACTCTTTGCTTGCTTCTTGGACGGGGATACTTGTTTCTGGAACTTCTTCATCTGGTGTTGGGGTCCATTCTGCTATAAACTCTGCCAAAGCTCTGCTCTGTATGGTTGAAGTACTCTCAAACTTGAGACCAAAGCTTGACAACTCCAGCGCCCACTCGACGATCCTGCATGTTGCTTCGGGATTTTGCAATATCCTCTTCAACGGAAAGCGAGTGACCACTGTTATCTCGTGTGCTTGGAAGTAATGGCGCAGCTTTCTCGAGGCCATGAGGAGGCCGAAAAGCAACTTCTGCACCCCAGAGTATCTTGATCTAGCCCCCTGCAAGAGGGAACTTACAAAATAAACTGGGCGCTGCACCATCTTCTTTCGCACTTCTCCTTGTTCCTGCGCAGACTTGTCCTTGTCGGGGCCAGAGCTTGTCGGGGAAGTCCCCTGCTTGTCGCTGGATGCGCTTGCCAGTGACGTGGGTTCCTCATTCGCCTCCCTCTCCGCTACTAACGCAGCACTAACCACTTGATTGGTTGCCGCTAAGTATAGCAGCAACTTCTCTTGTGGTCTAGGTGCGGCAAGTATTGGAGTGGAGGACAGGTATCCTTTCAAGTCTTGCAGCGCTGCCTCCGCCTCCGGAGTCCATTTCATAGGACCTGCCTTTTTCAAGATTTTGAAGAAAGGCAGGGCGCGTTCTGCAGACTTTGAAATGAACCTGCTGAGGGCAGCCACACAACCAGCAAGTCTCCTTACGTCCTTGACGCGCTTCGGGGCTTCAATCTGCTCGGTGGCTTTTATCTTGTCGGGATTGGCTTCAATCCCCCTCTGAGACACAAAGAACCCGAGAAGCTTGCCGGAGGGGACTCCGAAGACGCACTTCTCGGGGTTCAGCTTGAGTTGTATCTTGCGCAGATTCTCAAAGGTTTCTTCTAGGTCTTGAATCAGGGTATCCTTGCTCTTGCTCTTGACCACGATATCATCCATGTAGTCTTCTACATTCCTGTGTATCTGTGGCTCAAAAGCAGTGTGTACCACCCTTGCAAATGTTGAGCCTGCATTATTCAATCCAAAGGGCATGCGTATGAAGCAGTACGTGCCACATGGAGTAATGAATGCAGTCTTCTCTTCATCTTCGTCAGACGACCGGGCGAACTCCAAGACCTCGGCGTCCGTGCATGCACCACGTCCCTCTCAGGAGGTGAAGGACCAGCAGCGACGTGGTACCGGGGGTACCATACGCTTGCTGGGACGGGGACAAGCCGGTGGGTCGCGGGATGCTCAAGGCCAGCGCGCTGGCACGAGCAAGGCGCGGTCGCCGGGGCGGGACCCTGCTCCTTCTAACCCCGTTAGAAGTCCGAGCATATCCCGCTCCTCGCACTGCTCGCCACCGTTTCCCTCCTCTCCAGCAGAAGCTTTAGCAAGATCCCAACTGCTCCTCGACTTCCCTCCAGCGGCAGACAAGGCCGAAGACTGGAGGGCTACAATCCAGAGCCTCATCGCCTTCGCCAACAACGACACGCCGCAGCAGCCGGCGACATCACGCCCGCGGCAAGTCGATCAAGCGAAGGCCGACGGAGACAAGACCGCCGGGGGTGCAACTACCGTGCACTCCCCGCCGTGGAAGCAGAAATCACCACCCCGTCGGATCAACGTCGACGACGACTCCACGGCGTCGTCGGATCCGCGGGCTCGCCGCGATCAACGCCAAGTCCTCGATGACAGGCGACAAGAGGACGCTCGAACCCGCATCGAGCGTCGAAGAGAAGCCCGAAGACAATCAGACTAGCGCGCTGGGACTGCTGTCAACATGCACGCGCCCGGTGAACCAGGCGACTTGCCGTACGCGGCAGGTTGCCCTGCGTTCACCCGAGAGCTGCGGCAAGTCCAGTGGCCCAGCATGAAGAACTTCAAGCCCGACGTACCCGAGAAGTACGACGGCAAGACGCACCCCTCGGAGTTCCTCAGCATCTACTCCATTGCGGTGCAGGCTGCCGGGGGACGCGACGAGAAGATTCTGGCCAACTACTTCCCGCTTGTGCTTAAGCCAAACGTCAGGTCTTGGCTTATGCACTTGCCGGAGAACTCCATCTCTTCATGGGCGGATTTGTGCCACCAGTTTGTTGGCGCCTTCACGGGTGGCCACAAACCCCACGGCCAGGAGAGCGATCTCCATATCCTCGCCCAGAAGGAGGGAGAGTCCCTGCGCAAATACATCCAAAGGTTCAGCCGCGTGCAACACAACATTCCCGATGTCCACCCTGCCGCGGTTATCAGCGCGTTCCACCAGAACGTGCGTAACCATCGGATAAGGGAGGAGATGGCCATGACCAAGATCCGGGACGTCAGCGAGCTTTACGCTCTGGCTGACAAATGTGCACGCGCTGAAGAGGGGAGGAGACTCCCCGGAGAGGATGCCGGCGCAGGAGGAAGCAACAGCGAGGATGCCGCCCCGACAAGGAAAAACCGGCGGCGGAACAAGAAGAAGAAGAACAAGGAGGTACTGGTTGTCGAGAAGTCCGGCAGGGAGGCTCCCGCCAAGAAGACATAGGCTGGTGGCTCCGGCAAGGAGCCCGCCCCTGTAGCGGCAGCCGACAAGCAGGACGGCTCCGACAAGCAGTACTGCAAGATCCACCGCACCAAGGGCCACGATCTCCAGAACTGCAAGAGGGTAGAGTACCTCGTAGAGCAGCAGAAGGCTGAATACGAGCGTCGCGACAAGGAGAAGGCCCAAGGAGGCGGAGGAGAGCCAAGCAAGAAGCGGCCGTTCAATGGCCGGGGAGGACGCCGCGACAAGGCCAAGCAGCGGCAAGGTGACAGACCTCCCCGGGGCCGCGACAAGGATGAGGACGAAGACGATGATGAAGACATGGAAGAAGGAGACAACAGCGAGCAGGAGTTCCAGAAGGCCACAGAGGTCCTGTGTGTCGACGGGGGTGCCTCTCTGCACACTTCCCACCGCCAACTCAAGCAGTGGGTGCGGGAAGTGAATGCGGCAGAGCCACCCGTCGAATCGCGTAGGCTACTGAAATGGTCCGGCACGCCCATCATCTTTGACCTTGAGGACCACCCTGACCGCACAACGGCGGTCGGGTGTTTGCCGATGTTGGTTTCACCAACTATCCGCAACCTCAAGGTCACCAAGGTGTTTGTTGACGGCGGGGCCGGCCTCAACTTGATCTCCTCCGCTGTGATCAAGAAGCTGCAGATCCCCGACAGCGAACTCGAAGAAACCGGGTCGTTGCAAGGGATCAACCCGGGAAGGAGCAAGCCGAAGGGGAAGATCACGCTGCCAGTGACCTTTGGCGGAGAGCTTAACTTCAGGACGGAGAGGATCACGTTCGATGTTGCCGATATCCCATTGCCATATAATGGGATACTTGACCGTCCTGCGCTCGCCAAGTTCATGGCAGCTTCCCACTACGCGTACAACATGCTCAAGATGCCGGGGCCGATAAGCGTCATCTCTGTCCCCGGCGACAAGAAGGACGCGCTTATCTGCGCCGACAAGATCTACCGGGATGCAGCAGCCGCGGCAGACAGCAAGACACTTGCCGCTGAAGCTCCCGGGGGGAAGACCAAGACCAAGTCCGGCAAGGGCTCTGGAGCCCACTCCGGCAAACGCACCTCTTCGGAGTGTTGCGCTGCCGCCGAGGACGCACCATCGAGCTCCACCGGCAAGTACAAGAAAGGAATGGCAGCTCCACCGGCAACCAAGAAGGTGTCCGCCAAGGAGGACGGCACTGGTGGTACCTTCACCATCAGTGCTACGCTCGACCCCAAATAGGAAAGCGCGCTCGTTGCCTTCTTGCGGGCGAATGTCGACGTGTTCGCATGGCAACCGTCCGACATCCCCGGTGTTCCCAGGAAGGTAATTGAGCACAAGCTTGCTGTTTGTCCTCACGCGCGGCCCGTCAAGCAGAAGGTCAGGAAGCAAGCTGTGGAGCGCCAAGAGTTCATTGCCGAGGAGATAAGGAAGTTGGAAGCAGCCGGCCTGGTTAGAGGAGTACTTCATCCTACATGGTTGGCCAATCCAGTTGTCGTGCGAAAGGCTAATGGGAAATGGAGACTTTGTATAGACTTCACCGATGTGAATAAAGCTTGTCCCAAGGATCCTTTTCCCTTGCCACGCATCGACCAGATTGTTGACTCCACGGCTGGATGTGAGTTGCTTTCATTTCTCGATGCATACTCAGGCTACCACCAAATATTCATGGCTGAGGAAGATGAAGAGAAGACTGCATTCATTACTCCATGTGGCACGTACTGCTTCATACGCATGCCCTTTGGATTGAAGAATGCAGGCTCAACATTTGCAAGGGTGGTACACACTGCTTTTGAGCCACAGATACACAGGAATGTAGAAGCCTACATGGATGATATCGTGGTCAAGAGCAAGAGCAAGGATACCCTGATTCAAGACCTAGAAGAAACCTTTGAGAATCTACGCAAGATACAACTCAAGCTGAACCCCGAGAAGTGCGTCTTCGGAGTCCCCTCCGGCAAGCTTCTCGGGTTCTTTGTGTCTCAGAGGGGGATTGAAGCCAATCCCGACAAGATAAAAGCCATCGAGCAAATTGAAGCCCCGAAGCGCGTCAAGGACGTAAGGAGACTTGCTGGTTGTGTGGCTGTCCTCAGCAGGTTCATTTCAAAGTCTGCAGAACGCGCCCTGCCTTTCTTCAAAATCTTGAAAAAGGCAGGTCCTATGAAATGGACTCCGGAGGCGGAGGCAGCGCTGGAAGACTTGAAAGGATACCTGTCCTCCACTCCAATACTTGCCGCACCTAGACCACAAGAGAAGTTGCTGCTATACTTAGCGGCAACCAATCAAGTGGTTAGTGCTGCGTTAGTAGCGGAGAGGGAGGCGGATGAGGAACCCACGTCACCGGCAAGCGCATCCAGCGACAAGCAGGGGACTTCCCCGACAAGCTCTGGCCCCGACAAGGACAAGTCTGCGCAGGAACAATGAGAAGTGCGAAAGAAGATGGTGCAGCGCCCAGTTTATTTTGTAAGTTCCCTCTTGCAGGGGGCTAGATCAAGATACTCTGGGGTGCAGAAGTTGCTTTTCGGCCTCCTCATGGCCTCGAGAAAGCTGCGCCATTACTTCCAAGCACACGAGATAACAGTGGTCACTCGCTTTCCGTTGAAGAGGATATTGCAAAATCCCGAAGGAACAGGCAGGATCGTCGAGTGGGCGCTGGAGTTGTCAAGCTTTGGTCTCAAGTTTGAGAGTACTTCAACCATACAGAGCAGAGCTTTGGCAGAGTTTATAGCAGAATGGACCCCAACACCGGATGAAGAAGTTCCAGAAACAAGTATCCCCGTCCAAGAAGCAAGCAAAGAGTGGATAATGTACTTTGATGGTGCTTTCTCGCTGCAAGGCGCCGGTGCTGACGTGGTACTCATAGCGCCCACCGGGGAGCACCTCAAGTACGTTGTTCAGATGCACTTTCCCAAGGAGCAAGCAACAAACAATACTGCTGAGTATGAAGGTTTGCTTGCCGGCCTCGGGATTGCGGCCGAACTTGGGATCAAGAAGTTGATTGTGCGGGGAGATTCACAATTGGTGGTCCGACAAGTAAACAAGAGTTACCAGAGCCCGTTGATGGAGGCTTATGTCGATGAAGTGAGGAAGCTTGAAGAACACTTTGAAGGTCTGCAGATGGAGCACGTTCCAAGAGCTCAGAATGATATCGCAGATGGCCTCTCAAAGTGTGCTGCAATGAAGTTACCTGTGGAACCAGGGACCTTCATGCTCAAGCTAACTCAACCATCCGTTACACCATCAGTTGGTCCGAGCAAGAAGAGGAAGTTGGTCTCCGGTGACTACTTGCCGGCGGATCTTCCTGAGGCCGCCGCCAAGGTCCCCAAGATCAACGGCCAAGATGCTGAGGAAGAGTCTGCTCCTGCAGACCCAAGGTTCTGTACAGTTGAAGCAGGCGTTCCCGACAAGCCTTGCCCTGGCAGGTTTGCCGGAGAACCTTCGGCTCCGGCAGAGCCGCAGGTTCTTGCCGTAGAAGCTGAGGTTCCCGCAGCGGCCCTGATGCCTTTAGTCCTTGTTATTGAGCCTCAGGCTCAAGCATGGGCACAGCAAATCATCCGTTTTCTTCAAACTGGAGAACTTCCCGAAGAACCAGAAGAGATAGAGAGGATAACCAAGCAGTCAAGTATGTACCAGTTCGTTGGTAACGAACTGTACAGAAGAAGACTCAACGGTGTCAGATTGAAGTATATTTCCCGGGAAGATGGACAGAAGCTGTTGGCAGAGATACACGGAGGCATATGTGGCCACCACATTGGCGCAAGAGCACTTGCCGGGAAGGCGTTCCGGCAAGGTTTCTTTTGGCCAGAGGCCCTCCAAGATGCAACTGCACAAGTGACCAAGTGTGAAGCGTGCCAGTTCCATGACAAGCAGATTCACCAGTCAGCTCAAGCTCTCCAGACGATACCTTTGTCCTGGCCCTTCTCGGTCTGGGGGCTCGATATCCTCGGCCCCTTTCCCCGCGCAGTCGGGGGCTTTGAGTACTTGTACGTAGCAATCGACAAGTTCACAAAGTGGCCAGAAGTGGAACCAGTGAGAAAGGTGACGGCACAGTCAGCAGTCAGGTTCTTCAGGTCAATTGTTTGCCGTTTCGGAATCCCTAACAGGATCATCACCGACAACGGCACGCAGTTCACAAGCCGCACCTTCAAGCAGTACGTCCAAGACCTTGGCGCCAAGGTCTGTTTTGCTTCTGTTGCTCACCCAAGGAGCAATGGTCAAGCAGAGAGGGCAAATGCTGAAGTGCTGCGCGGACACAAGACAAGAACCTTCGACAGGCTGCACAAGTGCGGAAGAAACTGGATAGAGGAGTTGCCGGCGGCTCTTTGGTCAATCAGGACGACACCAAATCGAGCCACCGGACAGACACCCTTTGCTCTAGTCTATGGAGCAGAGGCAGTTCTCCCCACGGAACTCGTATACGGGTCTCCTCGAGTGCTCGCTTACGATGAGCTCGAGCAAGAGCAACTGCGGCAAGATGATGCATTGCTCCTCGAGGAGAACCGTCTCCAGGCCGCTGTACGAGTCGCTCGATAACAGCAGGCCTTGCGCCGCTATCATAGCCGCAAGGTCAAGGCCAGGAGTCTCAAGGAAGGCGACCTTGTTCTTCGGCGCGTTCAGTCCGCCAAGAATTCCAACAAGTTGACGCCGAAGTGGGAAGGCCCTTATCGGGTGAGACAAGTCACAAGGCCCGGCGCTGTCCGCCTTGAGACCGAAGATGGCTTACCGGTGAGCAACTCCTGGAACATAGAGCATCTTCGCAAGTTTCACCCATAAGGCGCGGTTGCCGTGATCCGCTCCGGCAACCACCTTTTGTACAAGTCTTGCCGTTGTTGCATGTAAACCTTTGTACAAAGCCGGGCGCAGGCCCCGTGCATCAGTAAAACTTTTGTGCTATGCACTGTTCGTCATTTCATGCTTTTCCTTTTGCTTGCATGTATCATCTGACATTTGATGCAGCACACATCCCCGGTAAGCAGTAACAAACCGCAAGGCCCCGTACTTGTATTTCTTCCTCTTCTGCCTTTCTCTCTGAAACAGAAGGAGTGTTCCTCGCGCACAAGTTTGCCGGGGGAAAGGAGATAGAAGTATGGACCAAGTGCTGTCCAAGAAAGGGAAGCCTCGCCGGGAAGCAAACGATACATGAAAGCTAAGTTGCCAGAATTTGAGCAATTCAAATTTTTAAGTTCTTAGTCGTCTTCCTTGAACAACCACACTTTGTATGGAAAACCTGTGCGCGGAGGAACCTACTCGTGGCTAGCCGAGCCCTTATTTTGTTTCGAGCACGCTCAACGGCTTGAGTGAGCTGCGACAAGTGTCGCGCCCTTACTTCGTTTTTGAGTTCGCTCAGCAACCTAAGTGTGCTGCGACTAGCTGCGGCGAGGTTTCTTGCCGGCAAGGGCATTGCTAGCAGGCTGCTAAGAGTCCAGCACTCAGCGCTCGCAGCAAGGGTCCCTTTGCCGGCGAGTTCCCTAAAAAGCGTAGGGTGGGAAGCATACAAAGTGAAGGGACTATAAAGCAAGGGAGATAACATTGCATTGATTACCCGAAATGAAAGTATATATTACAAAGATAACTCGCCGCTGTTCTAACCAACTACTACCTATAACTTAATCTACAGCGGCAAGGGAAGCGAAAAGAAGGAAGCCTAGTCCATGCGGTCTCCAACGACCCTCTGGATCTTTCCCACCTTGGCGACGATGTGGGCAACTTGGGCCTTCAACGCCTCCTGGTCAGCTTCGGGCGGCAGGGTCCGGAGGACGTTGACGAGTTGATCCCGGGGTTGCGGTAGACAATCTTCGACAACACCCGCTCCATAGTGCCCATGCAGAGCCGGCGCGCCTCGTCGGCCAGCTGCACGGGGATCTTCTCCCGCAGCCGCGCAAGCGCCGGCGCTACTCCCCTGAAGAACAGACTCAATTTGGCGCTGTGAGAGAGGTTCTCGTCGGGGGAGTACACAAGGTGCTCCGTCCTTAACGCCATCATCTCCATGTCAATGTTGGCGGCGGAGGCGACAAGTTCATCAGTCCACTACTCCACCGTCCGCTGGAAGTTGTTCTGCGAGACGGCGGCGCTCTCCAGCAAGAGCCTCTCAGTGCGGAGTTCATCCTTCAGCTTTGTCTCGCGATCCCGGGCAGCGTCAAGTGAGTCAGTAAGGGTGGAGACCTTCAGCTCTAAATCAGCAATGGAGTCCCTGGCATCAGTGAGCTCTTTGCCCTTCTCGGAGAGGCGGATTTGCAGCTCCAAGTTGGTGCGAGCGTCCTTCTCCCGCGCCACGTTGAGCGCGGTGACCCTGTCTTCGCTCGCCTTTAAAAACAGCTCCATCTGCGCTACCCTGGCCTCCAGATCCTTCTTAGCAGTCTCCGCGGCAGCTGCGGCATCCCTCACCTCCTGCAGAGCCCCGCCAATAGCCTGCTCACGAGCGGTGAGGTCGTCCTCGTGCCTGTCGAGGTCGACCTTCCCCTGGTTGAGCACTCCCTCCCGCCGGGACAGCTCCTCGGCGGCCAGTCATTGCTGCTCCTCCACCTCGGCCTTCTCGAGGAGGAATGCTTGATGTGCTCCGGCAAGCTCTTCGCGTTCCTCCGTCAGGTTTCGGAGGGCCGCCTGGTTGGCGGCACGGAGCTCCGCACCGCGCTTCTCCAAGTCAGCACCGGCCTTGGCAGCCAGAGCCTCTAGGGACTCCAGTTTGGCTTGCCTTGCCCGGTACCAACCCAGGAGTCGACGCAGGAGCTTCTCCTCTTCGGGGTCGTCGCTACTGCCGGGCGCGTCGACGACCTTCAACCCAGCGAAGGTGAGAACTTCTCCGTCGAAGGTCTCCCCCTCCGCTGGTGCACTTGAGGAGGACGCCCACGGGACTTGGATGAAGACCCCGTTGGCGGCCTCCAGATATACGCCCGACCCAGGTGCGGAGGTAGAGGAGTCGGCGGCCGGTGCAGCGTCCGGCGCTCCCGGGGCCTCCGGGCCCGCGGTATGGTCGCCGGTCCCTTCCCCAGCCGCGGCGTCGGCGGCTGGGGCAGTCTCCTCGGCGGATGGCTCGTCGGCGCCAGCCATCCCTTCCGCGGCGGTGCCGTCGCCAGTTTCACCGCGCACCTCCTCATCGGCGATGGTCTCCGTCTCCATCGGCTCCGGGACGGGCGAGTCTGGCAATAGAAGAAAAAGAAAAGAAAGATTTGTCAAACAAATATCCAAAAAGAAGAATTCGAGAAGAAGAAAGCACAAGGGTTTACCTGCGCGGCCCTCTTCGATGACGGGGTCCCTCGCCGGGGAGCTCTCCCTTGGCGACGTAGTAGCGGCCCCTGTTGGCGGAGGGCCGCCCGCGCCCTCCCTTGGCGGGGTGCTCACCCTTGTCGGGCTGCTCGCCCTTGGCGGGGTACTCACCCTTGGCGGAGTACCCGTCTTTGGCGGAGCGCGTTCCCTCGCCGAGGAGCTCATCCTTGGCGGGGAGGGTGGAGCAAGCGGCTCGTCGGGGGCGACCTCCTGGGGCTCCTGCGGCTGCGGCTCCACTACTGCACAAGGCAACAAGATATCGGTAAGGATTAAAAACTCAAGCGCGCCTATCAAGCAGAAAAATGAAGACAGGACTTACGCTGGGGCTGCTTCCCGGAGCGGCAGGCTGGTCCGGCAAGTGTCGCTGGCGCATCCACCGCCGCTGCGGCAGGCTCGTCGTCCTCAATGTTGACCACAGGGATCTTGGCCCTCTTCGCCATCCGCTGGGTCAAGGTCCTGGAAACCAAACAAGATCAGAATTAGGACCAATCAAGAAAAACCAATACAAAATCAAGGAAATTACAAGTACTTACTCTTCCTCCTCTTCATCGGAGCTGAGGGCGGAGAAGTCAAACCCCGCCTCGTGTGCTCCAGCGCGAGGAGCTGGAGAAGAAGGCTCCCTCGGGCGCTTAGCAGGCTCCGGGGCTGTGGGCTGTGAAGACCCAGCCCCGGTCGTCGCCGAGGACCGAGGGGCAGAAGGAGCACCAGAGCCACTCCGGGAAGATCCCCCTCCGCTTGTCGGCTCGGGCACGGGGCACCTCCTTGACGACCTCGCTCATCGTGGTGGCGCGCGTCGCGCGGCGCTTCGGCTGCTGTCGAGGCGCCTGTGGCCTCGCCGGCTCGACGGCCTTGCGGAGGCGCTTCTTCTGTTGCTGCGGAGGGCTTGGTGGTGGCGAAGAGTTCTCCGAGGATGAGGAGGCGTCGTCGTCAAGATTCAGAGAACCACCGGAGTCTTCATCAGAATCTCCGGACTCGGCGTCCTCCTCCTCCTCGACGGGCCCGCTGGACTCGGTACCCTGCCCGGCGGCCTCGCTCGCCCCGGCAGCCCCGCTCGCCCCGGCAAGCTTCCGGAAGGCTCCCCGGCAAACTCCTCGGGCGCAATCTTCAGCAGCTTGAGGATTTCCGCCTCCTCGACTTGGCTCACCGCGTTCGCTGCCTCTGCTTCGTCCAAAGTGTATCCAAATTCGCCCGCAGCCGCAGCTGCGGCGGCCTCCTCCATTCTGGAGGCAATGTATGCAACATCCCGGTCGGTGGTATCCCGGGTGAGGCCCTTCTTCTCCTCGGCGTTGCGGGGCTTCTCGACCAAGTTGTCGAAGAAGGCTTGCACGGTCTCCGCTGAAGGCACCAGCCAAGTGGGGACGACCCCGTGGGAGTCGCACTCGGGCATCACCGCGCGTATGGCACTGAGGGCAGTGTTGTTACACAACGGCACCACTCCCCGGGACGGTTTGAACCACTCCGGGTGATTGGGGTCATGCTTAAACAACTCCCGGACCATCCCCTTCAGCTCCAAGACGGTGAAATTGTAGTTCAACCCGGGGCGCAGCCTCATGCGGTCTGCCGCGTTGCCGAACTCCCAGGCAGGCCTCTTTCTCTCCTGCAGGGGGTCGATGCGGCGGCGGAGGAAATCGGCCCCAACTTCTCCCACAGTCAGATTGGCGGCCCGGAGACGAAGGATCCTAGTAAGGGCAATCTGCAACTTGTCGTCCTCCGGGGCCAGTTCGCTCCAATCCTTGCCGCGCACTATTGCAGTCTGGCACGGCGAGGTAAACTGCTCAGGCTTGTCTTCCAGAACCCAGCACCAATCGGCCCTCCACTCCTCCCACTTGCCGCGGAGCTCCCCTTTCAAGTACGCCTCCTTCTTGTTCAGCCTAAAGATCCAGGAGATGCCGCCAGAGAGTGGGGATCCATACTCTACTCTAGGCGTGAAGAAATAGCGGAAAAGAGCTACGTTTGGGTGGACCCCAACAAAGTTTTCGCACAAATGTGCGAAAACAGCCATCATAAGGACGGCGTTGGGGGTGAAATCTAGGAGGTGGAGGCCGTACGTGTTCATCACATCACAGAAGAACTCCGAGAACGGAGGACACAGACCGAAGTGGAATAATGCAGCGAAGTAGAAGTAACCTCCCGGGAACATGTCGACGACGACGGCGGGGAGGACTCTGGTGCGGGGATGAGCTTTCGTCTCCCTCGCCCAGAACAAGTAATACTTGTCCCGCAGCTCCCTTGCGCCGAGCCTCGGCGGAAGACCACCCTCTTTCTTCGCATGGCTGCCAGCTTCGCCGCCTGCTCGGACTTCTCCTTCTTCGCCTTGTCGCTCTTCGCCTTGTCGTTTTTCGGAGCCATGGCGGGAGCGGCGAGGGGGGAGGCGAGGAGGTCGACGGCGCGGCGGATACTGGGGCGGCGGAGGAAGGAGGGGCTCGGCTCTCTGTCGACCTGAGGGGAGGCAGAGAGCAGCGGGGGTTTCTGGAGATTCAAGACAGAATGTAGGCGATGGGGGGAAACTGCCCCTACTTCCTCTGCTTTTAAGGGGGAAGTAAGGGACGTTCCCCATTATCCATTAAAGAACAAGCCACGATCTCTCCCACGACGCCGCAATCGACGCGTGCCGTTAGGGAGGGATGCGGCGGATACGGAGAGGGATGCGGCTCGCCGTGGGCCGCGTATGCCCGTGCACTGTCTTGGGCCTGGCCCAACAACGCTCGGCACCGTGTGTGGCCCAGGCCCGGGGGCTCCTGTCGGTGTACTAAGGTAGGGGTACCTTAGTACCCCAACTTGTGCACGGGCAGTAGCAGCTTCCCGTGGCAGGGCTTACCACGCGCTCGCCGAGGTCCGCTCTGGTCCCCCTTTGAAGCCATTCAAGAACAAAGTATTCAAGTTAAGAGACAAGACCCCGGCAAGAGGAGCTTGCCGGGAAGGCCGCACCAGGCTCAAGGTTATCACTCCAACACAAGACCCTGTCAAGAGGAGCTTGCCAGGAAGGCCTAGGGATAAACATCTCAGGAGTCATATCGCGGCGCGGCGCGCGCCCCGACAGGGCCCGGAGAGCGACAAGCTTTCAGGCCCGGCAAGATAGTGGCCCCGGCAAGGTGCTTGCCGGGGGAGACTTACACTGTGTGCCTGCGCTCCAGCTCGTCTGTCCACGCGTCGCCCTGGGGCCCTTCCAGGGGCGCGTGGCGGACTGTTGTGCAGCCTGGGGTACACGGTGGCAAGCCGCGGTGACGAAGCCATCGCCGTGGCGAACGGAGACGCATGGACAGACGCTTTTGAGGTCGACGGCGACGGGCATTCAATACCCTTGTCCCCCACCGTCAGAGTTAGGTGAAGACCACTGTTCATACACTGTTCATGCACTGTTACAACTACCACCAAATTTACATTTTTACCCTTCTCTACGTTGACACCTGTCGGTGACCCCTTTGAGCTATAAAAGGAGGCCCATGCACAACGTAGAGAGGGTTCGATCCCAGAAACTCGCTGACTCCCTCGCTCGGTGTAGCTGGTACTGTAGATCTTCAAGCTCCCGAGTCCAAGAACTTAATACAATCAAAAGCAGGAGTAGGGTTTTACGCGTCCGCGCGGCCCGAACCTGGGTAAACTGCCCGCGTGTGCTCCTCGATCTGCTCTCCGTGCTCCCTCCGCTCCCTTACCGCAACGTAGAAGGGGCTCCGGTCCCATAGGTGTTCGTGGGAGGACAGTTTCCCCCGACAGACTGTAGGACTTATTAATAAACATAGCACGCGAAATAATAGCATGTTTAATCATGCAATGACCAGTTACAGTATTAACTTTTTCTTAATTATAACATTAATTTTGTCTTGCATGTCAAAATAATTGTCGCATATGAAAGGAATCACGCTGATGTACAATATCTAAAATACTTGTTGTAAAATTTGCAACTCTAAACAGTCCTAAATTTTAAACAAAGGTACTAATTATAACTTACTGACAACACTAACAACATCATGCATGTGGAAGAAAAAACACAGATGAACATAGCTAATATTGATCTACAACATTTGCAACTACATCTTGTCGAAATTAGTACTATAAGTGCACCATATCTCGTCCGGTCACGTTTCAGAAATTCAGTAATACAACATCACTTATCTAATTACAATCTCAAAAACAAACTAATTTGCACAATGCATGTCACAAAAAAAGTCATGTATAACATAGCTCATACCTTGAGGTTCAACTTCTTAGTTCACTTCTCGCGACAAATCCTACTCCAAATGACTCACCAAAATGCTCAACTAATGCCTAAACAAGCAGAGGATACATAATTAGGAGCTAATCAAGCAAATCAAAAATAGCATGCATGTGAACAAAAAACACACAAATGGATAGATCTTACCTTGATCTATATTTTCTTCAACTACAACATCTTCTGAATCGGACTTCAAATCGATCAAAATCGCAATCAAAGTGGCTCTTTCTCCTCAGCGTTCTTAGTTGGAAAGGAAGAGAGCACGAAGCCAAATTTTGCCTCCATATATATACTATATGCTTACGCTGTACTTGTACCAGTTTGATAGAGTGAGAGGACTTGCCAGTATACGGAGGGGCATGGCAGATGGCAGCACAAATTTGGCTGCATCATGGTTACGAAACCAATGGCCAGCGAAGAAAAGCGATAGAATTGACACGGTGGCGCTTGCCGTATGAGCTGGTACCGCCGCCGCTCTGCTCACGACACAGCTGAAGTTGAGCCAATAATTTGGTTCGTACGACAAGCAGCGGCAAGTAACAATCGATCTAATGAACACATAGTATGTAGCGCTAGGAAGGAAATCCTGCTCAATTTGCCAGCGTGGCCTTCAGTCCCGGCCCTTTACTTTGGGTCATCAGAATCATAAGCGCAAGCACATGGCTTTACCCGTTAGAAACACAGACTCTCCTTATTTGCTTTGTGTCTTGTATAAACAGGAAAGAGCAAAGCTACTTGGGTCTCCCAACTTCTTGTGCTGGGTCCAGCTCTCGGCTCTCATACACAATCTCCTCTCTGCCGCCCTCCGGCAAAAATGCATTGGGAGGCACCGTGAAGACTTCCTTCACCTCAGGATCATCAACGCCCTACACAAATAAATGCACAAGCAATGGTTCACAACCAACCAACAAAAGTAACTAGCAATGTGTCAGTTATTACCAATGAAAAAAATAGCGTGCTACAACAAAATAGCGCCGACCTTGAAATATGCTATTAGCGTGCTATATCGCGCTATAGCGTGCTATTAGCAAGATGTTGTACACTGATAAATTTAGCGAGACAATTCTCAATATGCTATAGCGTGCTATTAGCGAGGTTATAGCGTGCTATTTTTTTCAGTGGTTATTACAACAAATAGTTGCCTTAACAACAGAAATGCCATTTACCGTGAACACAGCTCTGAGCTCTTTCTTCTTAGCTTCCAGCTGTAAAGAGAGGATTTCACACATGTAGTCAGCAACAGCAAAGCAGCAAAAATGTTAAAAGAGGAAATAAACTGTCATGCCATACATCGTTATAATCCCAATAGCTCCACTCTGAATAGCATCCAAATGGAATACCAACATTCAAGTGACCACCAGTGTATTCATCAGCACTGTTGGGGTGCTTCAGACTGACACTTCCATTGTTGGTACAGCTATAGCAGTGTCCTTCATCAACAAAAAGAGAGAGAAGAGAGTTAGCCGCAAAGTGATCCACCGGGCACGAGCGTATATAATAACAGCTGAGTAACTGAAGGTGTAAGATTTCTGTGTATGTAGCCATGCTGGGCATAAGCTCAACTTAGTGCCACCCACCAAAGGCAATACTTGATCTAAGGGGAGGGTATAGCATTACCATGATCGGTAGGTTTAATCATGCAGAAGCAGCTGACTGACAGTTCTTCTTGTATTACTGGTCGCACATATTTGACTTCGACAAAGAATAGATCTTCGATGCCACGATCAGCTCCTTTAGTCAAAGTGAAATTGAGATGGCATGACAGTTTATTTCCTCTTTTAACATTTTTGCTGCCGTTCGCTTCTCATTGAATACTATGCAGTAGCTATACGGTAGATTTATTTTAGCATTACCACCCACGCTTCTCATTGAATACTATGCAGTGCACAACATCTTTGAGTTCATACGCAAAATCCTAAAATATGAAGCATGGGTCAGATCAACAATTCTTACATGGATAAATCAGTGCAAGACATGGGGCAATCGTGATAGTGGGTTGGAGAGTGAAGGCAGGTTGGAGAGAGAGAGAGAGAGAGAGAGGAGAACAAACCCCCAAAAGATTGTGATCCTCGTTATGCTTGTCCACCAAAGCTTGAAGTAATCGGCGCCTTTCATTACTGACTCTCTCAGCGTGATCTGATTTTGAACGCTTCCTTGCGCCATCAGGCCAGTAAAGAGCTGCTTCTATGACCATTTCCAGTGAAGAAACCCCGCCTTGGTGCATTAACCTAATTTATATCCAAACTATGGTCAGTGGCAATTCGCAACAGTGGAGAATAGAACGTTATACAAGGACCATATAAATGTTATCAATAGGGCTGTGATGCACTAGTTTGCATAGAATGCTGTTAAAATAATTCATGCTAGTGATCAACAAATGCACAACAAAACTGCACATGCCTATATATAAGCTCCTGGTCCCTTGTTTGATTTCATATAGCAAACTGCTTTGTGCTTTCAAAGGATAATGGAACTTAACTTTCTAGCTAACAGCATTGAAAGAAATAGAGGTGCGTGGGGCAAAGGGCTGCTAATCAACTGTGCATATTAGAGTTGAGATAAGAATATACAAAGTGGTGCGTTGTTTGTTTGCATGTGGCTAGTTAAGTCTGAACATATACAATTGCAGGTGTGCAAACAGAACAAAGCCAGGAGAAACAAGGGGTTGAGTAACTTCACAGTTTTGGGTCCCGATGTTGAAGGAAATAGCGATCCATGGCTTTGTCAGCTTCCACTAGGCTCTGAAACGGCCCGCCGGCATAAGGATACGTGTGGAAAGAGCCCCCGTGGTCGACCCTGATGTAATACGCAAATCCCCAGTCACGTCGCTGCCGTTCCCAAATGCCAGACCCAGGAGGTGAGTTCTCTGCCATAACAGTGTCCTGATCCGGCTGCCCAGAGGAAACGGTGGGCGATTTCTCCTCCAATGTTGTGGCGCTCAGCGACTGCTTGAGGGACGACACATCTCCGACACTTGGAGTGACAAATCCTATTCTCGATCTATTCCAACTCAACAAACACCTTCGGAGACACCTGTAGAGCATCTTTGTAATCACCCAGTTACGTTGTGACGTTTGATAGCACACAAGGTGTTCCTCCGGTATTCGGGAGTTGCATAATCTCATAGTCAGAGGAACATGTATAAGTCATGAAGAAAGCTATAGCAATAAAACTAAGCGATCATTGTGCTAAGCTAATGGATGGGTCTTGTCCATCACATCATTCTCCTAATGATGTGGTCACGTTCATCAAATGGCAACACATGTATATGGTTAGGAAACTTAACCATCATTGGCTAACGAGCTAGTCTAGTAGAGGCTTACTAGGGACACGATGTTTTGTCTATGTATCCACACATGTATCAAGTTTCCGATTAATACAATTCTAACATGAATAATAAACATTTATCATGATATAAGAAAATATAAAATAACAACTTTATTATTGCCTCTAGGGCATATTTCCTCCACATTCCGAGTGAAACGGATAACGGTCACAGATGAGCCGTGACCTTCTTCTCCCTCGTGCACTGCATCAACAATTTGCCTTGAGTCTAGGAGGAAAGAAAATATTGAACCGAAGTTTGAGCGGTAATGGGAAACGATTTTGGCATCAATTTGAGTAAAAAATAAGGAAGTGCAACCAAAAAGGGAAGAAACCTTTGTGTTTCTCCGGCCGAAAGGAAATAAAAAAGAACATCAGTTCAAACAAAATAAAATAAATGGTTAGGCATGTGTCCAAGCGTCAAGAAAATAAATACCCATGGACATTTATTTTCATAAAAGCAAAAAGGAAAGGGAAAAAAGGACTTAGGTCACTTCACAATTTTGGCTCCCAAAAGAAAATACGATTCAGCAAAAGTCTAAGCGGTTGGGGAAAACCGATTTGGCATCAATTTGAGTGAAAAATAAGACATTTATTTTCTCAAAATAAGACATTTATTTTCTCAAAATAAGACATTTATTTTATTGTTCGTACGGTGCACGAGCAAAAGCAGGGTGCTCCCTCGTTCACCGCATCAACGGTTTGCCATCAGTCGGAAAGGTATGAAAAAGTATGATTAGGCGTGAGTCCAAGCGGAAAGAAAAACAGTCTGGTATCATTCCGAGTGAAAGGGATAAAGGTCACAGATGAGCCGTGACCTTCTTCTCCCTCGTTCACCGCATCAACGATTTGCCTTGAGTCTAGGAGGAAAGAAAAAAAAATTGAACCAAAGTTTGAGCGGTAAGGGGAAACTATCTGGCATTAATTTGAGTAAAAAATAAGGAAGTCCAATCAAAAAGGGAAGAAACCTTTGTGTTTCTCGGGCCCAAAGGAAATAAAAAAGAACATCAGTTCGAACAAAATAAAATAAATGGTTAGGCATGTGTCCAAGCTTCAAGAAAATAAATACACATGGACATTTATTTTCTTAAAAGAGAAAGGAAAGGGAAAAAAAGGACTAACGTCACTTCACAATTTTGGCTCCCAAAAGAAAATATGATTCAGCAAAAGTCTAAGCGGTTGGGAAACCCAATTTGGCATCAATTTGAGTGAAAATTAAGACATTTATTTTCTCAAAATAAGACATTTATTTTATTGTTGCTACGGTGCACGAGCAGAAGCAGGGTGCTCCCTCGTTCACCGCATCAACGGTTTGCCATCAGTTCGAAAGGCATGAAAAAGAATGATTAGGCGTGAGTCCAAACGGAAAGAAAAACAGTCTGGTATCATTCCGAGTGAAAGGGATGGAGGTCACAGATGAGTTGTGGCCTTCTTCTCCCTCGTGCACTGCATCAACAATTTGCCTTGAGTGTAGGAGGAAAGAAAAAAATGAACCGAAGTTTGAGCGGTAAGGAAAAACGATTTGGCATCAATTTGAGTAAAAAATAAGGAAGTCCAACCAAAAAGGGAAGAAACCTTTATGTTTCTCCGGCCGAAAGGAAATAAAAAGAACATCAGTTCAAACAAAATAAAATAAATGGTTAGGCATATGTCCAAGCGTCCAAAAAATAAATACCCATGGACATTTATTTTCTTAAAAGATAAAGCAAAGGAAAAAAAAGGACTAACGTCACTTGACAATTTTGGCTCCCAAAGGAAAATATGATTCAGCAAACGTCTAAGCGGTTGGGGAAAACTGATTTGGCATCAATTTGAGTGAAAAATAAGACATTTATTTTCTCAAAATAAGGCATTTATTTTATTGTTGCTACGGTGCACGAGCAGAAGCAGGGTGCTCCCTCGTTCACCGCATCAATGGTTTGCCACCAGTCCGAAAGGCATGAAAAAGAATGATTAGGCGTGAGTCCAAGCGGAAAGAAAAACAGTCTGGTATCATTCCGAGTGAAAGGGATGAAGGTCACATATGAGTTGTGGCCTTCTTCTCCCTCGTGCACTTCATCAACAATTTGCCTTGAGTGGAGGAGGAAAGAAAAAAAAATGAACCGAAGTTTCACCGGTAAGGGGAAAACGATTTGGCTTCAATTTGAGTAAAAAATAAGGAAGTCCAACCAAAAAGGGAAGAAACCTTTGTGTTTCTCCCGCCGAAAGGAAATAAAAAAGAACATCAGTTCGAACAAAACAAAATAAATGGTTAGGCATGTGTCCAAGCGTCAAGAAAATAAATACCCGTGGACATTTATTTTCTAAAAAGAGAAAAGGAAAAGGAAAAAAAGACTAACGTCAGTCCACAATTTGGGCTCCCAAAAGAAAATATGATTCAACAAAAGTCAAAGCGATTGGGGAAAACCGATTTGACATCATTTTGAGTGAAAAATAAGACATTTATTTTCTCAAAATAAAAAGACAAGGAAAGGAAAGGACATTCATCTTCTTGAAAGAAAAAAAAGATGACCAAATAAAAAAGACTGACGCCGTAAGGGGAAAACGATTTGGCAAAAAATAAGGAAGTCCAACCAAAAAGGGAAGAAACCTTTGTGTTTCTCCGGCCGAAAGGAAATAAATTAGAACGTCAGTTCTAACAAAATAAAATAAATGGTTAGGTATGTGTCCAAGTGTGAAGAAAATAAATACCCATGGACATTTATTTTCTAAAAAGAGAAAAGGAAAAGAAAAAAAAGACTAACGTCGGTCCACAATTTGGGGTCCCAAAAGAATATATGATTCAGCCAAAGTCAAAGCGATTGGGGAAGACCGATTTGACATCAATTTGAGTGAAAAATTAGACATTTATTTTCTCAAAATAAAAAAAAAACAAAGAAAGGAAAGGACATTTATCTTCTTGAAAGAAAAAAAGATGTCGAAATAAAAAAGCGATTGGGGAAAACCGATTTGACATCAATTTGAGTGAAAAATTGGACATTTATTTTCTCAAAATAAAAAAAACAAAGAAAGGAAAGGACATTCATCTTCTTGAAAAAAAAAGATGTCCAAATAAAAAAGCGATTGGGGAAAATCGATTTGACATCAATTTGAGTGAAAAATAAGACATTTATTTTCTCAAAAAAAAAACAAGGAAAGGAAAGGACATTCGTCTTCTTGAAAGAAAAAAAGATGACCAAATAAAAAAGACTGACGTCAATTCACAAATTCTGACCCCCCACACACCCGGAGGCGACCTAGGGTGACAGGTGCTTGGGGTCAACCCGGCCAGAATTCATGTCATGTCTGCTTTTGCCTCGGCAAAGCTGGTACCTGCCTTGCGTCGTCGGCGAATACAACGAACGACCCTGCCTATTTAAGCCACGAGACAAGTTCCTCCGGGGGCGATGTGGTACTAAACAAACTAAAACGGGGGCGACAAAAGAAGAAGTGACTATTTCGGCCCGGGTGGGGACTATTTCGGCCCAGTTTATATGAGCGCCAGCCTCGCCCAGCTGCTCCTCTCATCTCATGCCTCGCCGCTGTCTGCAAAACAAAAAAAATCTCATGCCTCGCCGGCGACCGCCTCCGCACGCGCCGTCGTACGCCCTCCCGGACCTCTTCCTCCTCCGCCATCTCCATGTACGCGCAGAACAGTCGGTAGTCAACAGGCTGATCGATCTCTACTGTAAGTGCTCTAGGCTCTCATCGGCCCGCAGGCTCTCTGATTCCATGGAGAGCCGCAAACTTGTTTGTGTCTTTGACGACGATGCAGAGTTCGTTCCATGCTGAAGCCATGGCAGCTGAGCCGGGCTGGGTGGCAGCCGGATGTTTTTCCTTGCACAAGCATCTTGAACTCGTGTGGCTCTTTGGCAGCAAGGAAGGCAGATACATGCTCATGCTATAAAGGCCAGTCTAGCTAGAGTCTGATGAGTATGTCAAGAATTCTCTGATTGACATGTATGCTAGTAGATGTGAGCATCTGACAGAAGCAAGAGCGGTATTTGAAGCCTTAGCTGAAGATGATGCAATTTCTTACATTGCAATGATCGAAGGATACGCAAGGCTAGGTGACCTTACAGGAGCAGGTTGGGTAGGAACACGAGCCCCCCCCCCCCCCCCCCCCCC
>LR738710.1:905338375-905360073 GCA_902687465.1 Secale cereale | reverse complement strand
CCCCGTCCCTTGCGTCGCCCCTAGGGGTACCACGTAGCCTGAACTACAAAGAAACTTTGTGCTAGGGTTAGCCCCCGCCGCCACCCCCCTCCCCCCGCTCCCCCCTCGCCGCCACTGGAGACGACCGCCGGGAAAGCCCGCGCGGGCGTCGGGAAAGGTGGCGGCGGGGTCTTCGGCGCTCCTTCTTCGGGGAGGCCCTCGGATCCAGGGGCGGCGGCCCCGGCTGGTGTGGCGGCGCCGTAGTGCGACCGGCGGCGTGCGCAGGTGGACGGCTGGCCTTGGGGCTCGGCCATGAGGACGGTGAGCCGCAGGTGGTGGAGTAGAGCCGAACCATGTGACATTTGTCGGTGTGCTGTCTGCTCATGCAGGCCTTGTGGATGAAGGTTTGCAACATTTCAACTCTATGAACACAAAATACACGGTTGAACCTGGCACCGAGCACTATGCTTCTGTGGTCAACCTTGTTGGTCGTTCAGGCAAACTGCATGACGCCAAGAAGTTTATTGAAAGGATGCCGACTGAACAAGCTGCGACTGTTTGGAGGAGCTTGCTGAGTGCCTGTCATCTGTTTGGTAATGTTGAAATCCGGAGGCATGCCATTGAAATGGCACTCCTGACGAATCCTACGGACAGTGGCCCCTCTGTTCTTACGTCAAATATTTATGCCTCTAAAGTCTAAACTCTAAAGGGCTGTGGGCTGATGCGCAGAAGTTGAGACACAGGATGGACCATGCCGGTGTGGTGAAGGAACCAGGATATAGCTGGATTGAGGTGATGAAGGCGGTTCATACGTTCATCGCAAGAGGACGAGAGCACCCAGAGGCAGAAGTGATATATGCAGTACTGGATGAGCTGACAAGCATACTTCAAAAATTCTGGGGATCTCCCTGATACCTCTGAACTTACTTTGCTTGATGAGAATGGTTGATGGTACTTACTGGATTAGTAGATAGTTTTTTCAGTGTAACAGACGCTCTCAGATGAGTTATTGTAGGTCAGTCATCACACACAACTAATTTTGAAAGGCTTAATGCTTTGACTTAGCAGTTCTGGCTGTCTTATCTGAGACTGTTAGTGTAACTTACAACAGCTTGTCAACGACTATCTGTCTAGCTACTACTTCTTGAAAGAGACCATAGTCGGAATGACTGATCAGAGCAAATGAAAAATATCCGAGTGTACAACTGCACATGGCCATGCTTAACTCTGATATTGAAGGTTCAGTGCTACTAGCTACTCATGAGGTAATAAGAATACTAGTACTAGCCAATAATACTGAAACGTTACCATGATTGTTCAGGTGAAATTGTTCCTGAAACAGTGAAGTAGGAGAACTATTTAACAGACTGAGTATGCTGGAGGGTTCCACGTGGCCTCCTTTTCTAGTAGACTGCGGCTCCGGCGAGGTCGAGTGCCACGGCACTGGGGCAGCATGCTCGCAGAGTTCGCCCTTGATGGCGATGGCTGGAACCTGGAAGGACTTTTATGATGCCGGCCTTGTCAACGGCTACAAAATGCCCCTGCTAGCTGAGCTCTGGCTACGATGATGCCATCTCCACCTTCGCTCGCAACCACACCAAGTACACCATTACCTTCTGCACACAGTACAATCTAAACAGGTACTTTCTTACAGTAAATTCTTGACAATTTTCCATCTTAGTGCTGTAAATCTCATTTAACTCAACGGTTATCTGAAATGGTAGAAGGAGAGAGAAAGAGGAAAAGTTAGGTTTTAGAAAAGGAAATAAACTTTGGTTGAATTGCTGTTTCTTGGATCCCCACCTTGTAGGTTGCTCTTGACTACAAAGTTGCAGCTGTGCAGTTGGAAACTGCAAAACCAAGAGCACATAATAGAAGTGCTCATGATCACACTTTTCCTGGTCTAACTCACCATTTGAGGACAGTGCATTTACTGTGACAATTGATTAAAAATGGTTTTTGTGCTAGACTTCGCCTAAATTGTGATATCACAACACTGAAACTGTGGTGCATATGGAGAGTTTGCTTCAGGTTCAGTATATTGCAGTAAAAGTGAAGAATAGATTGAACATTTATGTTCAAGGAAACAAAATAGGAAGTTATCTAGCTTGATTTGGCATAAATAACAAGGAGATCAATAGGAAGATCAAAGTAAGCCATTAGTCCAACCCCCTTGTTACAAGGATGAGCACCAGGTCTTAGGCCAGCCATTCTGCTGTAAAAAGGATAAGCTGTGCTGGGCAAATCTCGGAGAATGCTTCATAAACTGCCCATGCAAGATTAATTGCCTACCGTCAGCAGCAACACAGCACATGGTACCAACATCTAAATACACATAAACAAGTTAAACCTATGTTGTTGCTCATAACGAAACAAATCATAAGCCCGTATAGCACTTTATGCTGATAATGCAAACTGAAAAAAAAACTACACAATCATGTCATGAATACTTCCGTAAAAGATGCCTGTGAGATAGTACCTTTGCAGTTTGACAGTCTCTGAGCAATCTAACAATAATGTGTCTGAGAATGAAGGTTGTAAAGAATGCCTTTGCAGTCTGACAGTGTCTGAGCAATCTAGACAATTAGGCAGTAAAGAATGAAAGTACTAATTAGGCTTAGCATCCTAAAATTGCAGTTTAAGGTTTCAAGAAGTACCAAAATTTCATGGCAAACTGGGATTTAATGCTTCAAGAAGACCAGAGAACGAACAATGCAATAATCAACAGTTGCAAACAGTTCTACTGAAAGTCAAGAAATTTTGGTTGGACGAGCATAAGTTTTCACTGAAAAAACAGCATGTTAAACATGGTCTGACCATGTTTATTATTGGCCAATGTACTTACATCACAGATGCTGCTATGGTTTTATGCCATGAACTTACACCTTATGTGGTTTTGACTTTTGAGTTAACCAGGCTGAATTTCCTGTCTATGCTCAATAAGGCTTTGCTTCTTAAAATAAACATGCTTATTCTGTTGCAGGTTTAGGTTGATATCTTCAGTGAAATTGTTATGACCGGCATATTGGGGTTTAGCCCAGTGGGTTGTGGCCCAAGTTATCTTATCATTATTAGGGGCTTAGCCCAATTATCTTATCGTTATTAGGATCATTTGCTTAGGAGTCAAGTAACCCTCTCTATATAAGGAGAGGAGATGTATCAATCTAATCAAACAAGAAGCAATCATTATTTGCTCGGCTTCCCAAAGGGAGCCAGGAGACCTAACCCTAGCCGCCTCTTGCGCCGCCGCCGCCTCTTCTTCATCGCGCCACGGCGCCGCCGCCGGCAGCCGCGATCACAGCTCTGTCAACCCTCCCCCTTCCCGTACAACCTACGCCCTAGACCAGGTAAGATCTTAACTCCTACCAATTTGGTATCAGGTAGCTCGGTTCCGATCATGTCTGCACCACCACCCAACCCGACACTGCCCGTCACCACCGCGCCGCTGGCTCTCCCCACCGTGCCGCTGGACTCCATCGTCGGCGCCTCCACAGGCCAGATCCCGCCGCCCCCACCGCGTCGCCCGTCGCCATCTACTCGCCGACGGAGATGACCGGAGTCCTCGACGACCTCGTCACCGCCGTCCAGGGCATATGCCTCTACCTGGTCGGGCCCTACGGGCAGCCGGCCGCCGCGACCGAGCCAGCCGCCCTGCCCTGGTATGCGGCCACCACGCCGTCGATCGGGCCTCTACACCACCACTGGCCCGGTCAGCCACCGCCCGCCGTCTCCCCCCACTGGCCGCAGTGGCCGGCACCGGCGATCGCCGCGCCCCCGACGCCTCCCGGGTCCGGGCAGCCGCAGCCCCAAGTGTCGGCCCCACCGCCGCCCGCTGCCGTGCCTCAATGGCTGGCCCTGGCCCTCGCTGCGCCCCCGAAGCCTCCCGAGTCCGGGCAGCACGAGCCCCAGCTGCAGGCCCCACCACCGCTCGCTGTCGCGCCTCAATGGCCACAGTGGCCGGCCCCGGCCCTCGCTGCGGCCCCCACGCCACCCGGGTCCGTACCGCCGTAGCTGCCGGCCCCGTCCCCGCCCAGCACGGGGCTCGGGTCACCCACACAAAGAGGCATACCGATCCAGCTAGTGCGCTTCCCGCCGTCACCGTCCCTAATACCGGCCTGGCTGACCGGATCATCACCGCCACCCGTCTACACGTCGGCTGGAGACCCGCCGGCACCAATTCTGCAGTTCGGCGATCCCTCCGGCTCGGCGGGGCACTCCACGGGTCGCGGCCATGCTGAGCAGACGCCCCAATCCTCGTGCTTCGCACCTCCGAGCCAGTCGGGCACGGCGCTCGGACTCAGACACCGCCGCGGTTTGCCAAACTGGACTTCGCCACTTATGACGGCACAGAGGACCCCCTCAACTGGCTCAACCTGTGCGAGCAGTTCTTTCGCGGGCAGCGCACCCTCGCATCGGAGCGTACCTGGCTCGCCTCTTACCACCTCCGCGGCGCGGCACAGACCTGTTACTACGCCCTCAAGCAGGACGAGGGCAGCATGCCTCCTTGGGAGCGCTTCCGCGAGCTCTACCTCCTTTGTTTTGGGCCACCGATCCACAGGAGCCGCCTGGCAGAGCTAGGCCGCCTTCCCTTCACCTCCACGGTTCAGGACTTCGCCGACCGTTTCCAGGCCCTGGCATGCCACGCGTTGGGCGTGATGGCGCAACAGCGGGCCGACCTCTTCGTCGGTGGACTTCCGGATCACATCCGCGTGGACGTTGAGCTTCGGGGACCTCAGGATCTCCAGGCGGCCATGTACTACGCCCGCGCGTTCGAGCGCCGTGCGGTGGCCATCTAGCAGGAATCACCGTCCCGGGCCGCTAGGTCGCTACCCTGGCCGGATGTTCCCGCGCAGGGTCGGCCTGCTCAGGTTTCCGCGGCACCCCTTGCCGCGGCCGCGGCGCGCCCGTTCCGCCGGCTCACCTCGGCCGAGCTACTCGAGCGTCGCCCCCAAGGGTTGTGCGTCAACTGCGACGAGCCCTACACGCCCGGCCACGACTGCCCGCGACTCTTCTACCTGGAGGCTGCAGACTACATTTCGGAGGACGCCGTCGCCGCGGACCTGGCCGCCCCAGCTGTCGCGAAGGTGTTTGACGCTGGTTGATCACCTCGAGGAGTTCAGCAAGCGCTTCCCCACCTTACAGCTCGAGGACGAGCTGTTTGTGCAGGCGGGGAGAAGTGTTATGACCGGCATATTGGGGTTTAGTCCAGTGGGTTGTGGCCCAAGTTATCTTATCATTATTAGGGGCTTAGCCCAATTATCTTATCGTCATTAGGATCATTTGCTTAGGAGTCAAGTAAACCTCTCTATATAAAAAAAGGAGATGTATCAATCCAATCAAGCAAGAAACAATCATTATTTGCTCGGCTTCTCAAAGGGAGCCGGGAGACCTAACCCTAGCCGCCTCTTGCGCCGCCGCCGCCTCTTCTTCATCGCGCCACGGCGCCCCGCCTCCGGCAGCCGCAATCGCAGCTCTGTCAACCCTCCCCCTTCCCGTACAACCTACGGCCTAGATCAGGTAAGATCTTAGCTCCTACCGGAAGTATTGAACTCGACTTGATTAACTACCTGCTGGGAGAAACTATTTTCTACAGGTCCATGTACATGTGTTTTTTCAAGCTTAACCAGCTGGATTATTGAAATTACGGCTTCAACTTTGCTGTTGACCAATCAGTAATTGACGAGTGTTCAATTAATTTTAGTTACTTCGTTGCAGATAAATATTATCAATGTGGTATTTGTATTCATGTACTGTCAGTCAAAGCTGTTTAAGTGAGATCAAGATCATATGGTATGGAAGATGTTGAATTATGGATTCTGCGGCGACCAACTTCCTGCTATGCTGCGTGTTCCGAGCTCCGCTCAGGTACATGATTCTGTGCCTGTCGTAAACCATAATTGTCATATTAGATCTGTATTATGAACTGATCATAACCCAGGGGAGCTGCTCTAAGCAAGGAAATAAATATGTGTGCATCTGATTTTCTGTCTAACTGTTTCAGGGGATCATGGGAAACAGGAAATCAGTCAAAAGGCTCAAAGCCAGGCATTCGATGAGTCCTGCTGCTCAAATACGTAGCTGTGGAGTAGGGTGTTCTGGTCCTGTTTGATGATGTTGATCACAGGACCTTACGGTAATTGTTTCTTAAGCACGAATTCGTCTTTCCGGCACATTTCATTTCAATCTATTATATGAAAAATCTATGATGGTGCACATGCTTCAAGTTCCACATATAGAATTAACAGTACAGTAATTTTGTTGTTGTGAGGAATAAACAATCCAATATCAGTAGCCAGACAATATCTGTTGCTGATCAATCAAAAAATATAATTAGAAAGCCACCATAAGACACATTACGGAATCTGACTATACTTATGAATGGTTGATTTAGCAGTTCAGGGATGTCTTCTTTGAGACTGTTAGTTTAACTTACAACAGCTCGCTGTCGCCGTCGTCATCATCATCCAACGGCGATTGAAGCCAGAAGCACCCCACCTTAGGAATATGGACAATCTTGCATTCTCATCTGTTTTTAGGGACAAATATGGGCGCGCATCTCTCTCTTCCATTATCCATACAAGGATAGCTAGCTTTCCAAAGACACATTACCAAGCACCCATGCATATAGTCATGCGTACAGGTGCCAATTTTATTCCAATTATTATACAGTACTGTCTTTGAAAGTGAGGTAGATGGGTAGTGCAAGCTAAACTTGATATTTTAATAGTGATATGATCACATGCTTAATTACCCTATATAGCTGCCTATCTGGGAGCATATTAATTTTGACAGGGGCTCATGCATGCTGACCGGCCGCCGGTACACGGTGGGCACCAGCACGAGTGGCGTCTTGAGGAGGGGGATGAGCTTGCCTTCCTCCTCCATGCTCACCGCCGTCCCCTCAGGGACTGCCCACTCAAAGCAGTACAACAAGTTGGCCAGCGTGAACTCCACGGTTGCCGTGCTCATAGACAGGGCGGGGCATATCCGCCGTCCCGCGCCAAATGGCGTTAGCTCGAAATGTGCGCCCTTGAAGTCTATCTCGCTCGCCTCAAATCTCTCTGGCTTGAACTCCTCTGGGTCATCAGGCCAGCTTGCCGGGTCCCTGCCAATGGCCCATGCGTTCACATAGATCCGTGTCTTGGCCGGCACATCATAGCCACCAATTTGGATGTCCCTCATGGCCTCCCTCGGAAGCAACATCGTCGCTGGCGGGTGCAGCCGTAGTGTCTCCTTGACCACCATCTTGAGGTAGCCCAGCTTGGCCAGGTCGTCCTGGCGCACCCTCTCGTTGCCGCCCACCACGCCCCTGATCTCGTTTTGCACCTTCTTCAGTAGTCGTGGCTTCCGAATCAGCTCCGCCATCGCCCATAGGATCGTCACTGACGCCGTGTCCGAGCCACCAATGAACGTGCCCTGCATGCATGGTGGTGAGTGATGTCAGTTGGTTGATCTTTTTTTCCTTGATCAGAACAGGACAGGATGTAGAGGCCACCAATATAACGTACAAAGATGATGCCCTTGACGTGGTCTCTCGTGATGCTGAGGGTGCCACTTTTTTCCTTCCAAAGGCCAATGAGGCGGTCGATGAGGTCACCGTTGTGAGGCTTGACGCGCCGAGGGTCAAGATGCTGCTCAATGATGATCTCGAAGAAGGTATCAAGCTGCTTGAAGATCCGCTCGCGGCGAGCAGCGAGGCCGGTGATTCGGTCCACTAGGCGGCCGATAATGTTGGGGAAGTAGTCCTCAGCGGAAAAGCTGGCCTGCGCGTGTGTGGCCTCCTCGAGCACGTGCTCCAAGCTCTTGTGGTGTGGGAACTTGTCGCTGTTGTACATGTCGCCAAACCCCAGCATGCTAATGACGCCTGGGCTAGCTGGTGCAGGTTCCCCAGGATCGGCGCCTGGGCCGGGCCTGGCGGCAGCCTGAGCCCTTTGTTGCCCAGTCTCCTCGTCAAGAACATGAGGGAGATGGCCGGAAGGAGTGCTAGGAGGAGCTGCCATTGTTGGGATAGGGAGAGGAGCTCCAAGCTGAGCGAGATGGCCATTTTGTTTCTTAATTGGAGGATAACAGTATGCAGCTCCTTATGCTAATTTGATGATGTCCAGTTGTTGCTTGGATTGTGTGGTAGAGGCCTGACTTTTAAACTTTGAAGAGAAGCCTGGGCTGCAGCGAGGATGGAACAAATCCAGTGTGAATCGATCATAGGTGGCAAAGTTTTACTTCCCCCGTCCCACAATATAAAATCGTTTTTAAGCTATGTTAGCTTGAAGAATGATCTTATATCGTGAGACGAAAAGAATAGTAACGGAACATCCATCTGTGCCCCGAAACGTTTTTCTAGGGTTTCGAGTGGCAAGGCGGCGCACGAGGCGATCTCGGAGGCGCAAGATTAGGTTTTGAGACCGCCGGCGATCTCATCCTTGGTCGCCGAATCTCGCCAGCTTAGCTTGCTCGGGGTGATCAAGGGGGGACCTTGTGTCCTTTCCCACCCTTGGCGGCGCTGCGAGGAAGGGGGACAGGAGAGGCCGGGCGAGCTGATGGCGGAGTCGAGCGCCATGGAAGGAAGGAGAGGGAAGTCGAAGGAGGTGGAGACGGTGGAGCAGATGATGGATCGGCTGGATCTGACGGAGAAGGAAAAGACGAAGCTTGTCATCGATGAGGAAGAAGAAGCGAACGTGGAGGAACCCTACGCGCTCATCGGGAAGGTTTTGCATCGGAGGGCTTTTCATGTGAATACCATTGAGGAGGCTCTGCGCCCGGCGTGGGGTAATCCGAGGGGGCTGAACTTCCAGCCAAAGGGAGAGAATGTTTTTCTGGCCTGTTTTGCCGTCAAACGGGACTGTGATCGGATCTTCGAGGGAGGTCCGTGGATGGTAGGGAAGCATTGTGTAGTTCTGGAGAGGTTTAACATCAGGTCGCGCCCATCAGAGCTCAAGTTTGACAGAATCAAAATCTGGGCGCGAGTGATCAATCTCCCCTTCAACCTGTTGTGTCCACCATGGCCGAAGCGTATTGCAAGCATGGTGGGGGATGTGGTAGCGCTGGATGCGGATGAGAAGGGGTCTGCCTATGGGGATTGCTTGAGATTCAGGGCTTGGATCAAAGTAGATGAGCCATTGATGCGCTGGGTGCAATTGGAGAAAGCAAAAACAAATGAATCTGAATTTTTTGATATCCAATATGAGAATCTGCCCTATTTTTGCTTCTCATGTGGAATGCTGGGACATGCTGAGCTTATGTGTCCTACGCCCGCGGGGAGAGATGAGCATGGTATGCCACCGTATCGGGAGGCCCTCAGGTTTGTGGCTAGCAGGAATAAGAGTTGGGGGAGAACTCCAAATGTCAAGCAGGAGAACGCCCGGGATATGGGAAGGCATCAGGAGACAGAGGTAGAAGCTGAAGAAGTGGAGCCGGGTTTGGAAGTGAACTCGCCTGAGAAACCTGCTGAGGGGAGAGTTAGGAACACTGTCTACCAATTCAATGCAAGGGGGAGAGGTGCAAATGGCAGAGGTGGTAGACAAGGCCGCCGGACAACATCTGTCTATCGAAGGGTTGACATGAAGAATCCACAAGGGAGGGGCCGAACTACTGACCCTTTGTTACTGCAAGATAGTGAAACGGTCATGAGGAAAAGGCAGGATGAGGAGGAGGAATCCTCAGGGTCACGAGAGGACAGTAGAGACTCGAAGAAGAAGAAGGCAGCGGATGAAGAAACAAGAAACATCGCGGCGGCTGGGTTCTAGCCCCGCGAGGAGCTATGAATTGTTTATCGTGGAACTGTTGCGGGCTTGGGAACCCGGAGACAGTTCGTGAACTTCACGATCTCGTGAAGAGAGAAGCTCCCGCCCTAGTCTTTGTTTCAGAGACGAAGATTGAGGGAAGAAGGGTAAGTGATCTTACTGCCCGGCTTGGTTTTGAAGGATGCTACCCTGTTAGTAGCAATGGCCTCAGTGGGGGGCTAGCTTTGTTTTGGTCAAAGGAGGTTGATGTAACCCTTAATAATTTTTCAGACCAGCATATTGATGTGTCGGTCAAGAATTTAGGTGACAATAAAAAGTGGCGGTTCACGGGTTTTTACGCGAAAGCTAGACGAAGTGAACGCGCAGAAAGTTGGACTTTGTTGAGACGTTTGCAGGCTCAAAGTGCTGACCCGTGGCTCTGTGGAGGTGATTTTAATGAAATTTTGGATAGCTCGGAGTACTTTGGAGCCCATGATCGCCCGGAGTGGCAAATGGAGGGATTTCGGCTATGTGTGGACGACTGTGAGCTGCATGATTTGGGCTACCAGGGAGTGCCTTTCACGTGGGATAATATGCAACAGGGTGACTCAAATGTGAAAGTTCGGCTAGATAGGTTCTTAGCTAACCCAGCGATGATGTCAATGTTCCCATCCTCCTTTGTGAGACACCACCCAACGCCAAAATCTGACCATTGTTTGCTGGTGGTAAAGCTGAAGGGGGATATATTGCCCGAAGAGCAGTACCAGCGCAGGTTTGTGTATGAGGAGGCGTGGCACAAGGAAGAATCATATGATGCAGCAGTCTTACATGGATGGCGCAAAGGGGCGGGCTTGCAAGGCCTACAAGGCATTCAACACGCCCTGCTAGATATGCAAGTTCACCTTACGGATTGGAAGAAGAAAAAGTTTGGAGATGTCAAAAGGAAGATCAGGAAGGTAAGGAAGGAATATGAACATGAGAGGTCAAAATCTCTGTTTCGGGGCCCGACAGGGAGAGAGAAAGACCTAGCCCGCCAGCTCTCGGAGCTTCTCCATAAGGAGGAGATCATGGCGCGGCAGAGGTCTAGGGCGGACTGGTTGAAAGCGGGTGATCGCAACACAGGATATTTTTCAAGCTCGTGCGGCGGCACGGAAGAGTACTAATCGTATCCGGAGCCTCCAAACGGCGGACGGAAATATTTGTGACACAAAAGAACAGATTCAGGCCGAGGTGCAGCAGTTCTATACGAGTCTGTACACGGCGCAAGAGTATACCGATGTGGAGGCAGTACTTCACCATGTACCACATAAAATAACAGCTCCAATGAATGAACGGTTGGTGAGACCGTTCAGAGAAGAAGAAGTGAAGGCTGCGCTCTTTGCTATGGGGCCGACGAAGGCGCCAGGATGTGATGGTTTTCATGCGGGGTTCTACCAGCGCCATTGGGAACTGATTGGGCCAGATATTACAGCGGCGGTCCTAGGTTTTCTTAACGGAGGACATATGCCAGCATCGGTGAACAATACGGTGATTGTACTTATACCAAAGGTAAAAAATCCGCAAAATATCACACAATATAGGCCAATCTCATTGTGTAATGTTATTTACAAAATCTGCTCTAAAGTGCTTGCTAATCGCTTGAGGGAGATTCTTGATGAGATTATTGCAGAGGAGCAGAGTGCGTTTGTCCCGGGACGATTGATCACTGACAATGTCCTAGTGGCGTATGAATGTGTGCATTTTATGCGAAGAAAGAGAGGGAAACAAGGTTGGTGTGCGGTTAAGATTGATATGATCAAGGCTTATGACCGCGTGGAATGGGATTATCTGGAAGGGATCATGCGCCAACTCGGTTTTAATGATCGTTGGATAACCCTTGTCATGTCATGTGTGACGACAGTAAGTTTTCAAGTAAAAGTCAATGGTGAATTGCTACCGGAGTTCTCACCGTCGCGTGGTTTTCGGCAGGGGGACCCGATCTCACCATATCTTTTCCTGCTATGTGGAGAGGGCCTCTCGTGTTTACTGCAGAATTATGATGGAGGTTGGATAGATAGGGGAATAAGAGTAGCTACTACTGCCCCATGGATTTCTCATCTCTTATTTGCAGATGATTGCTTAATTTTCATGAAAGCTGACTCCAGAAGTGCTACCAGACTAAATGAAATTCTGCATCAGTATAGCATTGGATCTGGCCAGAGTGCAAACAAACAGAAGAGTTCGGTTTTTTTTCAGCCCTAACAGTGGCGCGTCAGTGAAGAGGGGAGTCAAGGCAGCCCTACAAATTCATAGAGAAGCGATGTCAGAAAAATACCTTGGGCTCCCAACAGCAGCGGGAAGAGTTACAGAGCAAAGTTTTGAACATATTAATGAACGATCAAGATCAAGAGTACAAGGATGGTGTGAGAGGAAAATGTCATGTGCAGCGAGAGAAGTTCTTTTGAAGTCAGTGGTCCAAGCTTTACCGGCCTATTCTATGAGTTGTTTTAAACTCACAAAAGGCTTGTGCAAGAAAGTGACGACAAATATGTCCAAATATTGGTGGGCTGGATCACTTGATAGAAAAGGAATGCATTGGCAATCTTGGGATAAGATGTGCTACACGAAGTCGCAAGGAGGAATGGGCTTCAGAGACTTGGAAATTTTCAATGATGCGATGTTGGCAAAGCAAGCATGGAGGATTCTTGAGAATCCAAACAGCTTGTGTGCACGCGTGCTTAAGGCACGGTACTTCCCTAATGAGGATTTTCTAACGGCGGGCTGCCCCGCGAGTGCTTCAAAGACATGGAAAGCAATCATCATAGGGAGAGAAACTTTGAAGAGGGGGCTCATTCGGCGGATTGGCAATGGAGAGACCACCGAAGTGTGGCATGATCAATGGATCGATGGGTCCATATCCATGAAACCAATGGGAGCCCTCAAGCAAAATTCTGTCCAGCTAGTAGCGGACTTGATTGATCCGGTCACAAATCAATGGGACAAGGAACTAGTTCAGAGTATCTTCTACATACCAGATGCGGCGGCTATACTTGCTATGCCAAGACCACGTGTGGCTGGGACGGACGTGTGGGCATGGTCGAGGGAAAAGTCGGGGATCTTTACGGTCCGGTCCGCATACAGGCATGAGGCGCAAGCTAAGCTACAGGTGAATGAGCTCTCGGGTTCATCGTCAGGCGGTTCGGCCATGTGGAAGGCTTTATGGAAGATAAATGTGCTTCCAAAAATCCGGGTGTTTTGGTGGCGAGTACTAAAGGAGTTCTTACCTTCTTATGGGGAGTTACAGAGGAGGCACATAAAACAGCTCTCAAATTGCCCTATGTGTGGTCACGACAATGAAACGCTGTTTCATTCGCTCGTGGAATGTGATCATGCAAGACGTTTTTGGGAAGCAGCAGAACGCTATTTTGGTATTGATATACCGCGACTACACCCACTCTCGTGGTCTTGGGATTTGCTAGATCAAAGTTTATTCAAAAAGGAAGATGCGGCTGTCATGATCACCGTGATGTGGGCTGTATGGCACTCCAGGAATAGCTATACTCATGGTGAGGTAGTATATCAACCAGTCAAATCAATGGTGATTATAGAAGAGATCATCAGGGCACTGGAGATACCTGATAAGAGGAAGATGCAAATTACTACTCCTCTGAAGTGGCTTCCGCCGGAGGAGGGGTGGATAAAGATCAACACCGATGGTGCTACGGATGGGGGCCTAATTTGTGGAGGAGCGGGATTCATTGCTTGAGATCATCATGGTATGCTCGTGAGAGCGGGAGGCTCACGATATGATGGAGTTATTGATCCACTATCCATTGAGCTACTTGCATGCAGAGATGCGATCCAGATGGCGCGTGACATGGGCTTCCAACAAGTAGTGGTGGAGACGGACTGTCAGGAGATCCAGCGACTCTGGGAATCTCCCCAGAGGTCGACGTGTTTTCATCTCATTATGGAGATGAAGGAGATGTCTACTTTGTTCCAGGGATTCAGGCTACGGTTTGCAGGCCGCCAGACCAATAGGGCGGCACACCGTCTAGCTCGGCATTCGTTAAGACATTCTGTTGTTATGCATTTGTTTGATACAATCCCTGGGTGGCTGACTGAGTGTTTGCAGTCAGACATGCTAGCGCTTAATGAATAAAGAGCCGAAGGGCGTTTTAGCTTCAAAAAAAAAAAAGAATAGTAACGAGCAACGTGTAACTGAACAAACCAACCACCTTGACTCTGCTGATTGGGACGTAGAGTTTCCCTTCACGTCATGTCTCATCATTGCCAAAACTTGGTCAATGGAGCCCATTTCCATATCGGGGTCCTGCTGGCATGGCATATACCCATCATTGCCAAATTTGATCCATGGAGCTCATTGCCATATTGGTCCTGCCGGCATGAGGCATATACACTTGCTTCAGTTTAAGGCATACGTGGTGCTATTGGATCCTCTAAAGAAGAGGAAAAAATCTTTCTTTTGACAGGAACATGGATCATACGCTTTGTCTTTATTCAGCATATCGTGCTGATTAATTGGCCCCTTATGCCTCATGCCGTAGAAACACACAAATGTACACGACGACTGAGCTGTCTGGTCCGGCCGACTCCATCTCCATCGGTAACCAAATAAAGTTACTACTACATCGGCCATGTCATCCATCTCCATGTTCTATAGAATTTGACTTGATTTGTCACAAGATAATGCTACTGATGTAGATAAATATTCTTTCTTCAGTATTCTAATTGCTATGTTATTACTAGGTATCACTGTTGCAGTTGGTATTTGTTCAGATATCATTTTTGCTCCCTTTTTAAGAAAGGGATTTCTCACGGATTTCCAATAATAGAAACCAATATATCACTGTTGCTATGTCATATTTGTTCAGATCTCGCTATTGCTATATCGCTGTTGCTGCAAGTGGGCATTAAGTGCACAGATGGAGATGTAAGGCACATGCTAGATATTTGCCCAGTCATCTATTTTGATATCTAAGTTGGGTCGGTTCACCCACATGCATGCTTTGATATGTAATCCATTTTGGTACTACTATCTAATTAGACAATGGGTTCTGAATCGACCACGTTCCTAGCCCCAAAGACTACAGCTATTTGCTGTGTTGATTAAAAAAGCCTTCCATTCCGTTGATTTTTTTTTTTTTGCATGGTGGGCAAAATGAGGTTGAACTACACTTATTTCAAATGCAGGAATTATGTGCCCCTCAACTATTTAATTTCATTTGGAAGTTACCTTATAGTGGAATTATTGTTGATCTGGAGTGATTACTTGATGGAATTATAAATAGAGGAACTTATACATACTACAGATGTACTCCCTCCGTTCCTAAATATAAGTCTTTTAAGAAATTTCAAATGGACTACAACATACGGATGTACGTAGACATATTTTAGTGTGTAGATTCACTCATTTTGCTCCGTATGTAGTCACTTTTTGGAATCTCTAGAAAGACTTATATTTAGGAATGGAGGGAGTACCTAAGTAAATACTTGAGGAAGATTAGAACTGGAATGTAATATTTTCGTTTTTCAGTTTTCATTTTGTTAGGGTGTTGGTTTGGTCCCTTCCGTCCTGGTCACCATTAGTCTTGTCATTGTTGCTAGGCCTAATCATACTCCTGTAATGGATGCTATGATTAAGGTGTTCAGATATTTTTGTGTAATTGCCTGTTATATTTGAGTTCTGACCGCTGTTTATTGTGTTATGGGTTTTGTTACAGTGTTCTTGAGTGCGAGCTCCTCAACTTGCAGATTCCAGCAAACAACATATATAGTGGGTTCACTTGTCAAGTCCGGCAACGGAGTTCTAATTTACAGGTATAAATAAATGAAAGATTCAGAGAGTAGCACTTTTCTTGTCTGCAACATAAAATTCAAGAATATCTTGGTAGAAAACAAATGGATTAGATAACTGAATCCAAGCACCACGTATAAAGATTTAAAAATTTATATGTACTTTACTGTAACATGGTATAAGTTACCTGAACGGAATTTGTGGGCCTTGGAAATTCTAAAGCTCAAGATTCTGGTGTTTAACCTTATTGGGTTTCTTGTAAATAAAAAATAAAAAAATTGACGGTGCTATGGCGGGCTTACGCCGGCCTGAACCATTTCATTATAAGATAGAGTACATTTACAAAGGTTGAGAGTTGGGGGCGAGGGTGAGATTACAAAAACAGTTGGGTTACAATCTCATAGATAAGTGGAACAACATAGTACACCAATCATGCAGAAGGTTCACGGCCTGCTCGCTGGAGCATCTGTTGGAACAAAGCATGAGGTCGTCCACAGCCGAGCGGGCGATGAGGTGGATAGGTTGCAGTTCCTGTCTAAACACTTTTATGAGGACCATAGAATTAGCAGCACAAATATGAAGAAAGACTACAATATTAGTAGCGAGATAATATCTGCTACTGGCCAATAAAAAATTGCAAAGCTACCATAAGTCGCATTATGAGGACCATGTCAAGGAGATCGGACCCGTAGCGCACCGAAATATAAGCTTCAGTTCAAGACAAGCTGAGATTTCTTTCCTGTGCAGTCACCTAAGCTAGATAACATATACTTTACACTAGAATGTGAAGCCCGTCTTGAAGCTCATATCCGAGACATGTTATCTGCGTTGCTCCCTCTGTCCCATAATATAAGACGTTTTTTGACACTAGTGTGGGATGAAGGGAGTAGTGTTTATATTCACACGACTTTCATTCAAATATTACATATTGTAGATCAGATAAGTGAAGTGCTTTATCTTGTGCTGCGCCCAGTCATTGGCAATTTGCTATCTCCGCCACCGTCAAGAACTACAAAAATATATTTGTGAAAAAAGAAATCCAGGTTACAGAGTGTCAAGGGCGTTCCAATTCTCATGGATAGCTCGTCTGCTTGGGACAGACATAAGCTACTCAAGTTCGTGGGATACCCGAGCCCCTGGTACATCTGACGCCGCATCCCATGCCAACTCGTCCTCGTAGCCTGACGCTGATGGTGGGAATGTGGCGTGCCGGTCTTGGCGACCAGGTCCTCATCTACTACCCGTTGTGTGCTCGTGTAGTTCTGGCACCATGGCGGCCTGCACGAGTGACCAACGACGGGCGAGAATCCTTCCTAGGTACCAGGCAGTTCTGAATTCTCGACTGGGCAGTCAACCCAACCATGTTTGCATTGCCCACACAAAAATGTGTTTTTCAATCATTCAAATCACGAGAGCTGCTACCAAGCACTCAGTCAGAGTATCATTCTGTTGCAAACAATGTTTGAGGATAAATGTCAAAATCAACATTCATAGAATTGAGTGTTTTACTTGTGTTTCATAGACAATTCCGTATACATTTAAATACTAGTGAATTTGGAGAAATGAGTTCACCGCGAACTCCCTGGTCGCTGTCTTCGTGATTTCCTAATGCTAGAACTAACACCGAGGGGCGGCATCCTATGCACCGACTCTCCTTCCTTACGGACTGTACACTACTTCCATCAAGGTCACCCGCTATGTTGAAAAAGCAATAACAAGTAGCACCACGCTACGTGAACAAACTAGCATGGCACAACCACCGAGAAATGAACTGAATTAAGCGTCTTCCACTTCCTTGGTTTTCCTCCAGTATCTCAGAGCTCATGGACATATTGAATGGGGGTGGAAACGAATGCAAGCTAAGCATAACACATTAGCAGTTAGCACGGATTGTCACTATTGATCTACATGTAGTCTTGTTTTCAAGCAAGATCCTAGAAGCATATATATAGTACCTGGATGTCATCCTTCAGGTGTGAGCTTGCATGTGAGTACCGTATTCATTCGTTTTGTGGTTCATGTACTGTACAAGTGCTCACATGTCACATGCATGTATGCTCTCTTGGTGGTCATTTAAGAATTTTGAATATAAAATAAACTCAATCAGTAAGAAGTGGTTACTCGTGTGCTTCATGTTAGTTGCGGTGTAGCTAGCGGGGAAATGGATCCGAACAAGATTTATATATGTGATGAAACGCGTGAAGTTGCATGTTGCAGACCCCACGGGTCAGTCTCACTCGGTTTCATTCGATCTCTGGCCGATGCTCGGGTACGGCATGAGTGGAGACATTTTCTTGTTTTTGGTAGAAGAGGATGAAGAGAGGAGCTTTGCTCGTTCCTGTTTGCCATAAGCTACACATACTTTGCTCTTAAATGCTCTTATATTTCTTTACATAGCGAGTAGTCGACATGTTTATGTTCGAGGAAATTCGAACATCATACGTACATATACTTGAGGCAAAAAAAGGGCACCCCATCACTGATGCTGCCCATGCCATCGATGACCAACCAACAGTAAGTAAAAAAATCGTTAACAGGTCGAGAAAGATTCATCAACAGCTTGTGTGTGTACCTAAACACGAGGATAGTCGCCGATTAGCTCGACGAATACATTTAAGAACACAAAGTTGCAGTTCAAATAATCTTTGGATTGATTGATTGATAGAAGCGTCTTGTCGCCACTAGGTATGTACACATGTGCCCAGGAGAGACCGCTGACCAAGACCCACGCGCATGCATGCATATGCATGGCACTGACCCGACCCTGCAGTCTCCGTCCCACTCGATCGGTTCCATTCGATTCCCGGGTCCCTACAGTTGGCTACTATATTCTGTGCAGCGAACGCGGCCGATGTGCTTAGGGGGTGTTTGGTTGAGAAGTCTCAGAACTTTTTCTAATACCAGGGACTAATCAAAAAAGACTCTACGGATTAGTCTTTTTTTAGTCTCTATAGAAAAAATCCCTCCTGTTTGGTTCCTATGGACTTTTTAGAGACTTTTTCAAGTCTCTGGGACTAAAAAGTCCCTAAACCAAACACCGACAACGCGGCCGATGTGCTTACACAACGCGGCCGGTGTAATCCAGTGTGTGGGAAACGAACCATTGAACACGCCAAGTGGGGTTCTCACGTCTCTTCTATATCTATATATATACGGGTAACCCAATCCCAACCACCGGACAAAGCAGCACAGCAATGGCTCATGTGTTCTGCTTTGGGCTTCTCCTGCTCATCACCCTCGATCCGCGCACCCTCCCTCAATGCCACGCCGCCACGGACACCCTCTCGCCCGGCCAGGAGCTCGCCGGCCGCGACAAGCTCGTGTCCAGCAACGGCAGGTTCGCGCTCGGCTTCTTCCAGACCGGGAGCAACTTCTCCGACGGCACGCCCAAGTGGTACCTCGGGATCTGGTTCCACACGGTCCCCAAGTTCACCGCCGTGTGGGTCGCCAACGCCGAGAACCCCATCGCCAACCTCACGGCGTGCAAGCTCGTGCTCTCCCGCGACGGTAACCTTGCCGTCCACCACCAGGCCACCACCGTCTGGTCCACCAATGCCAACACCACGTCCAACACCACCGTCGCCGTCCTCCTCGACAACGGAAACCTTGTCCTATTCCGCAGCAGCAGCGGTGGCGCATCCAATTCGTCCAGTTTTTTCTGGCAAAGCTACGATCACCCCACCGACACTGTTCTCCAAGGTGGGAAGATAGGCTGGAACAACTCCACCAGCCTGATCCGACGTCTCGTCTCCAGGAAGAACGCCGTTGACCAGACTTCCGGCATGTACTCGTACGAGTTATCTAGCCACAATGGTGACACTTCCATTGTTTCTATGTTCAACTCGTCCAAGCAATATTGGTCCAGCGGAGACTGGGGCGGCCAATACTTCAGCAACATCCCGGAGAGCGTGGGTCAGAAATGGCTCTCCCTTCAATTCACCAGCAACAAAGAAGAGCAGTACGTCCAGTATGCCATTGAGGATCCGACGGTGCTGTCACGCGGCATAATGGACGTCTCCGGTCAAATGAAGGTGCTCTTGTGGTTCGAGGGGTCGTCACAAGATTGGCAAGCCGTCTACACGGCGCCCAAATCTCAGTGCGATGTCCATGCTACCTGTGGCCCTTTCACGGTCTGCAGCGATGTCCCGTCCCCCTCCTGCAGCTGCATGAAGGGCTACTCCATACGGTCACCTCAAGACTGGGAGCTTGGTGATCGATCGGCTGGTTGCGCTAGAAATACCCCACTCTACTGCAACAGCAACAGCAACAGCAGTGCAGCCGACGGCGAGACAGATAAGTTCTACCCTATGGCTTCTGTCCAACTTCCTGCTGATGCCCGGAGTGTTGCGACGGCCACCACTGCAGGTGAATGCTCACTTGCATGCCTGGGAAGCTGCTCCTGCACCGCGTATTCCTACGATCAAGGTGCCTGCTCCGTTTGGCACGACAAGCTGCTCAACGTTCGGCAACAAGGTAACAGTGTTCTTCACCTCCGCCTCGCTGCAAAAGAAGTGCCAAGCAGTAAAACCAACATGAGGGGACTGATCATTGGCGTTGCTGTTGGTGCAAGCACTGTCGCTTTGGTTTTCATCTTTCTGGTGATGATTTGGATGAGAAAAAAGAAGCAGTGTGGTGATGATGTTCAGAGTGGCATGGGGATCATCGCATTTCGGTACACCGATTTACAGTCTGCAACAAAAAAGTTCTCAGACAAGTTGGGGGCCGGCAGTTTTGGTTCAGTATTCAAGGGTTCGCTGAGCGACTCGACAGCCATAGCGGTGAAAAGGCTTGATGGATTCCGCCAAGGAGAGAAGCAATTCAGGGCTGAGGTGAGCTCAACTGGAGTCGTCCAGCATGTCAACTTGGTTAAGCTGATTGGCTTTTGCTGCCAAGGTGACAAGAGGTTACTTGTGTACGAGTACATGCCCAATGGCTCCCTGGATCGCCATCTCTTCCAAAGCAACGGCATGGTGTTGGATTGGACTACCAGGTACAAAATTGCCCTTGGGGTTGCTAGAGAACTAGCCTATCTGCATTCAAGTTGCCGGGACTGCATTATACACTGTGATATCAAGCCAGAGAACATACTTCTAGATGGGTCTTTCACGCCTAAGGTTGCGGACTTTGGAATGGCCAAACTTCTGGGAAGGGACTTCAGCCAGGTCGTTACTACCATGAGGGGAACCATTGGATACCTTGCTCCCGAATGGATCAGCGGCACAGCCATCACATCAAAAGTTGATGTTTACAGCTACGGGATGGTTTTGTTAGAGATTGTATCGGGCAGCAGGAAGTCGAGCAAGCAATCATCATCCCAAGATGGTGTTCATGAAGGATATTTTCCGGTGCGAGTTGCACACAGTCTTGTTGATGGGGACATTGCAAGTCTAGTGGATGTGAAATTGGTGGGCGAAGCGGATCTGGAGGAAGTTGAAAGAGTTTGCAAAGTAGCATGTTGGTGTATTCAAGATGATGAGTTTGATCGACCTACAATGAGTGAGGTGGTGCAGTTTCTCGAGTGTCTGTCTGAAGTTGAGGCACCTCCGGTGCCAAGGTTACTTCAAGCTATTGCAGGACAGCCAAATCAGAAGATAATGTAGTCCTTGAGTTAGGATTCTGGATAACTCTCCCTTTTCATATGGTAGTTTCGCGTGTTGCTTTTCCCTTGTGCTACTCTTGTAATTTGGTCGCTCCAACAGGCTGTGAAAGCTACTATGCTAACCTTAAGATTCAGTTAAGGCCTGGCTACATTTGGGCTCAGCAAAAATTATGTTACGCTGCTCACTAATCACGCTCGTGCTTTGATCTTTTGGGTCAGAGTGAATTGCAAAAAACATCGACATTGAAGCACTGTCTTGCAGAAACCACAAGTCTCTAGTTTTGTGCCCAAAAACACTAATTCTCAGGCTAATTTTTTGCAAAAAACACTAGTCGCTCGATTCGGTCATTTTAAGCTGGATTATGACAGGTGGGACCCACTTTTGCTGACGTGGCAGTACTGTTCGGACGTTCCACTCGGTTGACGCCGTCTAACGTCGTTTGCGGGCCGTCCCGAGCCGGACCCCATTTGACCGGTCCCCCGAGCCCACCCACCCACCCCCAACCCTCATTCGTTCGCCACAGCTTCTCTGCTCCCAGTCGTTCGCCGCATCTCCGACCGCCGCCGTCGGCCCGTCCACAACTCCCGAGCCCACCCACCCACC